>CM053792.1:632762064-633362064 GCA_028749045.1 Cupressus sempervirens | reverse complement strand
GACTGGTTTGGATTGGGTCCTCTAATGACAAGGGGACCTTGAGATGACTCTCTAGAGTGAGAACCCCTTAGCACCAAAATAGGTTTTTTGCCAAAGGTAGGAGAGTTCAAATTTAAATTATAACCATTGGGATCTTTATCCTCCATCATGTTGACACTTTCCTCTACAACCTCAAGCATATTGACAACATTTTCTGCATTTGTATAAGTATAATTGATTGCAACCCTACCATTCTTACATTGGGAAGCTTCCCCTTTCTCATACTTGGGAAAAGTCTCTTTGAATGCTGTGTGATCAGCATTGGTATTTAGTCCATCTATTTTAAGTTTTCCATTCTCAATTAGATCTTGAACAATATGCTTGAATCTCCCACATTTTTCAGTATTGTGTCCAATGCCATTGTGAAGCTTGCAATAAGCCTTCTCATCCCACCACCATGGCTTAACTTTAGGTATGTAGAACTTTGCAGCATCATAAGGGTGCACAAGATCACGTGCAAGGAGCTTTGTGAATATCTCTTCATGTGTCTCACCTAATTGTGTAAAGTTACATTTCTATCCTTTAGACCTTTCTTGATATCTTGGTTTCTTACTCTGTTGATTAGCACTAGCCAAATGGAGAACAGCTTGGTCTTTAGGGTTTGAGGAATCCACAACTCCATCATTGACCACTTGTTTTCTTATTCCAATTTATGTTCTTCCCTTTATCCTTGTTGTTGTTGTTATTATGACCATTATTGTTGTTGTTTCCATTTTTTGTCAAAATACTTTGCTCTCTCAAAACATCCTCAATTTTAAATGTAGCTTCAATCATGGTATCAAAGGATTCAAAAACCATCTTCTTAACTTCATACTTCATCTTAGGAACCATATTACTAATGAGGATTTCAATCTTTTCTTTCACAGGAATAGTCCTAGAATAACGAGAGCATTGTCGTCTCCATCTTTGCAAGAAAGTAACAAAGGGTTCTCCTTGATTTTGCTTTGTGTGACATAAGTCCAATAGTGAGATAGATCATGAAATATTGTATGAAAAGTGTTGAAAAAATCTTTGAATTAACTCAGGGAATGTCTTAACAGGAGGAGTTATATTGGTAAACCATTCCATGGCTTGAGCCTTAAGACTCCTTGGAAATAATCTCATTAGATATGAGTCCTCATGATGAAACTCAAAACTCATAGTATAGAACTAACGCACATGATCATTTGGATCCCCATTTCCATCATATTTATCATATTGGGGGATCTCAACTTTTCTAGGAAAATCTTTCATGTCAACACTTTTATCAAAAGGATTTGGACAAATTGAATCAAATGAAAAAGAACTCTTGGGTGCCGATATTTGCTTCATTTGTTTCTTCAATTCATAAATTTCTTCTTTCATGGAAGGATCATGCTTTTGAATCTTTTTATCCACATAAAAGTTGTAAGGGACCTTAGCACCCTTGTTGATTAAACATTGAAAGCATGCATCTCTATTTTGGTCCATATATGCTTCCATACGTTGCTAAAAATGTGGATCTTGTGGTATAGCCATGAAATCATTAGAATTATATTCAAATTTGGAGCTACCACCTCCATATTGTGAACCATGATGAGCTTGTTGTGAAGGTTTTCTTGAAACTCTAGGAGATGTTGGTCTCCTATAATAATCATGTCTTGAAGCTTACCTTCCTCTAGGAGCAGGAGATTGTGAAGATGTTCTTGAATATCTCCCACTTTGTGGAGTCTTGGGAGGGGTAGATGGGGGAGAGTTTTTTCCACCACCAATGTGTACATTATTGAGTTGATTGTCAAGTTGTGAAGTCTTGAAAAAGTCTTGTTCTTCTTGACGAGATTTTCTTTCCATCTCAATAATAACTTGCCTTTCTTCCTCTAGGCATTGAAATTGTTCTTCTTTCTTAGCTTTTTCTTCTAGAAGGGCTTTTCTTTCATGATCAATTGCTTTGAGCCTTCCACTTGCATAACCTAGAGGTGTCATGAGTGGTGTACATGGTCTTGATTGTCTAAACCGATTACCAGTAAATGTTGCATTCACGTGAGCACTAGAAGGCTCACCAATTTGATCATCATGTTGGGCTTCCTCTTCTTGATAGGAATAATGTCTTCCTTTCTCATCCCTTTGATGTGCATCCAAATACCTATCCTCAATAAGAGGTGAAGTTGGTCTACTTCCACGATTGGGATCACCACTCAAAAGGTCAACATTATACTTACTACTTTGATTCTTCTTGTATGGCGCTCTTGTAAAACTCATATCCATAGCTAAATGAGGTGATGCTAAGGGTGTACCCAACTTAATAAGATGACCACTAGGGTCACACAAAACTTTTGGAATACTCTTAGGTGATTGAATAGACACAGGTTCCTTTCCCTTACGTCTTCTACGAGTTTGAACTAAGGGTAATTGTTTAAAGACAACTTGAGGTTGCTTTCCTTGATCTACTTGATATCTTGTCGTAACCGGCATGAAAGAAAAGGTACTAATTGATAGGATAACCCTAAGAAATGTTGGTACCAAACTAGGATAGTAAAAGCACTAACTTGTCCAAAAGAGATGTGATAAGATAGAATTTTTCAATAGGCATAAACCAACACTGCCACAGAGGTGCTCACAACTTTGGGTGAATACCGTAGCACATATGGACTAGGAGGATGATTTACCCAAATTATAAATAATTAAAATTGATTTTTTTTTATGAAAGTGAATGGACAAGAGATTACTAAGACTCTCCAAGTGTAATATCAAAGGATCCAAGTGTATATCTTTCTCAACAAGGACGGTTTCTAACTCACCAACTCCAAACAAGGTCTCTTGTGAAATCAATGACTACTAATTCAAGAGGTCAAAGCACAATAACCTAAGGTGCAAAAAGACTTCTAACAATGGGGTAAGTAGCCTAATCCAAATAAGATCAACCTAGGGAGACTAGAAATAATGGGATAACAAAGTTATTTGATCGTAAAGTCTCAGCTCAAGAACTCAGATTTTGTTCATTTTAAATATCCAACTAGATGTATCAATAGATTCTCTATCATGAACCAAGCACACAAGATAGCAATCAAGGATTTCAAGCAAATAGTCTTCCAACAATGAGCAAGGGGTAAAGCAACCTTGCGCATGAACAAGTATACTGACTTAGTATTTCTACTCCTTAAAGGTTCTACTTGTGTATGTTCTTGACAATGTTTTAGCAGGCACTTAGAACACAACAACACCTTATCAAGTTGTCTACAAGGATATATGTGGCTTTCTAAAAGGATTCCTTGATATACGTAAGGTACGTGAGGCCCAAATCCGTAGATGAGAAGAATCCAAAATCACACAATCGAGGGGAGACAATAACCCAAATCTCCTCCTTCACTTCTCAAAGGTATAAAGTTCTTTGAGGCTTAGCCAAGATTGATATCAAACTCAATTCCCAAGAAAGGTGTCTTTGGATTCACCTCCTGATATTTATACTCTGCTAGAACACAGGAGTTGAGGTCATCCCAAGGGGTGATGAAATCCCCAAGCAGGCCTCCTAGAAATAAAAACTAAGTAATTCACTATCAAAAGTATTTAGAGCACTAAAGGTGGAACATTTAACTCTTTAAGTAAATGCGAAGTGAGTCCAAAAATGGAACATGTAACCCTTTAAGATAATGTGAAGTGAGTCCAAAAGTGGAACATTTAACCCTTCAAGAGAATGTGAAGCGAGTCCAAAAGTGGAACATTTAACCCTTCACACAAACACAAAGTGAGTCCAAAAGTGGAACATTTAACTCTTCACATCAAACTCAAAATGAGTCCAAAAGTGGAATATTTAACTCTTCACACCAACTCAAAGTGAGTCCACACCTTAGAAAACAAGTGAGTTCCAAAAAGCACAAAAGGGTTGCCTAGTGGAGCAATTAACGCTTCTTTCCTGTAGACCCCTCCCCCTTAATGTGGCGCTGATCTTGCAACCACGGGGCAAAAATGAGGGGTCGACAGATTAGCGAGTCCAATAACCCAAAATAGCAATCTAGATCAATCACAAGTAATCTAAGACTGCTAATCAATACTACTCACAAATGAAAAAGGGTTGACCAATGGAATATTTAACTTTCCAAGTAAACATAGAGTGAGTCCACAAAGTGGTGCATTCAACTCCCTATGTAAACAAGGAATCAATCCACATCTCAATCACTTAATGAGATATTTGATATTGGAACCAAGAATTACTTAAGGTTTAAATACAAGCATTCACTTACACAAACTTGTATGAAAGAAAATCTATGTTCATTCATTTTCCATTAAGAGCATCAATTGAAATGTGTTTTATGAAAGCATGTAAAACACTCAAGCCAAACACGTGAGAGGTTTAATTTTAATCCCAAATCTAAAGGTTTTAGAGATAAAACAAAATACCTAGTAATTCTTGCAATGCGTCTTTTCTTTGCTGTACCATTTCATTTACGCTTGATCGCTTGCTTGCAATGAACAAAGCAACAAACAACACAAGCAAACATAAGATATGCAATATATGTCAACTCGTGCAAAACTAGAGTTAGATCTAAAAATCTGATTTTTAAGAGTGATAATAATTAGCAAGTAATCCAAATGAAAGCTCACATCATGCATTGATTCATTGTAAAAATTAAAAGCAAGCTATTCATTAAATGCCATTTTTTCAATTGATTTTTGACCTAGTCATTAAGATTGGATCTACATGATATGAATTTGGATCCAAAACTCAAAATATAGAAAAGTAACCCCTGTCAAAAATCAGAGAGCTTTTAAAAAATGCAAAAAATTTGAAAAGATCTTCTAATTTATGCTCTAGGGAGTCATTTTGTCAAAACAGACCAGTTTTTACAAATCGAATTATTGACCCCTAATATGACCTCTAAAATCAAAACACAAAGAACCAACTTTGTTCAAAATTCTGAGATCTTTCCAAAACTATAAATTTTTCTGAAAAATATGTTAATTTACTCCCAAAAATATGTTAATGAAAAATCATAAAATATCAAAAATATTTTAGAAAAATATAAAAATTGGACCGAAGCTTCTCTGATACATCAAAAGCTTACAAAAAAAAACTCAGATCAAAATACCCAGCCGGCTAAAAGATATGATCAAATTTTTCAAATCTAGGGTTTCTTTGAGTCTCAAATTATTGACCCCTGATATGACCTCTAAAATTTAAACACAAAGAACTAACTTTATTTAAAATTCAGAGAGCTTTCCAAAAATGTAAATTTTTCTGAAAAATATGCTAATTTACTCCCGAAAATAATTTTTTATAAAAAATCAAGGAAAAATCATAAAAACTCTAAAATATTTCAAAAAAATCTAAAAACTGGACCGAAGCTTCCCTGATGTATTAGAACCTTGCAAAAAAAATTTAGATTAAAATACCCAGCCGTTTGAAAGATATGATCAAATCTTTAAAATCTAATTTTATTTTATTTTCCTCGAGTCTACAAATAGATCTGCATAAAATCCAGCAAGCAAAGGTGGGTTGCCCCATGGTGGATGCCAAAAATGTATGCCTAAAATGTGGGAACATTTCTATGAGTCATTATATTCAAGATTTCTCAAAAATAAGGTCTCGAATGGCGACTGATAGCTCCCTATTCATGGGGTGCAGGGGTTTGTAAGGGAGGCCTCAATTTGACCTAGTTTGTGCCCATGCAAGTACACCATGAAACAAGAGATTCAATGATCTAATATGCATGAAAATGGAAATGAAAAACTAATCTAAATGATAACAATGCAAAACAATGCAAGAAATGAAATCTAATCTATGGAAAGAAATAACAATGCAGATCTAATCTATGAAAGCAAGATCTAATATATCAATGTAAGATCTAAGCTAACATGAAAATCAAAGTATGGATCATGATGATGGAAGCCATGCATGCAAGAGAGAATGAGACAAGAAGATAGAAGTTTTCCACAAAAGCTTTAATATTCAAAACTCCTTCTTCAAAAATCATTCTCCAAACCTGCAACATAACAATAGCATAATAATGGGTGTCTCTAAAATGAGGAGAGGACTCTCCCTTATAAAGAAGATTGGACAATCTAGATTGAGAGGAAAAAGATTTAATCAAGGGTGGAGAAATAATTATCCATGTGAACTAAAGATCCACCAATGAGAAAAGTGGAGTGGTTGAGAAGAAAGTGGAGAAAGGATGAAGATAAGTCCCATATTAAGTGTAGATAAAAGATTTATTTAATTTTTTATTTGTTTTAACTCCTTTTTCATCAAAAAGAGATTTAAGTGGGATATTTTATTTAATTAAAAGCGAGCAAGTTCTTTTAATTAAATAGAAAATATTTAATCAAATTAAAAGAGGGGTTTTTCTCTTAATTAATTAAATCTAGATGAATTATTTAATTAAAAGAGAGGTTTTCTTTTAATTAAATGGAGACTTATTTTATTTAATTAAAAGAGGGCAAGTTCTTTTAATTAAATAGGAAATATTTAATTAAATTAAAAAAGAGGTTTTTCTCTTAATTAATTAAATGTGGATGAACTATTTAATTAAAAGAGAGGTTTTCTTTTAATTAAACGGGGACTTATTTTATTTAATTAAAAGAGAGCAAGTTCTTTTAATTAAATAGAAAATATTTAATTAAATTAAAAGAGAGGTTTTTCTCTTAATTAATTAAATGTGGATGAACTATTTAATTAAAAGAGAGGTTTTCTTTTAATTAAATAGGGACTTATTTTATTTAATTAAAAGAGAGCAAGTTCTTTTAATTAAATAAGACTTAGGATAAAATGATCAACCTTAGAAATAAAACAAATTGAATTTGATCAAGAAAATTGATTTGAATTGATTTAATAAAATATTACACACCATTGATTTAGAAAATTTGATAACTTGATAAATTGAATAATGGGGGCCCATAGTCTAGGCGACCATTTTAGGGTGCATACACTAGGACCTTCATGTCGATTATAACTAGGAGATATGTAATTTTCCTATGCATTTTCATTTTTGATATGGTCAATCATGGCATTTAGATTATGTTCTGGAAAATCTCCAAATTTTCAATCCCAGCATTATCATTATCAATTGGTACATTTTCATTTTGTAATTGAACATATTTATTTTCTAACTCTATAATTTCACCTTCAATCAATACATTGTCAACTTGATTCACATTTAGCATATCTTGTCTCTCCCTTTGGTGATTTAACTTTTCCCTTTCCCTATATGTTGCAATGTCTTCATTTGACATGTTCCTTCTGCATTTAGCCTTTCGACAACTAATGCTCCCCATTCAGACAACAATACTAAACACCTAAACAAATCTTGTAGCAACCTTTTTGATCGTATGGGACCCAAACAATATTTTTTCTCCAAACCAATGAAAATGGCCCCAAAAAAACATGATTGTTAGGTTTGCAATGATAAAGAATATTTTGGGAAAAGTCTACCAATAAAACCATGGGTACCAATCCCATATTGGATGTTCGATATTATCTAGTATCTAATTCAAGATTGGGTACCCAATGTACATAAATCTTTAGAGCCTCATCACCAAATCACAAGTTATCATTCATTGGTCATTGATAATTGCTACATATCATAGCAATAACCTCCATCACATCAATAATAGCCAAAGCAAAAATATTGTCATTTCAATTAGCGATGATCATTGTATCATATAGTGATGCCAACTTAACTTTTTATCATTACTCCTACCATTGTATGTTATGGAGATATGCAAAAAAAATATCGCTCATCGCCAAGACTTAAACCCCTTTATTTTGATTAGTGATAATCACTATAAGTCACAGTGATCTCCTTATTTTATTGTCAATCACTATATCTCTTTTATGTTTTCACCTCACAACAATAAACCTTGATCACTGTAACATATAGTGATGTATGAAGACTTATTTCTCATTATTGAAGTAAAATGCCATCTCCTCCACTTGATAATAAGATCGATTGTCATAGTGTATAGCAATAATCCAATTGTATTGTTGATCACCAAGACTCCATAACTTGTACTCTGCTCAATGATGAACCTGAATCTTTAGAGCATCATTTCCAAATCACAAGATATCATTCTTTGATCATCGATAATCACTACATATCATAACAATAACCTCCATCTCATTGCTAATTGTCAAAGCTAAAATATTGTCATTTCGATTAGTAATGATCATTGTATCATATAGCAATGCCAACTTAAATTTGTATCATTACTCCTATCGCTATATGTTATGGAGATATGCAAAACTTTTATTGCTTGGCAACAAAACTAAAACCCCTTTATTTAGATTAGTGATAATTGCTATAAGTTACAGCGATCTCCTTATTTTATCACTAATTTCTATATCTTCTTTTTTGTTTTCATCGCAAAATGATAGACCTTGATCATTGTAACATTTAGCGATGTATGAAGACTTATCGCTCATCACTAAAGTAAAATTGTATCTCCACTACTTGTTGATAAGATATATCATCATAGTGTATAGAAATAATCAAATCCTATCATTGCTTGCCAAGACACCATAACTTCTACTTTTCTTAGTGATGAACCCAAATCACTATATGATATAGGGATACTCCATCAAGTCTATGATATTAGCCTAGCTATTTTTTATAGCGATGCATGTTCCATCTCTATAGCTATATCAATAATCTCAAAAATGAGGATATCTCTTAAATTTCAAATAGGATCAAAACTAAGATTGATCAATAAATACTACCATGTAATGAGGAAATGCTAGGAGTGCAATTTGCAATAGGAGCCTTTGATTTTGTATGATAAATAGATAGTTTCTATCATACCAAAGAAATGTAGTAAGTGATTGTAATCTACCTAAAACATATGAAAGATAAGTAATGAAAGCAAGAAAAAGGTGAACAAATATTTACAAAATATTGAGTTCCACCATGTTGAAAGGGATCATAGAATAAACTATGACCACTTTCAATGCATTTCATAACAACATATGTCCTTATGTGTCCTAGGACCCCTAGGGACCTATTTCAATTGTTTGAAAGGGTCGAAAGGGATCATAGAATAACCTTTGACCCCTTATGACGCATTTCATAACAAGATATGTCCTTAGGGGTCCTAGGACCCCTAGGGACTTATTTTATTTTTTTGAATGGGTTGAAAGGGGTCATAGAATAACATATGACCCATTTATATGCATTTCATGATAACATATGTCCCTGGGGGACCTGGGACCCCTAGGGACCTATTTCATTTGATTGAATGGTTCAAAAGGGTCATAGGTCAAGGGTCATAGGATAACCTATTATTGATTTGTCATTTTTCATGATGCTTAACAGTAAGAATCTTTTTGAACTCCTCTCTTGAAAAGCTAATCTAGGATCAACTCCAAGATTTTGGGCAATCTTACTACCTACTAGAATCCACTCAATTGAAGATAAATGTATTTGTTCATAGGGAGGCATTTTTTGGTTTGAACCAATTCAAATAAGATGTTTGATCTACTATTTTGAAAAGTAGCCACAAAAGAGATATATTTTTGGTATTTTATGTTTTATGTTTAATGCAATTTATCAATTAAACTATATGAATTCCTAATTCAACCAAGTTTTAGCAAAGAAAATAACAATGATAAGAAAATGAGAGATTAAAGAAAATAACTTGAAGTGGAAATTCATAATGGACATAAACCACAATAACAACACATCTGCAAGTTAAATCATCAAAAAGATCGAGTAGGAAACCAATGAAAATAGGAGTAGTGCTTCCTCAATTCCACTAATGTAATTGTTGATGGGAACTCAATAATAAATAAAAGATGTTTCACCTTTCATCAAATCACAAGGTCACAAAAAGTGTGCTCATGCAAGACAAGAAGCTATGCAAGAACAATAGGTGATCTTTTCTCCAACTCGGTACGTCAGCAGAATTTGTTAACATGAAAAACATACCAAAACTAAAAGATCACACAATCAAATCAACATGATAAAACCATTGGCTCCATTATTATTCATGAACGTGCATTCACAAAAATAACACACTCCAACAAGAATAACTACACTCAATAAGAGCACCAATAGCATATATTATTGCATCAAAATAATAGCTTGGAGTACATATAACATCTATGTATTTATATGAAAATATTTCCTCTCTTTTTTTTTGAGTGAGAGATCTTTAAATGCAAAAATATGCTAAAAACTAATTAAAAAATCTAATTATATACAAACTGACTCTCTAAAAGGTGCTAAGTAGGTCTCTACCCTTGTGTATATCAATTAATGAGTGCATGAGTCTTTGCATGACTTTAAAGCAAAGAAAGAAGAAGTAGATAAGAAGAAGGAAGTTGTAAGAGGATTTGAGAGTCATTAGAAGCTCTAAAAATGGATGCTTGACCTTCTCTATGTTGGAATTATTCAAGACTATGCTAGGTTACTGAGAGGGGAGGGGTGAATTAGTAACCTTAAAAACTTTATCAATTACAGATCTTAATTGTAGTAATCCAACTACCATTTAGCTTATCATATCTAATCTAATTGCATGCATAAAAATTTGGAAACATAAAACATTCATAACACTTGAACACAATAATTTGGTGACCTAGAAACCTTCCAAATAGAAAGTAAAATTGGGGTGGGGATGATACCCACAAAACTTAATTACTATAGCATAAAGTTGACCTGTTAAAGCTTACAATGATCACTTCTGATGATCTACCTTGTTAGGAGCAATTAGGACTACTAGGTCCAGCTTGTTAGAAGTTTTACAAACACACAATGAAGAATGTACTCTATTAAGATATTTAGGAAAGACTATTAAGTCTACCTTGCAAAAGGATTTTGACTAGTTCACCTATTAGGATGAATAGTAGATCTTTCACTTACAACTGGATTGTTGATAGAGATTCCTTGATTGTACTAATCACCTTTCTATGATAGGTATGTCACTGCTACTCATTATCCTAAGATGACCTTCATAAATCTTTATCTTCTACTTATATTCACATTCTTGCACTTTCATTACATACACATTTCATTCCATACATTCATATTGATATGATACAATACATCACATATATATACATATATATGTCAAACCAATTTGCAAAATTACAAAGTCGGCCATCATACAAGTTAACACCAATATTACAAAGTTGGCCCAAATGAAGACACTTGGGTTTTCAAGACTGACTTGGTGAAGTTTTGATACTCAGGATCCACTATCATTACTTGGCATCATCATGCACTCAGAAGATGTAGAGGCTCAATCTATACTAATCACTTCAATCTAGTCTTGAACTTGGTCTACACAAGTGACTTGGTAGATATTGTGTAACTTTGCATAGACTGAATCACTCGGTAAACACATAAGCTTAGTTTACACTAGCTTTGCATTACATGAATTGCAAACTTGGTAGAAACTACACTACTTAGTAACCACTAAACTGCTCGGGTTGAATTGCTAGACTGAATCTACTCAGTTTGAACTACTGGGCTTCACACTAACTAAATACACTTGGTAACCATTAAAATGCTCAATAGCCACTAGAATTATATGGAAAACACTGTAGACTATTCAATGAGCTTGGCAACCATACAAAAGTTGAATAAGTGTGTGTCACTAATAACAAACTTAACTGATATGTCAACAAACTCCCCCTTTGGCATTAGTGACAAAAACACTTATCAACCAAAATCTTATATACATCACCATGTGATACTAGCTCAGTGGAATATACTATTTTGAGATTTTTCAAAATTCATCTTTGTAAGCTATATTATACATCATCTATTATATACATTCTCCTCCTAGCATGTGTCTCCCCCATACTATGTGTCTCTATATATAGCATACCATGTGTTTGAATAATAATCTCCCCCTTTTTGACAATAATGCCAAAGAATTATTTAGAGCTTATATACATGGAGACACCAATATGAGATAAAAAATTAGAATGTACCCTAAGAATAATTGCCATGGTTTTATCTCAATTTTCCTTCAAAATCTTGCATGTATGTATAATGATTTGTACTTCTGTAGAGAGTTCTATCATGTGGTTTGCAATAGAGAAGTTGTTGTCATGGATCAAGGTTTTTGAGTAAACAATATGTTTCTACATTGTATCCATGATAGGAAGGGTCATATTTTGAATATCAATCAGTGTTGACCAAATCCTTGCTTCTTCTCTTAACAACTCTTCTTGCATGTCTGATAAAAATCTAATCTTCATGTGATGTGCAGAGCTTGAACTATGGTCAAGTTGCAACTGCTGAGCACTGGCTTTCTGATCCTCATTGATTTTTGATAGTTTTCCCTTTATTTTCTATGTGAACTCAAAAACATCACATAACTTCAAAAAAAGTGATGTCACATTGGTGCAAGATGATTCAAGATTAGTCAAAATTGATGAAAGCTCAACTTGATGGATAGCAATTTGCAAAGCAATGTGCTCAAGCATTTATTGTCAAATTTCTTTTCATCTTTCTCAATTAACCTATCCTATCCGCTAGTGTCCACATTGAACTTTTGGACTACTTCTGCTAATTGCAACAAAATAGGTTGAGAAGTATCAACCTCAATTCCTATAGCCTCAGACAAAATATTTTTAGCATCATCAATAATTTTATACTCTCTATCTCTTTCTTCTCTCAATTTTTGTTGTTTTGGTTTCTTCTGGAGGAGTTCACCAACTATGTGCATTTGGTCCATAGTAAGATTATAAATGCCCCATTTGGGAATTTCTATTTCCTCATCTAAGTATATGTCCTCCTCTATCTCCTTTCCTCTACTCGAAAATCTTGTACTCAGTTGAGCCTTAGGTTCAATTGTCCTTGTACTTAATGCTTTTATATTCAGGATGGAAGCAATTGTAGATATACTAGGACTTGTAGTGAAAATTGATATAGTACTAACCGATGGAATACTAATATGAATGCTTGTTGAATCCAAAACTGAATAAGTCATAACTAAAGTATCCAAAATTGAAGTACTTATTGCTAAAGAACTCAAAATTGTAGAAGACATTGTATTCATGACTAGTGACTTGGTAGCTAAAGAAGTGAGAGGTTGCACCTCAGTAGATGAAGTGGAAGTCACTTCTGTTAATGATACATTGAGTTGAGTGAGGGAAAAGAGTGATTGGACATTTGAAGTGTCTATGGTTGTCAAAATCAAACTTACTCAAGTTATCTCCAAGCTTGATATAGCTACTATTTTACTTGGAGAGTGAGGAAGTGAGGCAATGACTATAGCTGCTATCTTCATTGGTTTAGTCTCCTCATCATCTTCTTTATCTTCCTCTATAGCTTCCTCCTCTTTATCTTCTTCATCTTCCTCATTGTCAAAATGTGTGAGATCAGTATAAGTTTCTTCTTCTTCATTATCATTGTCATCATCATCATCATCTTTTATTTCCACTAGTTTCTCACTTGGCTTGTGAAGATGATAAACATTTTTCCAAGTGATTGTGGCATTCTTAACTACATGCTCTATATATTTGATCAAAATTAAACTTGTGTTAAATCTAGGAGTCATTTTATCTTCATTTTTCTTCAAAAACTCTTTTACCTCAACATCTGTCATGCTCAGTAGCAACCACCTCAAGGTTTGTGCATAAATTCCTTTTGTTGTTTGCATTGTAAAGTCCCATCTTAGCTTTATTTTCTCTAATAATTCATTAGATATTTAGGAGGCAATTTGATCTGGTGAATACTTCCATTTTCCCATTTTGGTCAAAACTAGTTCTTCAACTTGTTTCTTCTCTGCCACTATCCTTGCTTCATACTTCAAGGATTTGAAGTTTTTTATACTTGCACCTTCCTCCATTTATTTCAACTTTTCCTAGAAGGTGGGAGGAGGTTTGCTAAGAACAATATCACTTCCTTTCTTCTTGGACCTCTTTGTGAAGATTTTTGTGGATGGCTTTGGTGGCTTGGTGATGATCACCTTGCCTTTCTTCTTCATGGATTCTTCCTTTTTTTATTCCTCTTCATCCTCTACCTCCTCTACATGTTCTCCTTTTCCTTTAGTTAACATGAGAGATGTGCTAGTTTTTAGTTTAGCTATCCTCCTCTTTGCTTTTTTAACTACCTGGGGGATTTTTATCTCTAGTTCTATACTTGCCTTGGCCTCATCATAGGTTCCAAAGTATGGTGCCTTTGGATCAATAGGTTCATTAACTAGAGCTTCAATAATATCTTTTTCCTCATCAATATTTATTTCATAAGGAAGAGGTTTTATCCACACAGTTCTAGGCTTCACTACCTAAATGTAAACTATGTCACAATTAACCATAAAGCATATGTCATCTTTGTAATCCTCAACTAACTTCTTAAGTATCCTAAACCTATTGTTTATTTTCTCTTTGAACACTTCAAAGTAGTTGTCCATAATGCTAACATAGTTCTCTCCCATTTCTGCAATGTATTCATTTATCTAGTATAGTATAGGCACATCTTTTCTCCATACTATTGTGCCTTTGGAAGGGAAGAACTTTTGAACATAAAAGAAAAAACATGTCAAGAGTGAATCAAATTTATAGGTTTTTTTCTTGGATTTCCTGATACTTTCTATGTTTTTGTTGAGTTTCTTGAACAATAGATCTACCAAGTCATAAGATAGATTATTTTTCACCACTTTATAAGCTAAGTCCATGGCTTCACATGATACACTGTTAAGGTGGCTTGAACTATATATCTTATGTGCTATAACATGAATCCCAAATTTTAGCTCTACATCTATCACACTACTAATTTTCATGGCTTTTGTATCCCACTCTACTAGGGTTTTGGTGGTTTTGGCTTTGGTGAGCATGGGAAGGTTGGTGATGCAATGAATCATTTTCTTTGTAATCACAAGTAGTTTCTCAAGCCATAGTTGACCATTATGCACCTGGCTTAGAATGTATCTAATCCATTTAATTTGAAAACCTCGGGGCATGTGGGGAATATGCGTTAAACCTTTGTCTTCCAAATGGTTATGCTTAGGTTTAAGAATTCCATTAACACACAATTCACCTAGGGCATCATCCATTTCTAGGGTACCAATTTCTTGAATAGAGAACTTGAAATGAGTACTAATATTGTTAATAAGGAGTACCTTTGGAGGAATTTGCGATTGAGCTCTGCTTGAGTCAAGGGTTTTTGTAATTGCAAGCACAAGTTTGAAATCCAACAATTTCCACTAGACTCCTTGAACCAAATATCTCAGACCCTCTCTTCACTCTACTATTGCTTGATGTCATTTTACTTGGTAAACTATGAAAACCTTGATAACTTGCTGCAAATTCTCTTAAAGTCACTTGATTGCACTATAAATTTCTTCTTTCCAATAGTACTTAGATTTTACGATGAGAAATGAGTTTGATTTGATGCTTTTTGTTAAAGCTTTTCCATTAATGCTCAGTACAAAGGTAGCTAAGTTGACATTGTGCTTGACATCATGCTTGATAGTCTATCATCCACTATTCTATTGATTACTTAGTGAAGACTTCATAACTCGATAACCATGTGTGTCTTGTTACTCCTGACCTTGCTTGGTAGAGGCTATGACCTGACCTTTCTTGGTAGAGAAGGTAACTTGATGATAACTAATATTGTTCTTCCTTAGTGATCCTTTTGTATTTTGAATACTGATTTGGATCTTTGTCACCTTTCAATTGGAACTGTTTGAATGTGATCTTGATAACACAGTTCCAGTTCTCCTTTGGAAACCTAGTTGAAAATGGTGGAGTCACCCACTTCTTGAGTGACATGACCATCATTACTTGAACTGCCATCCTTTGTAGATTTAGGAATCCATTGTTGCCTCATCTACTTTTGAATGTTGTCTTCTTTTGCCTTCTTTTCATCTTCAATTTTACCTATGTTCAAGCAATTTTTGGCTAGATGACCAAGTTCAATACAAGTGAAACAACTTATGGTGGTATCTCTTCTCCTCATGTGATGTTTAACACAACTAATGCCAATGTATCTAAATTCTCCACAATAATGGCATCTACACTAAGTATTGTAATCCCAACCAAATATTGCTTTCATAATTTGCTCTACTAGATTGAATGACTTAGTTCTACAATCTGATGCCTTGTGACCTTATTTCTTGCACTTATGACACTTGCCTTCAAATTTTGGTTTCTCTTTGGATTCATTAGCCTTGTGACTGTGCTAACTACAATTGTAGCATTTTCATTAAATTTTTCTTTGCGATTACTCCAACATTTTTTTGATGTATGACCTAACTTAACACAATGATTGCAACTAAGTCTTTGATTCCTTTGAGTACCTTGCTCATAGGATTTACCTTCTTCTTTGTATCCAATTCCTACTTTTCCTTTTTTACCTATAGAGGTTTTTCTCATTCAGATGAACCATTTCTACTTGAGATTTCATCATTCTTTCATTGATTTTCTTTTTAGTGTTTAGGTCATTTTTCAATCATTCACTTATTTGCTTCTCAAATCTTAGCTGATTTCTTATTCTTTCATTGATTTATCTTTCTAAATTTAGATCATTCCTTAATCTTTCATTGATTTGTCTTTGGCTCATGATTTCCTCATTTACATTGGAGATTTGATCCATAAGATCTACATGCTAAAGGGATTGGTTTTAGATCTCATTGTTTCTTTCATCCATTTCTTCTTTTATCTTGTTCCTTTGTTCCAAAATTTCACACAACCTTAATGACTAAATTTCTTGTTCTCTTTTCAGCTCTCTTACTTCTTCTTTAGGGAACCATTCTTCTCTAGGAGTTCTTTGATTGCATCATTTGCTTTATCTGAACTACTTGAAGGCAAAAAAATCTTCAATTATCTCTTCAATGTAGAGATGGTCATTCATTTGATTTGCAAGTTCTTTTCTCTTTTTTAGGGATTGGGAAAGTTGCTCCTTAGCTTTCTTGAGTTGTGCAATGGCCATTTCTAGATCCAACTTTTCATTTCAATTGCCTTATCAAGTCTAAAAATCTCCATTATCCTTGATCTTTTCTCAAGTTGTTAAACTTTTTCTTAAGCCACAAAGTCTAGATACCAATTTTTGGAATTATTCAAGACTTTGCTAGGTTACTGAGAGGGGAGGGTAAATTAGTAACCTTGAAAACTTTATCAATTACAAATTTTAATTGTAGTAATCCAACTACCATTTAGCTTACCATATATGATCTAATTGCATGCATAACAAACTAGAAACATAAAACATTCATAACACTTGAACGCAATAATTTGGTGACCCAGAAACCTTCCAAATAGACAATAAAACTGGGGTGGGAATGATACCCACAAAACTTCAATACTGCAGCATAAAGTTGGCCTATTAAGGCTTACAATGATCACTTCTGATGATCTGCCCTATTAGGAGTAATTAGGACTACTAGGTCCACCTTGTTAGAGGTTTTACAAACACAAAATGAAGTATGTACTCTATTAAGAGATTTAAGAAAAATTGTTAAGTCTACTTGTGAAAGGATTTTAACTGTTTCACCTATTAGGATGAAATAGTAGATCTCTAACTTACAACTGGATTGCTGATAGAGATTTCTTGATTGTAATGATCACCTTTCTATGATAGATTTGTCACTACTGCTCCTTATGCTGATATGGCCTTCATAAATCTTTATCTTTTGCTTATATTCTCATTCTTACACTTGCATTACATACACATTTCATTCCATATATTCATATTGATATGATACAATACATCACACACACAAACACACACAATATATATATATATATATATATATATATATATATATATATATATATATATATATATATCAAACCAATTTGCAAAATTACAAAGTCGGCCATCATACAAGTTAACACCAATATTACAAAATCAGCCCAAATGAAGACACTCGAGTTCTGAAGATTGACTTGGTGAAGTTCTGATACTTGACACCCACTATCATTACTCGGCATCATCATGCACTTGATAGACATAGAGGCTCAGTCCATACTAATCACTTCAAGGTAATCTTGAACTTGGTCTGCATTGGTGACTCAGTAGATACTATGTAACTTGGCATAAATTGAATCATTCAAGAAACACATAACCTTGGTTTACACTAGCTTTGCATTACATGAACCATGAACTCACTAGAAACTACAATGCTCTATAACCATTGAATTACTTGGGTTGAACTGCTAGACTGAATCTGCTTGACTTGAACTATTGGGCTTCACACTAACTAAATACACTTGATAACCATTGAAATGCTCAATAGTTATTGGAATTATATGGCAAACATTTTAGACTGTTTAATGAGCTTGTTATCCATACAAAATCTAAATAAGTTTGTGTCACTAATAACAAACTTAATAGATATGTCAACACTCTACGCATTTCTAGGGGTTGAACTATCGTCAAAATATATTTTTGTTGCATAGAAAGCTCTAAATTAGGAACTAGAAGTTAGCTATTTCTTCAAAAAAATTGGTGTACCTCTGAGAATACAACACTTGCACACCTTCCACACCTACGCACTTTCCCACCTTGATGACAAGTTCTAAAAATCCAAAATTTTCCCCAAGTGTCAAAATGAATTTCCAACATCTATTATTTTTCCTTCCTTATCCTAAAGTGATGTTTGGATGTTTTCTCTTGAATTTCTCTATAATCTTTGCTACTTGGGAAGCTTCCAAAAAATCCAAAGCTACGTACTTATCTTTAACTATCTATTAGTTATTACTAACCTCCATACGAGTTTCTACAAAATCCTCAAGTTTAGTTTCCAGTTCCAACAATACCTCTTCATTCTTAAATGCTTTCCTAATATCTTCATTAGATGAAGCATCCTCAAAATTTCTTCAGAATTGTTGGACAACTAATTGCACTAAGTTGAGCTTTATTTTTTACTCATCTTCAAAAATCTCAAGGGAAATAGTGTAGTAGTACTTCTCTACTTCCAAAGTCTACTCTTGAGTTTGATGTCTTAACCTCTAAATATCTTTATGAAGTCCTTCCATGACCTTGTTACTGGTAGCTATCTTCTCAATCCAATCCTTGATCTTATCAAGCTCTTCTATTATATACACCTCCATGATTATACAATACCTTTGACCTTTTCTTAATGTCAAAATTTGTGGGTATTTCACCTAGGTATGTACCTCATCCATTAACCTAAAATCTTAGTTCACTATGGACACCAATTTATTTTCACTTGAACCCTATATTATTTGTACACCCTTCTATTCATAATTGTCATAACATTGTTGACATGCTCCCAAAAATGGATCTATTTGAATCATCCCCTTTTACTTCCTCTCTAATGTTGTAGCAAGAGTGATCTCTGGATGATCAAAGTCTATTGGCCCCACTATTCCATGTAGATAGCCTCTCATAATCTCATTTTGTTTATGCAGCATCACCAATTCTAACTCATTTATGTCCATGTGCTTAAACACCTCTTTCATGCTCATAGTAATTACTAATTTGGTAGTGTCTACCATGGGCCTTCCTAACAAGACCTCCTTGATATGATAATCACTAGGTGTCAAATCCTCAGTGTCAGCATGTGGAGAAGGGATAGCTATATGTGCAACAAAGTCTTGATCTTGGTTCTTCATAATGAAGGCCAATGGTCATGCATTACCTGTAGGTGGCTCACGCTTCTTGATGTCTTTTACTAGCTCATTCATTCCCTCCTTAGTATTTATATTTAATTTCCTTTTTTGTCAAACCATGACCTCCCTCTTTAGCCAAGTGGGTGTATTTCCCATTGGAGACATATATTTGACTAAAGAAGGGGTTTGCACTACAAGTCCCTTTCCCTTATTAGTCATGATGAAGGGTGCTCTCCTTAATACCATAAACCATAACAAAAAACAAAGAAATGACAAAAAATGCAAGAATAAAATGGACTTCTTATTTGTGTCACAAATATAGAATTATATAATTCACAAGTACAATATGCTAACCCACATGGGCACCTTCATTATAGTAATTTGCAAGACAAGTTGTGAACTATCACCTAGAGCTATGCTAGACAATGTTCAGAACTTTCTTAAATAGGCAATTTTATGCCACCTGGGAAGGTTCTAGACAATGAAACCTAATACTTAGGGCTGGAAAACCCTAAAAATACATATAGAGTCAGCCAAATACACCTTTGACAATTATTTTAGATATTTCAAGTGGACCAACTTTGGAAGGCGACAACTCTCAAACTATTGCTTTGATTGGCTATTATAGCCAATTTTTAGAAATGTTAGCTCTTAATCTATAGGCTCAAAATGGTGTTAGCACATTTCCATTGAGTTTTCAAACCTCATCTGGGCACTCTAAGGCCTCCAACAGTGAGCTTGAATATTTTTTTGTCAATTTTTCCACCAAAAATTTATAATAACTTCTCTGATACTTAAGCTAGAGGAAAAAAAAATTATGGTAGGCTTATAACTCTAAAATGAACCTTCATATAGAAAATGAGAACATTTCGAGCTCATATGAAAAACTTACTAAAAATAGCAAGTTCCCATAAATGGTAACCACCCTATCTAGGAGTCCTTATTAAAATAGAAAAGACTAAAAAGAAAATATTTTTGGGTGATGTAACATTACTCTTACACCCAGGATGCTCTTGCATCAAACACTTAGGGTGATTTGAGAAGTGACTCTATCACATCTCAGGTGTTCAAAGGAAAACCAAGATGGTTAACCTCCTCCCTTGCTAGCTATGATAAATCCTCTACTAGCCTTCCTTTCCATTTGGCCAGGTATTCCTCACAAGTTATGTTCTTTTTACTTTTGCTAACATGATTGTCTAGTATCTCCTCAATCTCCTTTGTAGCCAAACTAGCTGTTGGAATACTCTACTGTGCTTCTACCACTTCATCTCCATCACCTCCTTCATAATATGTTGTCAAATATAAAATATTAAACACTGGTGAAATATTCAATTTAGCAAGCAACTCTACTTCATAATCATTTCCATAATTATGCATTTTCACTATCTTGCATGGTCCAAACTTCTTCATCTTCAATTTATTATGTGTACCCACTAAAAAATGCTCTTATCTCAAATGAACCATGACTTCATCTCCAATCTGAAATTCCTTATAGCTTCTTTTCACATCTTCCTTAGCTTTATACTATGTATTCATCTTCATGATGTGTTTCCTCACCTCCTCATGGATGTTCTTCATATGTTTAGAAAATTCTTTTCCTTCGGCACTACTTATCTCTCCCTTATCCAATTGCCTCAATTCAGAAGCATTTATAGGACTACTCCCATGTATAATCTGGAATGGTGATTTACCAATACTCTTATTTAGAGAATTATTATATGAAAATTCTACTTGTGGTAAAATTAGATCCTATCCTTTTTTCTTGTCCCCAACCAAACATCTCAGCAAGTTTCCCAAACTGTGATTCACAACTTCTGTTTACCCATTAGTCTAGAGATGATCTGATGAACTAAATTTCAAATCTATCTTCAACTTCTTCCACAATGTACACTAGAAATACCCAACAAATTCAGTATCTCGATCTGAAATTATACTCTTTGGAAAACCATGTAGTCTTACCACTTCTCTGAAAAACAACTCTTCTAGATGAACAACATCATTAGGTTTTTTTGCAAGGAATAAAATGTTCCATCTTTGAAAACTTTTCAACCACCACAAAAATAGAATCATGAACTCGCTATGTCTTTGATAGTCCAAGAACAAAATCCATGCTAACATCCTCCCATGATTTCTTTAGTATAGGTAATGGTTAATACAACCCCATATTCTACTTCACTCCTTTTGCCATCTGACATACCATACAACTCTACACAAACTTCTTCACATCTTGCTACAACTATGGTTAATAGTAATTCTTAACAACCAAAGCTTTGGTTTTATCTCTGTCAAAATGTCTAGCCAATCCTCCACTATGCTTCTCCTTGATGAGATTCTCTCTCATTGAACTTCTAGGAATGTACAAGTGGCTTTCTTTAAACAAAATACTATCCTAGATCATGAAATCCAACCACTTTGTCCCATCAGGTGTAACAGGTTCTATACAATTCTTCCACGCTTCACCAAAATTAGGATCATTTGGATACAAAGTATTGAGTTTCTTGAATTAAACCATCTCTATTTGCATTTTTGTTAGCAAAAGTTATCTTCTACTAAGAGCATCTACAACTTTGTTAAACTTCCCACTCCTGTGTTTCAAAATAATTATATAACTCTACAAAAACTCAACCCACTTCAAATGCCTTTGGTTTAATTTTCCTTGACTATTCAAATATTGCAAAGATTGATGATTAGTATACAAAACAAACTCCTTAGGAAGAAGATAGTGTCTCCACTTCTTCATTGCTTGAGCTATAGCATAAAATTCTTGATCATAAAGAAAATATTTTATTTTTGCATCATTTAACTTCTCACTAAAATAAGCAACATGTCTACCATCTTGGCTCATAACAGCTCCTATTGCAGTACCACTAGCATCACAGTCTACTTGAAACACCTTGTTAAAATTAAGAAGTGCTCAAACATGTTGCTCAGTAATTTTTTGTTTCAACAAATTAAAACTCTTATCTGCTTCTACAATCCACTTAAATTCTTTCCATCCCCTCTCATTGTTTTAGTCAGGGGTCCACAAATACTGCTAAAACCTCTTATGAACATTCTATAAAAACTAGCCAATTCATGAAAAGATCTAACCTTTTTCACACTCCTTGGAGTAGGCCATTCAAGGATAGCTTTAACTTTCTTTGGGCCCATTTTTAGACCTTTTACTAAAACTACAAATCCTTGGTACACCAACTCCTTCTTTACAAAACTACACTTCTTCAAGTTTATCAGAAACTTTTCTTCCCTCAACTTATCAAACACCTCACAAATATGGATCAAACACTGCTCCAATGTCTTACTAAAGATTAAAATATCATCTAGGTAAACAATGACAAGCTTACTTAGAAACTCCTTTAGTACCTCATTCATGAGCCTCATGAAAGTGCTCGGTGCATTAGTTAGCCCAAAAGGCATGACTAACCACTCATACAATCCTTCTTTTTTATTGAAAGTAGTATTCCACTCTTCACTTTCTCTGATATGAATTTGATGGTACCCTCTCTTTGGATCTATCTTTGTGAAATACTTAGCTCCACTCAAACAATCCATAATATCATCCATCCTTGGCAATGGAAATCTGTACTTGATTGTGATCTTTTTGATAGTGCAAGAATCTATAAACACCCTCCATTCTCCACTCTTCTTTGGTCCTAATACTACTAGTACAGCACATGGACTCAAACTCTCTCGAATCAACCCCTTCTACAATAACTCATGAACTTGTCTATTCAACTATTCACTTTCTGTTGGTGTCATTTTACATGGTGCCTTGTTTGGAAAACTAGCTCTTGGAACCAAATCCATCTACTGACTAATCTTCCTCATTGGACACAATCCATCAGGTACATTATTTGATACAATATCAGAAAACTCTCCCAACATATCTACAACTTTTGTAGGCACCTCCTCTACTTCTTCTTTACTATATTTTGGAATTATAGCAAAACACATATGCTCATGCTTCATACCTTTGAGAAACTCTTTTCCATTAAAAAAACATATTTTGGAAGCACTACATACCTTTTCTTCTTTATCCGTCAATGGCTTTAACTTATGCTTCACTCCATCCTTGGTTAGAGTGTGGGCATTTTCTCGTCCATCATGTACAACATGCCTACCAAATTTCCACTGCCTACCCAATAATATATGACATATGTCCATAGGTATGATATCACATAATACCTCATCTTGGTAGCTTCCAATCTTAAACTTCATGGAGCTCATTGACCATGACCTTGTGGTCATCTTCCACCCAAGCAACATGATATGGATATGGTTATTTCTATCTCTTCAGCTTCAACTTGGTAACCATCATTTTTGACAACATATTTTTAGTACTTACACCATTAATGATCACATCACAACACTTATCTTCACATCTACACCTTGTGCGAAACAAACTCCTTTGATCAGGTTCATTCTCACTATTCAACAGGACTCTTTGGTTAACTAGGACTTCTCCCCTTTCAACATCTTCAGAATGTGATGATTTGGCATCTTCATCAACATGGGCAACTCTAGTATGGCCTTTTTTTCTTCGATTTATCCTCCCTTGGCTCTAGGAACATTCAAATGCTCTATGTCCTTCTTCTCTATAGTGAAAACATTTCCCACTAAAGCCTCCTCATCCAGATCCTTGTCCTCTACCTCTTCCTCTCTGATCTCTATCGTTATGATTATGGAAATGATTGGAATTATTTCCTCTCTAGTTATGACTACTACTTCTAGCCTCATCCTTGTTCTTCTGATCATCATTATAGCCTCCATAAGATTGTCTACCAAATCTTCCACCATAGCCTCTTCCACTATTCTTATTATCAAACTTCTTGCTTAGTTTCTCCTCAACCCTTAGGGAAAACTAGTATGTCTACTTAATACTAGTCACTTGAAAAAGATGCATCTCATCCTAAATGCTTAGCTATAACCCATTAAGATATTGGGCAACTTTCTCCTTATCAGCTTCTACATGGCTGGTTCTAATGAGAACTCAATAGAACTCTTCAGTGTACTCTTGAAAAAAAATTTCTACTTGCCTCAACCCTTGCATTTTATTCAATAGATGATGCTCATAATCTACAAGAATGAACAACCACTTCATTTTAGCTACCATCACATCCCATTTAGTAATTTTGTCCTTTCCTTTTTTATTTTGATCCAACTAGATCTCCTACCACCGAATATTTGCTTGACCCTTTAGTTTGGCCTTCGCAAACTTGACCCTATTTGGATCTTCAATATCTTCATATTCAAAGTACTCTTCCAATTCATTGATCCAATTGATCAATTCCTCTAGGTTGAGATTTACCCAAAATGTGGGAACATCAAACTTAGGTCTTTTTTCAATACTAGAAATGGCCCTAAAATGCTTCACCTCCTTTAGGTTAAGAACTTCCTCTACTACATCTGGATCTACATTTCCTTCTTCTCTTTCATCCTCACTTTCATCATCTCCTATGGCAAGATTCATTCCTCTAAAAATATGTTCTTGCATCACTTGCATTTTCCTCTAGAGGATTCTAAAATCCTCAGGTGTAACACCATCAACTCTTCCACCACACTCTCTTCATGGAGGCATTTTTGTACTTCTACTAAAACCTTAATTTAAACTACCTCACAATTGGTGATATGTCTACATGCTTAGCCCAAGCCATAGTCTTGGTGCAAACTACCTCATAATCAATGATCTATCTACACACTCAAGAACTAGGCTTTGATACCACTTGATGAAGGATGCTCCCCTTAATACCATAAATCATAACAAAAAACAAAGAAACAATAGAAAATGCAAGAAAAAAATATGGACATAAAATTTGTGCCACAAATGCAAAATTAAAAAATCCACAAGTACAATATGCTAACCCACATGAGAACCTTCATTACAATAATTTGCAAGACAAACTACAAACTATCACCTAGAGCTATCCTAGATGATATTTGGGCCTTTCTTAAATAGGCAATTTAATGCCACTTGAAAACGTTCTAGAAAATGAAACTTAATACTTACTATTAGCAAACCCTAACAATACATATAGAGTTGACCAAATATATCTTTGACAATTATTTTAGATAATTTAGGTAGCCCAACTTCAAGAGGCCATAACTCTAAAACCGTTTCTCTAATTTGTTATTATAACCACTTTTGGAAATGCTAGTTCATGATCTATAGGCTTGGAATGGTGCTAGAGCCCTTCCATTGAGTTTTCAAACCTCATCCAGGCACTCTAAGGCCTCCAATGGTGAGCCTGGAGATTTTTTTGCAAATTTTTCCGTCAAAAATTAAGTAATAACTTCCTAATACATAAGTTGTATGAACAAAAAATTTATGGTAGGCTTATAACTCTAAAATGAACCTTCATATAGAAAATGAGAACATTTTGGGCTCATATGAAAAACTTACTAAAAATAGCAAGTTTCGATAAATAGTAACCACCTTGTTTACTAGTCCTTATCAAAATAGAAAATACTAAAAAGAAAATATTTGTCGGTGATGCAAGATTTCTCTTACATCTAGGAATTTTTTGCATCAAGTCTTCTCTAGATTCATTTCTCATTGAGTGAGATTATTAGTTTGAGTCTCTATTTCTGCTTGGGCTAAGGTCTCAACCTTAGTATTGTGAGGAGTTTGTTGAGGTTCCTTGTGTATTTTCCCCTCCTTCAATAGTTCATTAGCTTACATTTGTTGTATCTCTTCTTCCTCTAATTCTTCTTCTTTAGAGTCTATTACAAGAGTAAGTGGCATTGTCAAACCTTTATCCAAGAGCAACAAATCCTAAAATGGTAGTTGGGGTAGGCCTAAAGGTCATTGAGGTAAATGTGGTAATTGGTTCCATTACTCTCCTAGGGATTGACTCGTTAGAGTGTCCCTTATCTTCTTACCCACCATCTCAATGCCAACAAGCATGAAATCAAAATTTGAGAGTTTAAAGACATTTTTCTATTGGCCCTCCATGTCTGCAATCCACTATTAATGCTCATCCTCTAAAGTAATAACCTAAATAGGTTTTTTTAGAATGGATGGTGGTGTTATAGTGGAGCTTCTTCTTCCTTCTTCTTTTTTGGCCCTAGCCAGGAAAGCCCTCTAACTCAAGGGGACATATTCAATTTTTTCCCCTTCTTCTTCTTCCACTTCAACTTCAAGAATGGTTTCTAGCACCTATGGGGGAGGATTATTCTTTTTCTTTAATTTTTCCCTATGTGACCCTCCCACAGTGGACTCAACCCTTTCCTTCTTGGGAATTGAGGGGGAGGATTCTTCCTCTTGACCTACCAATGGCACCCTCTATTCTTCCTCTACCTACTCTTGTTCCTCTCCTAGTGGAGGTACTCACTCAGTCTCTTGGACTTGAGCTTCTAGGTTAGTTTGGGGCTTTGGAGCTTCAATTTTGGCTTTCTTAGAAACTCTTTTCCTTTTTCTCTTTCCCTTATCTATCTTAAAGTACTCAACCTCCCTCTCATGTTGATATACTATTTTTGACCTCACTAGAGATTGAGTAGGGAAGGTTGCTACTATGACTTTTGCACCTTTACCCCTAGCTAAGTGTGATGTGGCTTCAAGAGGAATAGTTTGAGGAATTGGATCAAGTTTGAAGGGTTTCTTTATCCATTCCCTTGTTAGTTGGACTATGTTCCTAGCTCTATTATTAATGTCTGCATTCTCATCTCTGACAACTTTGCATTCATTATCATCCTATCATAAGTTTTATCCATATTATACAATGGATCTAAAACATCTTCTGCATCTTTCTTAACAACCTTTAATGGGATCTTTATTTTCAAGTCCTTTTTTGCTAGATATAGAGTCATCCTATAATAATCCCTTATTTGGATATTATAGTCATATATTGCATTCATCTAGTGGTCCTCCAATGCATCCTTGTGTACAAACTGCTTCCTTACCAAATGTTGCACCCTCCCAATATTATCAAACTATGGGTGAGGGGAGTTGTACTCTTCCAAGGGATACCAATCCCATTATAAATCATAGGTCATAATTTCTTCATTTTTCTTGACCTTGAAAGAACTTATGGTGATTGGCCACACCCATGTCCTCTTGTGTTGTTTCCTCACTTTATCATACACAGATGTGAGTTGCTTGGAAATCTCCAACAAAATGAGCCTATTTGAAGGACATCTTGGGAGCTTTATCAGGTTTACTTGTGTGTTGACTACCCTTAGGTATGTGAATGTTTTGAACTGGATGTAGTAGGTGTCGATCTCTATCATTCTTGTTGCTACCTCTACTGACATCCGTTTAGCATAATCACCCTCTATGAATTAGATGATTGTGAATATAAAAATATCATTCATTATCGTATACTCCTTACTCTGATCTAAAAGCTTCTTCGTTACTATCTAAGGGTGTACCACATAGGGCCATGCATTTTCATCTTACATGCTACCCCTTTTGTAAAGTCTTGGGTAGTCAGTTGTTCTAGCTGCCAATAAGTACACCATATATGATATCATGTAAAATCTTGGATCAGCTTTTATGTCTACCAGTTGCTCATGTAGATTAACACTGAGGATAGTAGCCCAATCCATTGGCATTTTTGTTGTCCTGATGGTCTCTATGAATTGCACCATCCAAATGTTAAGGTGTCCCATGGCTCTACTCAAAAGTACAATTGCATAGCCAATATCATCCTTCATGTACCCTCGTGTCATATCTCTTTTCTAGACTCTACGACCCACTGGTGTTCTATCTATTAGGAAGGAAGATTGAATTATTTCATTGGCTTCCTTTTCATTCTCCCTATACCATCATTTTTCCCGATCATAGGTCATCTTCACATATTGATCAATCCTTGGGAGATGAAAAACCTTCTCAATATTCCTCAATCTAAAGTCCAATACTATCTCCCCTATCACACTCATGACAACCTTTTCTTCAACCACATAATGTTAAGCCAAGGTCATAATCAACTTAGAAGATTGTATAGAAGTTGGATGTGATGTTGCATTTATCAACCCCGACCTAATTATAGTTCATACCATTGCCGATCTTTCTTTATGTAGTTCCTACCCCTAGTTAACTTTTCTTACTTTATTGTAGAACTCTTTTAGGCCAGTTTATGTTTATGCTTGATGATTAGTAGCATTATTTTCCAAATTATTGGATATTGTTTTCATACTCAGTTGATTCTATGATGAGACTACTTTGGTACTTGTTACTTTATGTATGCATGATTATACTTTGATGATGATTATTTATAGTGATTTCAACTATTTGATGACATTAGTTAGATGGATTATTTATATGTGTTTTCTATGGATACTTACCCCATACTACGTGTATAGTGTTTGTGTATTTTTTCTCTATGTATGACATTTCTGATGTGGTTAAGGGAATTGTAGTCACCTACTAGTCGAGATCTACACGATGTACCACTTTCTATCATTGTCTATTTAGTTTAGAATATATGTACTTGTAAATGCGTGAATTTTATATAGATTGTAAGTACTGAGTATCGACTTCCCCGAATTGCTAGGATGAGCGTACCTTATCGCAATATCTAAATGGTAAGAGAGGGGAGATAAATTCTTAAGTCCAAATCCTAACCTTTAAACCAATTATCCTATAAACAAATTAGGACAAGTATCTGAGATGATTACCCTTCCAAATGCATCATATTAAATAAATTAGTGATTATAATCCTTGAGTTTGATCTTGTGTGTGGTATTTTATGATGGGTTTTCGTATTTTGTCTTGTAGGTCTTTGGTGTTTTTTCTATAAATTAAGTCAAATTAAAAGATTAATTAATGATTTAATTTAAAGAAAAATTATTAAGATTATTTCAAAATTTAATTATATTTAATTAATTATAAATTAATTATATTTAATTAATTAGAAATTAATTAAATAAAAAGAATTAAATTTAAAGAGAAAATTATAGTCCAGTTTGAGAGCGTAATAATATTTATTTAATTTATAATAAAATATTTAGGAGATCATTTTTAAATAAATGTTAAATATTGTTACTCAAGTTAATAAATATTTTATCCAAAATGCTTCAAAAATTAAATAAAGAGTGAAAGAGAGATTAATTTATTAAAGACATTTTAAATTGCATAAAGTGTGCATGATATCTAGAAAAGTTAATAAAGAGTTAAAAGATTGTGATCAACAATTTCTCTCACGTGATTGCACAATTGGTGCCCTGATTTTAGGGGGAAACTCCATATTAGAGATTGAGAGTTCTTTTTGTAGGGACTGGAAATTTTGGAGAAGGGAATTTTCAGAGAGAAGGTTTTGAGAGAAGTGATTTCTCTCGCAATCTTCAACTGATTGTGAATTAGCATCAGAACCAAGTGAGCCTCATGTTTTATTCACCCAATGAATTTTGTTTCTTCAAATTTCCTATCTTCATCATGCTTGTTGAATTGTTTGTTTCAAATTTCATCTATGATAAATCTTTCAATCTCTCATTATGAATTATAATTACTCATGTGTATTCTTTTGTATATGAGGATTGAAAGCTAGGAAACCCTCATTCCATGAATTGAATAATTGTTAATAGATCAGAGTTAGTTTTAAAAAGAAATCAATTTTAAATTAAAAATTTGATTAGTTGATCTGGGTTTTTCTATAAGACTAAATTTACTGTGTTTAATATATATATATATATATATATATATATATATATATATATATCTTTAAAATTATATTGGGGGGGGCTTGTTTTTTATAACATTTTTATATTAAAAAATGTATATAAAACAAAATTTAAAAAATTTAAAAATAAAAATGAGTCTGGAAGAGGTAGGGCCACCAATCTCCCACCTCCCCATTGTACCCCCTATGTGGGCCTTGTCATTGCCTGTGGGTGTAGACTGTACTGCTGCCCATAGCAGCAGTACTTAGATATTGTCTATAGAGAGGTCTGACCCCCCTTTATAGATATGGGAATAGTGGGCCTAATCCTAACCTAATCCCCCATATCTAGAAGAGGGCATTCCTCCTTCCTGAGGGCCTCGGCCTAGCGAAAATGTTGGCCTGCTCGACCGCCCACTTCACCTATTGATTGGGGGTTGGGGATTAGACTATCAAGTGATAAGACCTCAACCTCCATTTTTATCTGGGTTAGCGCAACCATCTATCTCCATCTTCCAGTCAGTTGTAATACTACTGCATGTGGTAGTAGATAGCCTATGGTCATATGGCAACCACCTATAAAGGTCGACCAATGGGCCTAAACTGCTTCTTAGTATACGCATTTTTTTTAAATGTTATTTTTTTGTAAATGTGATTAAATTTATTTTTATTTAAAATTTTAATTATTATTTATTAATAATTTTAATTATTATTTATTAATAAATTTTATTAATACTTTTTTATTAATATTTATTAAATTAATTAATGATTAATAAATTTTAATTAATAATTATTGAGTTAGTAATTCAGATTATTATTGATAAGTATCAATCAATAATGTTAAAATATATTTACTTTATTATTATTTAATAAATTGATTATTAAAAGAATCATGAGTATTTTATTCAATGATCGATATTTATTATTTTAATAATTTAATAGATAATCATTTTTAAGTCATCTTGTGATATTTAATGGGAATATTTGTAACTTCATAAATTAAGGATAAATTGTGCATATTGTTCAAAAATGAGAATGGGTTAAGTTGCAAGGATAAATTGTTAGAGTAATTGTTTGTTTACACTTATTAATTAAATCACTTTGATTTAATTAATTAAGTTGACTATTACTCTAGTTTTCTTAAGCTATCTTGTAGGTGCATATAATTAATATTTATATTAATTATAATGTGCAACCTAGCTTTTTAAGGCTTTAGGTTACCCTTTTCAGGTATCAATCTCCTTTATAAGGATTGATCTCTTTGTAATTCATTGAATCTGTTGAATAATATTTTTCTTCATCTGAATACAATTTTGCATGTTTTTTAGATCAAACCCTTGCCTCTTCTTATTTTTTTCTCCTCTTTGATAGGTTTTGTACATGCAAGTATTCTTAAGGATCTGTGAAGTTGGTTTTCTCAACTTCTACATGTTATTAAAGCCAGATCTGTTGTAGCTTGTTTGGTATTTGGAGATAAGAAAGAATGAGGGTTTAGCGGATCAGATCTAGTGTTTTTTTTAATTTTTTTGAGTAAATAGGGGGGGGGGGGGCGGGGGGTCACCAATTTTTGGAGTAGTTTGAGGCCAAATGGACGTCATGGATGGATTCAAAAGGTGTCAAAACCCCTCTTTACCTATAAAGTCTGTTCGATTTGGACAACGTTGATCTGGGAGGCAAAACAATTTGTTGAGCAAGGTCGTACGACCTATGCACCCACTCCAAAGCGATAGGAAAATTTAGAATTCGCAAAAAAAATTATTTTCAACATTTTTTTGCCACAATAGTTAGCTAACCGCTAGCGGTGTTGCACGGTCGCCACTGGTGGCCACCGCGAGCAGTCACAGCTGGAGGCCTGTCTAGTGGCTCTGTTGTAGCCTACAACGGCTCTGCCACAGCCCCACCCAATCATAGCTCCACTGGTGGTTGGGGGTGTTTTTTATTTTTATTTTTATTTATTATTTTTATTAAAAATAATAATTTTTCATGCATTCCAAGGGCCTTGTCAGTTTTTTCTTTGTAACTTGAGCATACAAACGTATTTTTTCAATCCAAAAAATGCACCGAAAAGTTGATTTTGATTTGAAGATATTGGTATAGGTGTTTTTGGGTTTTGATGCAGTTTGGTTGATTACTTTGGTAGACAAAGCTGGATGTTCTGTTTTGCACTCTAGGAGGCATATCTTGAGCATCTAATCTCTAATTTGGGACTTCTTTATATCGTTGGAAAGTTCTTTCTGTGATCTTTTTAGGGATGCTAGTTGTTGTTCTAGATTCTACTCTAGGTACATTCTATTTAGTCTTCTACATTTTTGCATTATGGTGGATATCCTAGCTATTTCAGGTCCGCAGATATCCTTCTATATTAGTCTTATGCCTTTTCCAATCATTGTTGATATCATTTGTAAGAATCTTTATGCAAATGCATTGAGATAAAGTGCCACTCTTGCATTTCGGGATCCTTTTCATCATTGTGGTTTGTTGTACTTGCACTATTTTATAAAGTGCCATGGGGGGATAGTTTTTTGCCAGTTTTGTGCCCTCTTCCTCTTTTGCCACATGTAGTGTCAATGACACATGCCTTTATAGGTGTATGTACCTCACTCTCAATGTGTCTTGTTCTTGTGTTGTAGGAGATTTTTGGCCCACCTTTTCAGTTGCCTATCACCTCACCCCATCTACATTAAGGGTGGGTTATTCTATTGTTTCTAATGCTTCCTTGGTTCGATGGTTCGTTAGTGTGAGCTATGTATTTAGTACTTGATCCTATGTACTACGTGATTACAATGGATGGCTACCTATGCATTTCGGTGAGATGGATCACCTACCATATAGACACTCTTGGTTTGTGCCTTCTATTTTTGTGGAGGTTCTACAAATTAGTAGTTTCTTTTTTATAGAGTTTATGGCTTCTTCATGCTTTAGTGGTTCTCTTCATTATCTCTCTTTGTTCCTATCTTCTGGAACATTCCTTGCTATCTCTTTTCGGAGTAGAGTTTTTCCCATGTGGTTTTCTCTATTTCTCTAATTTACAGAGATTTCCTTGTATTGAGTATCTCAGTAGGCCTTGTTGTCGAGACCCATTTTTTTTTGCTTTCATAGTTATGCTAGGTTAGCTTACCTCCCGAGCTTCACTTAAAGGGGGTGTTAGAGTAATTATTTGTTTACACTTATTAATTAAATCACTTTCATTTAATTAATTGAGTTTCCTATTACTCTAGTTTTCTTAAGCTATCTCATAGGTGCATATAATTAATATTTTATATTAATTATATTGTGCAACCTAGCTTTTTTAAGCTTTAGGTTACCCTTTTTAGGTATCGATCTCCTTTATAAGGATTGATCTCTTTGTAATTCATAGAATCCGTTGAATAATATTTTTCTTCATATGAATACAATCTTGCATGTTTTTTAGATCAAACCCTTGCCTCTTCTTATTTTTTTCTTCTCCATGATAGGTTTTGTACATGTAGGTGTTCTTGAGGATCTGTGAAGTTGGTTTTCTCAACTTCTACATAAATTGTACATTCATATATTTTAAAACTTACATTGAACAAAAATTCAAACCTTACTATTAACTCAAATTATGTGTTTTATAAATCAAACCAAACTACGAAACCTACACTGCTAACTGTATGTTGTCTTATGTTTTGGGTTTGGGTTGACTAGAGTATTGACCAGTCTTAGGACATCTACTCTAAGCTTGGGAGTTCTTTGTTTGTAAAATTATGATGATTTGATCTTTGATCTTTTAAACTCAACCATGGTAACGTGTCTAGTATGCTCTATGATGAGTTAGGTTTTGTTGTCTGTTATTGCTTTCAGTGTTCTTGTGTGATAATGAGATGAGTGTTATGACATACTTGACTTAACCTTTGAGTCATCGATTAGTTATTTTTGGGATGTTTTCCAGTTGTTTGTAAAGAACTAAGGTGTTATTATGATTATCATTTGATGTTTTCCAATCACTTGTATAGGACTGAGGTGAACATTGTGATTCTTTGATTTGTACTTTTATGAGCCTAGGGTAAGTAATTTGTATGTCAAGTTGGGAAGTGGCTTGCAATGGAGGTCAAGGCCCAAATTGGTTGCCAGGGTAACCCATTGTAAGTAGTTAATAAGTGAAAACACTACACTAAATGAGAGTAAAATGAACCTAATAAGAGTCTTTATTTTCCTCGCTCATGTCTCAAGTGCTAGTATGGACTAGGATGGGAGTAGAGAGGATGCTTGGTTGCAACCTTGCATCGTTAGTATGCCTTGTTAGTACAAAAGGATACTAGTGCCGCATAGAGTCACTAGGGGGCTAGAGGATAAAAAGACTAGCTGAGTAACCCTAGAGTTGGTTCATGCAATGACACTTGCCCACTAGTAGTATAGATTTCCTATGTGTCTTTGCTCACCTCTAGGTCTAGATATCAATTTATCTTGGAACATTTAAGTTAGATTAATTTTAGGGTCTTCTTTGACTTAGATATTACATTTGATTTTGGGATTGATATCCTATTTGGGACTTGAGACTATCTCCTTAGCATGGTGGAAGTGGACCTTTTTGAGTTACCACGAGGTTAGCTAGTAGTGCTTTTTACTTTTACCATTGAGATCTATTTGTTAATGTTGTGGCTAGAGTTCTTTGTTCTACATTTCTTTTCATTCTATCTTTGTGTATTATGATGGATGGTTATATCTATTTGATAGATGGTTTTACTTATTGTATTGTATCTTGTTTAATAGATCCGAAAGGGATAATGTAATCTATTTTATAAATGTATATTCTTTCAGCCTTTCATACCCTGTGACATGTACAGTGGATGATTGTGCATTCTAAATTTATTTGTAATGGGCACCCTAGAAATGCCCAAGAACTAAACCAATTGTTGAAAGAGATTGTAAAGTCTTTGCATAGATCTAAACCACATAACCTGAACAAAAAGGAATTCATGCAAACTGAAAATTGAACCACTACTAAAATAATATTAGTTCTCAAACTAATAAAAGTAAATACATAGAAACTCACTAATTACTCCAGCATCATCAAATACATAACAAACTGTTCAACTCACTAATTACACCTAATCTGCATGTAGCTGGAAATGCGTCCAAGCTACCTATTAATGACTAGTTGATAGTAATGTATTCTAAAGGCCAAACCCCAAGGGAATGATGTCTAGAATATCACAAGAGAGGATGGATGTCCTCTAATTCCAAGAATAGAACTATATATCCAAGTTCCTATCAAATGCAATTCGCCATCATCTAATGCTAAACAATGAAGCTCACACCACTATTTATACTTTGCCTTCACCCTTCTAGAAGTAAATAAATATTAAGTAATTACATTTACTAGAAGCTTCCCCTTCCAATAATTAATGCACTCTCTAGAAACTCCTCCCTTGCAATATAATAATTAATATTAAATTACTAGAGGCTTCCCTCTTTCCAATAATTAATGCACTCTCTAGAAGCTTCTCCCTTGTAATACAATAATTAATTAAATTAATTCAATATAAAGTCACCTTTTAATTTTAATTTATTTAATGACTTTATAAGAAATTAATTTAATCAATTTCCCCTTATTTCTCCACTAAGCATTTGGAGAACATGAAGGCTAAGAACTCCACCTAGTTGCTGAAAAGATGGGAGCATTACATTATTGCCAAGTGGCATTTGTAACAAATGTATATTGTTTAAAAGGATTGGACTTGAAGTATTATTTCATTTGGATGTGTTATTTATTTGACTTAGTATTAATTAAAATTAAATGTGACTCAATGTCTTAGGATCCTTAAGGAATGTAATTTGTTATGTTTGCTTATGTATGATTGTATGTTATTGCTTCCTCTACTTTATGATTGTTGTTATACGTTATTTTTAAAAAAATATGTTTGGAAAACTTAGTAAAACTTTAAATTAGTTATTTTGGATCCCTTGGTGAGGCGTTAAACTTTAGGCATGTTGCAAATGGTGAGGAAAGCATTCTACTCAATATATTTATGCATGTTCATCCTCAAAGTGAGATTTCTTCGGTGTACCTTGGTATTTTAAGACAATAGGCTTAAGATAAATATTTTTTTCCATTAAGGATGATGATGACGCCATTTTATCTACACAAAAGAATAAACATTATTTCAGAGATCTAAAAATCTAACCCAAAACAAACCCTAAGTGATAAAAAAAACCTAGCCCAAATGCTCCAAAATAGTGAAAAAATAAGTCAATCCCCCTTTTACCCCTAATATGCAAAATAGTGCACCTAGAACACCTTGACAGGTGTGCTAGGTACACTCAAATGGTTCCTCTATAACCATTTTGGCACAATTGCACACATGTGCACCTTGGCATGTGCACAACTATGGACATGCAAAGCAAGTGTGAGGGGGAACTTTAAGTCCTTCAATGTTTGGAAATAGGGTGCAAACATGTGCACTTAGTATGTGCACCCTTATGTTTGCATTAAGTTGTTTTCAAGAAAGGTGTGCATGTGTGCATAATGGGAAGGTGCGCACATGTGCACCTTTCCTTAAGCTTAAGTTAGCTATCTTAGGTTACAAAATGAAAAGTTTCACACATGCACACCTTCAATAGGTGTACATGTGCACACCTTTCTTAGGTGTTTTTTTTTAGGTTTCTTTTTAAGGTTTTTTAGGTTTTTAATGAATGGACAAAGGTGTGAAAATATGCACCTTGAAAAAATACACATGTGCACACCTTTGTGTTCTAACACTTATGTGTTTGCATCTTTGTGGGGTTTACACACACCTTTGGAGGTGCGGAGGTGGGGGAGCAAAAGAGCACACGAGAAAAAGTAAGATAAGGGGAGGGGGTCTTAAGCTTATATAGGCTCACGTCTGATTTGCACACCCTTTGGAGGTGTGCACATGTGCAAGAGACCATGTGCTCATCTCCAAAGGAAAAATAGTGCACACTTGCGCAACTAGGATAGGTGTGCATGTGCACTAAGTGTGCTAGTGCACTTTTTCTCCCAAATTTTCCTAGTTTTGACACTAGAGCCTTCTCAATTAGAGACAAAGGCTAGAGTTAGAATCCTTAGGGACTTCCAAAATGACCTAGGCCTGAACTAGGGGTATGGGAGACAAAATTTTACTAGGGGGTCCCCATTTCAAAGAGAAATGGGGCATGCATTGTGAAACCACAACACTTATTTGTCCTTAGGGGTCCTAGGGCCCCTAGGGATCTATTTCATTTGTATGAATGGGTTGAAAGGGGTCATAGGATAACCTATGACACCTTTCGATGCATTTCATGACAACATATGTCCCTAGGGGTCCTAGCACCTTTAGGGACCGATTTCATTTGTTTGAATGTGTTGAAAGGATTCATAGGATAACCTATGAACCATTTTGATGCATTTCATAACAATATATGTCCCTAGGGGTCCTAGGACCCCTAGGGACCTATTCCATTTGTTCAAATGGGTCAAAAGGGGTCATAAGATGACCTATGACCCCTTTCGACACATTTCATGACAACATATGTCCTTAAGGGTCCTAAGACCCCTAGGGACCTATTTCATTTGTTCAAATGGATTGAAAGGGGTCATAGGATAACCTATGATCCCTTTCAATGCATTTCATGAAATGGGATAACCTATGATCCCTTTCAATGCATTTCATGACAACATATGTCCGTAGGGGTCCTAGGACCTCTAGAGACCTATTTCATTTCTTCAAATGGGTTGAAGGGGGTCATAGGATAACCTATGATCCCTTTTGACACATTTCATGACAACATATGTCCTTAGGGGTCCTAGGACCCTTAGGGACCCATTTCATTTGTTTAAATGGGTCAAAAGAGGTCATACGATAACCTATGACCCATTTTGATGCATTTCATGACAACATATATTCTTAGGGATCCTAAGAACCCTAGGGACCTATTTCTTTTGTTTGAATGGGTTGAAAGGGATCATAGGATAACCTATGACCCCTTTCAACATATTTCATGAGAACACATATCCCTAGGAGCCCTAGGGAACTATTTCATTTGTTCAAATGGCTAAAAGGGGTCATAAGATAAACTATGACCCCTTTCAATGCATTTCATGATAACATATACCTTTAAGGGTCCTAGGACCTCTGGGGACCTATTTCATTTGTTTGAATGGGTCGAAAGGGCTCATAAGATAACTTATGACCCCTTTTAACACTTTTCATGACAACATATGTCTGTAGGGGTCTTAGGACCCCTAGGGACCTATTTCATTTGTTTAAATGGGTCAAAAGGGTTCATGGGATAACCTATGACCCTTTTTTACGCATTTCATGACAGGTAGTCATGAAATGCATCAAAAGGGTTCATAAGTCCATTCGATGCATTTCATGACAACATATGTCTCTAGGGGTCTTCTAAGACCCCTAGGAACCTATTTTATTTGTTCAAATGGGTCAAAACGGGTCATAGCATAACCTATGACCTCTTTCGATACATTTCATGACAACATATGTCCCTAGGGACCTATTTCATTTGTACAAATGGGTAGAAAGGGGTCATAGGTTAGGATAACCTATGACCCCTTTTGACGCATTTTATGACAACATATGTCCTTTGGGATTGGAGGACCCCTAGGGACTTATTTTATTTGTTTTAATGGGTTGAAAGGGATCATAGGTTATCCTATGACCCCTTTTAACACATTTCATGACAACATGTGTCCCTAGGAACCTATTTCATTTGTTTGAATGGGTCGAAAGGGATCATAAGATAACCCATGACTCCTTTCGACACATTTGATGACAACATATGTCCCTATGCATCCGATGACCCCTAGGGATCTATTTCATTTGTTTGAATGGGTCGAAATAGGTCATAGGATAACCTATGACCCCTTTTGATACATTTCATGACAACATATGTCCCTAGGGGTCCCCCTAGGGATCCTAGGACCCCTAGGGACCTATTTCATTTGTTCAAATGGGTCAAAAGGGCTCATAGGATAACCTATTACCCCTTTCAATGCATTTTTGACAACATATGTCTATAGGGATCCTAGGACCCCTAAGAACCTATTTCATTTTTTTGAATGGGTCGAAAAGGGTCATAGGTTAACCTATGACCCATTTTGATGCATTTGATGACAGCATATATTTGTAGGACCCCTAGTGACCTATTTTATTTGTTTGAATGGGTCGAAAGGGGTCATGGGATATCATATGACCCCTTTTGATGCATTTCATGATAATATATGTCCTTAGGGGTCTGACCTATTTTATTTTTTTGAATGGGTTGAAAGGGGTCATAGGATATCCTATGACCCCATTCAATGAATTTCATGACAACTTATGTCCCTAGGGGTCCTCCAAGGACCTATTTCATTTGTTCGAATAGGTTGAAAGGGGTCATAGGATAAACTATGATCATTTTCAATGCATTTCATCACAACACATGTCCATAGGGTTCCTAGGACCTATAAGGACCTATTTCATTTGTTTGAATGGGTTGAAAGGGGTCATAGGATAAACTATGACCACTTTCGACGTATTTCATGACACCATATGTCCTTTGGGATCCTAGGACCCGTAGGGACCTATTTCATTTGTTTGAATGGGTCGAAAGGGGTCATCGACTCATTGTTTGAGGACCCCTAGGGACATAGGATAATTGATACAATGGGTCGATCAGTGTCATGGGCTAGCTCATGACCCCATTGGACCCATTTCATCATGACATATGTCCTTAGGGGTATAGGGTAATCCATGTTATGGGTTGAATGCAGTTGTATGCTAGCCCACAACCTGATTGGACCCATTGCATCATAACATGTGTCCCTAGGGAAACTAGAACCCCTTGGGACATAGGGTTGTCTGTGCAATGGGTTGAAAGGGGTTTTAGGCTAGCCCACAAACCCATTAGACCCATTGCATAGCAACATGTGTAGACCCCTAGGGACATAAGGTAATTGATGCTATGGGTCAAATCGGGTTGTCAGCTAGCCCACAACCCCATTTGACCTAGTGCATTAATTACCCTAGCCTACGACCCCATTACTACTACTACTGATAATAATACATTACTATATTATATAATAATAATTTATGACTATATATTGAATATAATAATAATATTTATTAAATATAATAGTAATATATTACTAGATTATATAATAATAACAATAATAATAATAATCATATATATTACTATATTATATTTAATAATAATACATTACTATATTATATTATTATTATAATATATGACTATATATTAAATATAATAATATATTACTAAATTATATAATAATAATATAAAACTATATTACATTTAATAATACTAATAATCATATTTTACTATATTATATTTAATAATAATATAATAATATATAATAATAGACAATAGTTGTTGATTTCCCACACTTGCCAAATTGATTTCCCTCCAAAATTTGGGCGATCAATTTTTGAAAGAAAAAAATTGCCACCAAATTCTAGGTACCCGATTAGGCTTGGTATTTACCAAATGTAACGCCCCGCTCGGGAACCCAAGAGAAATAAACCTAACATGTTACAATGTTTACTGAACTATTTTTTTTTTTTGAAGTTTAAACAACATCAAGATAACATTAATGCGGAAGCAATATGAACATACACAACAAATACACATTTGCAATTACAGATATAGTTTCAATTCCTCAAAGGTTCCTTTACGTTGAGTCACATTTAATAATCTTAAATTAATTAGTTTAAGTTTCAAGTACAATGTCTCAAGATCATAAAGGAATAACAGATACATAGTCGTATAAGAAAATGCATAAGTATAAACAATACAATGAAAGTACATCCAATCAATAACATCCACTGCACATGTCGCAGGGTATGTGAAAATAGATACTGTACAATAGAATACATGATAACATATATACTTCATCTGAAAAGAAGTCTCTGAGATAAGAAGTAAGAATGATAAAGGTACATCTTCTACAACGAACATCCAACAGCTGGCAATGTGAAGGGGAACCCAAATGGTAAGAAGGCACTACCTCCCGACCGCGTGGTTACCTAGTCAGGCTTCCACTCCCACCGTGCAGGGAAGATAATGAACGATCCACAAATGGCTATCAAACATAAAACACTCCTAGGCATAGAATACCTACTAGCCAAAACTATCTCAAAGGTAACACATACTACTCAAGAAGATAAAATAAACCAGAAAGAAAGAACACTCAATCCAATACTGACATCACATAACCAAACATCATACACAAACCAAGTATAAACCAAATACCAAGATCACAAGATAAAGTCAACAAAAGATAATCCTCCTCAAGTCAAAAACCACATGTCAAAAGTACAACATAATGAAACACCAATCATCATCAATGAAAGTAAGTAACCACAATAAACAGATCCGACAATAGATACACCACCAGAGATACACAAAATCCACAAACATCTACAGAGGAGACTCGGGCTACATACTAGGGAGTGCCATCACATGGCTGCTTAAGTTACCCTGGACTGATCTCTTAAGAGACCCCGGACCCTCAAGCGTTGAGTTACCCTGGACTAGTTACTATGAACCCCGGACCCTCAACATCACACATATGGAAACTAGAAAGCCCTCTCAAGAAGACGAGGCACTCATCTCATTCCCATCCTTAGTCTATACAAGCACTAAAGGCATGGGTAGATCAAATATCTCTAACTTATCTTTTTAGTGTATTTTTTCCCCCATAAATTTTAGTTACTAGATTATCAATTATTACATAACTTGCATTAGGTTACCCTGGTACTGACCACTTTGGGTCCTGGACCCCTATGCAAGCCACTCCCAAGTCACGTACCTAGACAACCTCTCCTAAGCACATAAAAACACAGTTGTGTCCCATACCACAACATTCATAAAGATCAAACTCGGTTCCTTAACAGGCAACCTAATAACACGATGGTTCTCTCATCCAAGTACACATAAATGCTCCACAAAGTAAATCTCATAAATATAATCTCAATTTGAATCACAAAACACATCATGACATCCAGCCATATAAATAGTATAAAATAAATCTCACAAAAACCTCTGGTGTACTCTCTAGACTGGTCGACATCTAATCAAGACCAAAATCTCAAAGCATAGGAAGTACAAGTAAAACAAAACAGATACCAAGAGTAAGTTTCATGTTTGGTTTAATCGAACTCACGTAGTTAAGTTGAACATAAGGTTTCATTTTCAGTTAAACATATGTTCTAGGTAATAAGTATTCACAATCATTCCTTTTTAACTAACCCATTTCTATATTTAAATGATTGTTCAATTACCTTATAACTAAGCTAAGGATAATCATTTATTTATTTATATTATAAAAACAATCCTTAATGATTTTAAATAAAACAAATTTGACTTTATTAAAATCATTAAACCCTCATTAATATCTTCTATTAAATCAATAATCGAATTTTACAATTTTAACAAATAATGCCCATTATTAATTAACTTTAATTAAGCTAATATTAATTAAATTAATCAATAATTTGTTCATTTAAATACTTATATTAAAATCTTCATTGATTATCAATTTATTAATATTTAACTAAAAACTATTAATAATTATGAAAACTACATTAATATATATTAATATTTAAATTATTAAATATTAATAAAAATCATTAATAATACATTATTAAATCACATTTATTAATTACATTTTAAAACGCATTAAAATTTATTTTTTTTTTAAAAAAAAAAACAAAATATAAAAAATGTATATATATATATATTTCGGCGTGTTTAAAGGCCCCCCGGCCTGGTACCTGCGACAGCAGGTACCCTGCTGCGCGCAGCAGCAGTTGTACTGCTGCCTGCGGCAGCAGCGGTACCGGCTGCTACGGCAATGAATGCCGGCAGTAGGTACGGTGGGGGGGGGGGGGTAATATCCCCACCCTGCCTTATGTATTATTATATTTTTTTTTTTAATTTTAAAATTATACAATTTCAAAAAAAATGTTTTATTATTATAATAAAAAGCTTTGTGTATATATATAAAATTTATTATAAAATTTCTTTTATCTCATATATATATATATATCATTATTACACAATACTTCTTCCAGTTCATATTAAAATATGTATATATATTTTTAATCCATTATTGAAACTTCAGTCTAATAGGAAAAATAAATCGAACCCTTTTGAATTTTCAATCCTAAAATTTTCATTTCCACGGACAAACTCTTTCTAAATTTAAATATTATTTTCCTTCAAACTCTACATGATTTAATTAATTTCCTCAATGATTCTTCTATATAAACAATGAGAAACTAATTTAAACCAATCAGATCTTGAAAATAATCGAAATGATAAACAGAATTTCAGGAGACTAATTATCAATTAGTCAGATCAAAAAACAATCAAGATGACAAACGTAATTTCAATCATCCAACAATCACGAAGCAGACAGATATTTCCAATTAAAATTGCATTCACAGGATTTCAAAACCCTACCTCGTACTGATGCTAAAACGCTAACAGCTGGATGAAAATTTCTATTGCAAGAAAGATCCCTCAAGCTACGAACAATTCCTTCTTTTCCAAACCCTCTGAATTGCTCTCCAAACCTGTGTGTGTTCTCTGACCACTATGTCTGAAAACTTCTCCCCTAAATAATGACCCCATCAAATTTGATAAGGAGTTCTCTTCCTACAATGGGGGCACTAATTGTGCGTTTACCCGAGAGGTCTCTTGATCAATCTTGTTAACTCTAAAATCAACCTTTATTTTTTTCATCTTTCATATTTTCATGCATGTTAAATGGATTATTAAATCTCTTTATTTAATTTCCACTCAACTTCTATTTTAATCAATTTATAACTTATAAATCTCATGCGCACTTAATGCGATTAAATATCTTTATTAATTTTCACATGTTTAATCTTTTCAATTAATTTCTTTTATTTTCAACTCATGCATAATTCATGCGAACTATAATCTTTATGATAATTAAATATCTTTTAACTTTTAATTTCATTTTAGAAACTTAATTGATAAAATATTTATTAACTTAAATAACAATAATATTTAGCATTTATTTAAAAATGCACTCTAAATATATTATTATTAAATTAAATAAATATAATCAATCACGTTCTAAATTTAAACTTTAACTTTTATTTCCAATATTTAATTCTCTCTTATTTAATTAATTCATTCATGCACAATTAATTTTCTTTTTAATTAAGATATTCTTTTATTAATCCTTCATGCACTTTAAGTGAATTGTTAAATTACTTTATTTAACTTTCCACTTTGACTTTGCTTTTAAAGTTAATTTATAATTTTAATCTCATGCGTACTTTATTAAAATACTTTTATTCAAGTTCACATGTTTTTATCTCTTAAATTAATCTCTTATATTTAAAACTCATTCATGCAAACTTAAATCTTTTCCATAAATTAATATCTTTTCCTTTTTAATATATTTTTGAACGTTTTAATTTGATAAATATTTATTAACTTAAATAACAATAATATTTAGCATTTATTTAAAAATGAACTCTAAATATATTATTATTAAATTAAATAAATATTATCATGTTCTAAATTTAATCTTAAAACTTTTATCTTCAATTTAATTCTTTATATTTAATTAATTTCTCAATTAATTAAATATAATTAAATATTCATAATATCATAATAATTTTTCATTAAATTAAATTATTAATTTAATCTATTAATTAGACTTAATTAATAGAAAATACATCAAACACTCACAAAACAACATACACACAAAAAATACTCACGGGTTTTAAAAAGGGTAGACAGTCTATTACGAGTCCTCCTTGCAGGACAAGTATTATAGGCTTATGGCTAGGATTGGACCTGATCATTATCTTCCCATTCTCACCATTTGAGTATTTGTAATAGGGCGCGCTCATCCTGGCAATTCAGGGAAGTCGATGCCCGGTACCTACATCCTGCATAAAAGACAAGCATGTACATGTATATAATATATCTAAACTAAACAGACAATGGCGGGGAGTGGTTCATCATGTAGATCCCGACTAGCAGGTGACTACGACTCCCTCCCTTAACCACATCAAACACGTCAGACAGAAAGATAAAATAAACACACACACCATACACATGCAAGTATGGGGTAAGTATAATATCACAAATCTAAGATCAAATGTGTACATATAATAATGCATCTCTATTAATACAACATAATCATCATTAAAGACATCATGTTAACATTTTTATGAAAGAAACCACATTTACTAACTAGGGTCATCAAAATACCATTAACAACACATGAATGAAATCAACTAAGCAATAATAATCGATGCATTTGTAATCAAAGTCATGAAATAATATCATAATAATGTAAATCTAGTATCTCTAAAACTAATCAATGCATAAAATTAGCCTAAGGAATTTGACAATGATAACAGAAATGCGAACTAGGGGTAGGCACTACACCAAACCTCTTTGGTCAACTCAACAAATGTGTTTGAGACATGTTTCAATGACATTTAGACTCAAGAAGCCATCTAACAATATTTTTTTTCATTGAAATTCAATGAAACAAAAAGGGATTTTTGATAACACTCAAGATTTCATCGATATAATTACTGTCAAATTTTGAGTTTGATAAGTATTTATTAGTTCATTTTTAATGAAGATGTCAGTAACTGTTGATTCACATATTGATTGAAAAATAGCTATAACTTTCAAATAGTATAAAATTCTTAAAATCCAAAAGTTGCGTCACATTCTATGCTTCACCTAGTGTAAGAATTTTTTTTGTAATGATTCCAATTAGTTAAGGTGGTTAGACACGGGAGTTTTTTTATTTTGAAAAAATTAAAGTAGAAAATCCATATTTAATCATTTATTTACAATAAAAATACTCAAAAATATGTGTCATATCTGGGCATGAATATACTTTTTATCTCTATAATTATATTAAAAAATATTATGGTTTGATTTTGATTTTAAGGTGGTCTTGACATACACCTACGTTTTATTTTTGTCCTAAAATTTTTGCAATACTCCATTTTAAAAAAAAATAACAAATCAAATAATTTTACCTCTGGATAAGGCCTAGTAGTTTAGAAACTAAATTCAATTTCCTAAAGATTATTTTCTTATAACGTTTTGATATTAAGCCTATAACTACTTTAAAATTATGTGTCAACATAACCCTAATTGTTAGTTTTTTACTGCCACTTAAGGCCATAGTTTGGTTGACTATGATCCTGCACATACCCTATTTATTAAAATAATGTTTGGCAAACTTAGTCAAACTTTAGGCTTATTTCTTTTGGGTTCCTCGGTGGAGTGTTACACTTTGGATCTAGAAGATGAGGACAATTGATGTCTTGGAGTAGAATATGTAGGATGACCTTAGGGATGATGACTCTAAAAAATATTTATGTGAGGATGCCATTCCCTCTTGTACCATTTCCTCAAATTGAAAGAATGTATTTATCATGTTCTTAGTGAGATTAAGGTAAATGAGGTCATTGGTCTCTTCGAATTTTTTGTATCAAGTGTATAGGTGCTACAATTTCCTAGCATGAGCAAGTAACTCAAGATCATCTAGAAGTGGTTGAAATTTGGTAGCACAAGGTTTGAAGTCCATGGTGGTGGATATAAAATCAAACATGAAGGAAACTAGAAGAAGCTAATAAGGTGACACAAGATAACTTGATGTCCAAATTACAAAAGAAAATTGTTCACTTCCCAAGATAGATAGCATTGAGAGAATGACTTGTCAACAAAAGTGTCCAAGCAACTTATGACACTAACAACTAAAGTCAAGAGCTAGGAAAAATTCCAATAGAAAAGTAGATAGAGAAGGCAACATGAAAAGTGAACAACTTTCCTAATCAAAGAGTGTAGTCAAGAGATCAAGGTAACCATTTCAGAAATAGTGGGTCCTAGTAAGATGACATGGACCATGAAGATGTAAAAGACCAACAATGCTAAGACCAAAGAGCCATTTAAAACAAGACAAATGATGAAACTCCCATAGAAAGAAACAAAAGAAAAGTGTTTAAACTTGATGTTATGACTTGGAGGATAATGTTTTTTGAGTTTTTAAGTTTTTTTTTGAAGTTTTATGATTTTTTTGTTTTTTAATAAAAATGCACAATGAAAGCATGCAAGAAGAAAAAATTCCCAAGGCTTAATTTGATTGATGTGTCCCCTTTTGTTCCAAATGGGGAAGGTTTTGAACATTCAAGAACATCAAACATGCCAACAACCTATTTAGGTTTTCTACAAGGATGTACAATCTCAACTAGGGGATGTCCTCAATATATGTAAGGTACATGAGGCCCAAGTCTGTAGATGAAAGAAAATAATATCAAATAGCTAGGAGGAAACAGTAACCCAATCTCTACCTTCGCTTCCCAAAGGTATAAATTTATTTGGGGCTTAGCCAAGATTGACAATATTCTACTTCCAAAAGTAGATTTAGGCCACACTACTTATACTCTGCCAGATTACAGTAGTTGAGGTCCTCCACTAGAGTGACCACTTATCTAGGTAGGCCCCCTAAAAATAAAATAAAAAGTCAAGATCCCTTATTTATGTTCCCCTCAAACTCCTTAACAAGGATGCAACAATAAAACATAAATAAGAAAATCTTGGGGATCAAAAGACAAAGAGGTTCATTTTTAAGCCCAAATCCAAATGTGAATGGTTCATTTTAAGCCATTTTTTCCAATGTTGGGAAGACACACCAAACAAGTTGACCAAAAGAAAGAAATCATTTTACAATGAGTAAAAAGACAATGATCAATATTTACAATGAGAATAAGAAGGTTAGGAATGTGTGCCCCTTGATTTCACACTTTCGAAAAAAAATTCCATTTCTTGTTGCTTTGACCTTCAAGTTACATTCACAAGCTTCAATCAAGTGCATGGAATCATGAAGAAATAGGAAAATTCAAATGAAATACAATGCACTAATTGATTCCAAACAAACTAACAAACAATATTGCAAATAAAGTGCAAGCTAATCACCAAATGCTCTTCTTTTGTTATTTTACTTTTGACCTAGTCAACAAGATTGGTTTTTAATGCAAATATTTCGGCCCCAAAAATAAAAATGTAAAGAAGAGACCCATAGTAAAAATCAATGAGCTTTCCAAACAAGCAAGAATTTATTGGATATCTCTTAATTTCTGCCCTAGGGACCCATTTCCTAAAGAAAACCAATTATTTGAAATTGAGTTATTGAGCCCTAATATGACATCCAAATGCAAAACACAAAGAACAAACCCCATTTATAATTTTCAGTCCTTTTAAAAAATGCACAGTTTGTCAAAATATTCACTGCTTTGCGACCATAAATGATTTTTTATGAAAAAAAAAAGAAAATTTATATCTTTCCCAAGTCAACTTCAAAATATTTGAATTTTAAACTGAGTCATCTCTGATCCATCCCCAACTTCCAACTAAATTTCAAAACGGAATACTAAACCATTTGGAAGATATGATCAAATTTTTGAAAACTTAAGTTTTTTGCCTTCAAGCTAATCTACACAAAGGTTAGCCTTAAAACCAAAGTGATAAACCTACAAACCTATTTGATTAGATCTAATAAGCTACCAAAAAACAAGAAATGAGAAATGTAACAAAAAAATGCAAACAAATCAAACTACTAAACCCGAAAGAATGCAAGAAAATGGAGCTAGAAACTTGGTTCAAGCCCCACGGTGGACACCAAAAATGTGTCACACTTCTATAAACCCTTATTCTCAATAATATACATGAAAGAGAGCATCCCAAGAGGCAGTTTATAGCTCTCTATCTATAATGTGCAAAGGTATGAGAAGTGAAATGGTGGCTCTTAAATGAACCAAAACTATGAAACCCTAGGAAAGTGCATCAAAGAACAACATATTCAAAGAGTGGAGGCAATGAGTACCATTATCCAAGAATCATCAAATCAATATGCAATGCAAAATGAAAACTAAACTAAATGAGATGCAAGATGCAAGCTAACAAGTATGAAAGATTATGAAAACTCCTATTTAGACTAAGTGAATTATTCTTGAGCACAAAAGGAAATCTAAACTAAAATACCATAATGCAAGAATGGGAACGAAAATATGAAATACAAATGCAATAGTACTCCAAGTCCTTCAAAGCTCCAAAGTCACCAAGAAAACCTGTAGCATAACATTAGCATGAGAGTCTAAGATTAGAGTATGAGGAGACAACCCTCATTCTAAAGATAAATGGATGATAGGGATTAACAAGAAAAAGAAACATAATCAAGGGAAGAGAATGCAACATGAGTGATCCATGTGCACAAACATTTCCACCAATCACAATCAACAATTGACTTTTAAAAGGGAAAGTTATGTGTCGAGGAGAATTAAAGTTAATTATAAAAATAAAAGATTCCTCTCACAGAAAATTGTGCATTCATGTGTAGACAAAAATATTTTTTCCTCTATTTTCAAAATAGGGATAATGTTTTATGTATGAACACTTAGGATAAGTAGGAAGTGTGGCTTTTTATTTAATTAAAAGGGCCATGTTCTTTCAATTAAATAAAAGACTTAGCATAAAGTGATCAAACCATAGGTTATAATCGAATAAATAGATTTTTGAAGATTTGATCAAAGATAAGCAATAGATAAACTATGCAAAATTGCTAGAAAGGAGGTTCATAGTCTAGATCTTTTTGGGTGATTACAGCACCCTTCTAGGTTGTGCTTAGTCAAGAGCTAATATTTGTTTGAATATTAGAAAGATAATGTCAAATGCCACCTAGTTAAGGGATTTAATAAAGACCTAAAATCTTTTCCTAGTTAAAGGGAGCTTGATTAAAGGACTTGAGGCACAAGCGAATGTGTCACCCAGTAGGGGATTTAATACAAAAGACTTGCTAGAGTTAACCCTCAATGGAATTTACATGTTAGTAATTAATTTGACCTCGTTTTAGTGCAAACAATAGTATTTAATTTGACTATATTATACAAATCTTCAATTCTGATATGTTTGTACACATACACGTGCACGCGCCTGTGTGTGTGTGCGCGCGCGCGCATGCGCGTGCGTGCGTGCATGGGCTTAAATCAAAAATTTAAGCATTTCTTCAGCAAGCGATCGAAAAGTGTCATTTCAAAATGTTTCTCCGAAATAACAAGAGACCACAAAGTCCCCCTATATATATAATTTATAAAATAAAATAAAATCCACCAAAACAATTACCGATCCTAAAAATACAATTTTTTAAAATGACAGAATTTAACTTTCTTTATACAGCCATCGAGTTTAAAGTTATGCTTTTTTATTGGTGGCGATATAACTTCTCGTTCGTTATTTTCCTGAGCAGTCGATTTGACGTGAAACAGTATGTCAGCTATTTCATTCCTCTATATTTATTATGACGGGTAATACGTATCATTGCTGTTCCCGTCGACGTGGGACTAACTGAAGTTTATCGAAGATCAAAATACGTATCTAAAACGACAAGGAATGACACTATAAAGGACTGTAGTGATCGAGAAGAGAGCTGAGGATGTGACCTTATGCATGTTTACATTGGATCTGTATCTAGATATCCGAATTTGAGTAAGTAATCACCTTGTACATACCGGAATTTGAGGAAGTAATCATGTTATAAGCACAAGTTTGTGTAGAGAAGAGCAGCCAAAGTTGCAAATATCACACAGGAAAATTTTCTCCAAAATTGTAATTTGGAATGGCTTGGATTGATTCTTTTGATGAGAACTTCTCTTTGTTTAATGCCACAGTACTTCAAGAACATCAATCTGAGTTGAATTACAGTTATGGCGGTTCCCTTGATGCGAATCAAGCATTTCCTGGCATTGAGGAGAGTCTCGATGATCTTTTGGGATCTCCTCTAGACTACCCACCATCCCAAATAAGCTCCATGAGAACTAATATGAATGATGCCAGATGCTCTGCATCAACGGTTGAAGCTAATTATGGTGAATTCAGTCTGTCCAAATGGCTTGAAATGGATGAGGTCAAGTGTGAATTGGATCAATTCAATGAAAACAAGTGTACAGAGGGTTGGAATGATAGAATGCCAATTGAGTTTGGTAAAGTTGGTGTTGGATGTGAGAGTAATTGTAATGATTTACATGTTCCTGATAACAAATTGAAGAAAACTGCTAACGGCTTGCCTGCTAAGAATCTCATGGCAGAGAGGAGGAGAAGGAAGAAGCTCAATGATCGCCTTTATATGCTTCGCTCAATGGTGCCTAATATCTCCAAGGTGGGTGTTTTTTACTACGCTAATAAAAAAAGATACAATTCCTCTGTTGCACAAGTTCATCCATGGCTGTTCTAATTTGTTCTGCCTCTTGGTTATGCTATTCCAGGTTGGGGCTTGACCAATTTCTATGGTTTTCTCTTTTTAACTAAGTCCACAGAAAAAAAAACATTCAGTATCTTGAAATCTTTGAAAAGCAGAACACCATCCTTAGATTCATTTTGGGGGTATTTATCTGTTAGATGGGCACTTTCCCAAAGTGAATTCTCAAAAATACTATTAGACTATCACAATGCGTGCTTCCTATATTCGATTGAGTATGAGAGTTTTATGTGAAATATGAGACTTCTCACATAAAATTTTTGAATTACACTGCATGATTCATCCCGGAATGAAAGTGAATCCCGTCTGTTTGTGAACTTCATCAGGAAAGTAATATATTTTCTTCCTGTCCTACTCTTGGCAGGTTCTTTAAGTGCTCCATGCTGAAGTATCAGTTTGGGGAAGAGTGTTATTCCTGTTTGTGAGGCCCTCTTCAAAATAAAATATAACAATTGTAACCAGGACTGATCTGGTTGGGACTCGAAAGTTTAATAAGTAAAAATTTCTCATGAAGAATTTGATTCCAATATCCTACAAGATTTCTGGCTAAACATACTAAGTTTGTGTTGCCATAAATGATCTTGCAACCTTTCTTAACTTTACACAGATGTTTCACTTGTAGAGTCTTCACACATTTGAACAGTGTCAAATATTCTCATAGTAGAGGGGATAACCGGACCTTTTGAGTTTTGCTGAAGGCAGTTTCCTTTTCCAATTATGAATAAGTTATTCTACGAGATTTTTTGGTTGACTAATCTGAACTCTCATAGATCCGCCTCAGGGAGCCTGACCAGAGAAACGGGTCCTTTCCTAACCCACTAAAAGTTTCTCTCTTACCCCTATCATGTTCATAGAATTTGTTTGGCATAAAGATTATGATTTTGAATTTGATATTTTACATCAATTAGGTATCAGATACATAATTTAAACCAAAAAATTGTGGACTACAATGGTTTTTGTTAGCAAATGGGCCTCAAGTTTAAAACACTAATAGTTCTGATACCAAGTTAAAAACACTAATTGTTCTGATACCAAGTTGGAAAATCAAGCAAAGAGGAGAAACCCAAATTTGTGCTCTGCTGAATAAAGGTCCTGGATGATTAATTTATAAGAAAATACATCTAAATGTGTCTTATAGTGGTATACTGTAACAAGGAGCTAGCTGCATTATTAATGGTGGACAGGTAAAATAGTAAGCACATGAATAATGCGAATGATTGAAGACAACTAAAGTGACTAGATTAGTTGTGGGTGGCTGTAAAGCACTTAATCAGCTTGGTCTGCCGACACTAGTAGCCAGCAGATAAGTAATTTATATCCGACTGTGCATTTAGGTTTGATAATCTAAAAAGGTATTTGGATGATAAGTAGGATAATAATCTTGATATCAGATAAGATTATTTTATAATTCAAATGTGTTACTTTTCCAATTAAGATTTGAGACAGCTCTAAGAAATCCTTCGTCACAGTCCTCTTGCTAACATCGAAGATCACATTTAATGATGTATCATGAATGCATATGATATAAAATTTCAATTAAAAATTTAAGATAGTTAAATTAAAAAACAGATGATTAAGTGACCCAGAAACAATCTTATATAATTTATTTGAACAGTGGAAAACTCGTGTGAAATGATCTATCATCACTTTCTCATTGTATGACCGATGACTGATTATAATCCAAAATCTTAATTGAAAAATTAAGATAGTTGAGCTCAGAAACAAATATGATTGAAATTTCAATTAAGATAGTTGAGCTCAGAAACAAATATGATTGAATGTGATTCAAAACGTCAATTGAAAAACTAACATAATTGAATCTAGAAACAAACTTATTTAATCTATTTGAATTGTGGAATGATCTTTCATCATTCTTTTCTTTTTGATGATCGATAACTGAGTATGGTCCAAAACGGCAATGTGAAAAGTATGATTGTTGAATTCAGAAACAAATGATTGAATGTGACCCAACATATCAATTGAGAAACAAACATAGTTGAATCCACCGACAATCTTATTTAATCTATTTGAACAGTGGAAAACTCATGACAGATAATCTATCATCACTCTTTTCTTTCTGATAATGGATGACTTATATGATCCAGAATCTTAACTGAAAAATCAAAATAATAAAATATAATCCAGCACATCGAATGAAAAATAAAGTAGTTCAATCCATAAACAGTCCTCCTCTAATTCATTTGAAAACTCATGCCAGCTCATGCCAACTAAATAGATTTATTGAAGGCTTAGCTAAAATTTATAGACTAGTAATTGTAGTCAATGTGGCAGCTGGCATTTACCTTTTTATGCTGGGTACTTTTGCTTGTGCAGGTGGACAGAGTCTCAATTTTGGGAGATGCTGTTGTGTACATGAAGAAGCTTCTGCAGAGTATCAATGATGTCCATAATGAGCCCATGAAATCTTCAAAGACTCCTTGCATAGTCGGTTCCTCAGATTTTCAGTTCTCAAGTCCTTTCTCTCTTTGTCGAGATAAGGGAGATTACAATGTCTCAACCCATAACACAGATAGGCAACAAGCACAGGTAAGTCTATCATTGTACCTCCTAGCTTATCGTCTCATTGATGTCCACATGAGAGCAAAGAGTCGGTAGAAAATTTGTTGAACAAATCATGTACGATTAGTCTAATCAGAACTTAAAATCATGTAAAATTAGTAGATGACAGCAAAACTTAACCAAAAAAGAAGTGCATCTACCATGAAGATGCTGAATGGTATACAGCTGTGAATGACCTTCTTGCTCTGCCAAGCATTATAAATCCGCACTTCAGTTACTCCATGGGAATTGGGAATTTCATATGGAGATATATATGCCCTTGATTAGAGTTATTGGTGGCAGTGATGAAGCACCTAATAAAGAGGGGGCTTCCCTCCTATCATTCAAGGCCGATTCCATGTCATCTCAGAGTAAGAGATCCTTTTTTATCTTGAATGCTAGAGCACTTCAGTCCCTTCATCAGACTATATAGGAGCTGAGAACAGATGTCAATAAGTTGACATTTTTTTATCATTAGTAATAGGCTCAATACTAATTAAAGTTTGATTGAATTGTGCATGTTTTCTTTATGACATGTAATTTTTCGCAATTCTAATGTTATTGTGCAGAGTTTCTAATAATAATTGCATTAGTTTATTTCTTCAATGTTTCAGATCAAACTACATGATCTATTATCAGGAAGAACAGAGCAAGACAAGAGAACAGATCAGATAGATTGTTAGCAGACCAGGCTAGATTAAAAAGAAACGATGAGAGCATACAAATAACCCTCTTCTTATCATATTGGTTCTCGTACCCTCTCACCCTCTCCCATTTTATTTAGCCCATTCTGCTACAATCTATTTATGATATTCTATTATTTTGCTCTCTTCTTCGTGATGATGGATCGCATAGTTTGATCCGAAATGTCAAGGAAATAAACTCACACACCTTCTGGTTTAAACTATGTATGCTTTTTTGCCCAACGTTTGCAATCCCACTCAATAGTTCATCATCAAAAAGGAAAATGTGTAATAGAGTTGTCAAAATAACCAACTACTGTGCATGATTTCATCATAAGATGCTACTAATTCATTTGTTTTCAAGATTCCTTGTTCACAAGATTTACTGATTCTCGGTGTTTTTCTTCTATTCGTCAAGGGTTCCTTTAGGAAACAGTTGCACAAGGGTTAATGATAGATGTAATGTATCTGCAGGTGGAAGTGCGGACAACAAAAGACAGGGAGGTGAACATTCACATGTCCTGTTCGAGAAGGCAAGGTTTGCTTCTATCCACAATCAGGGCTCTAGATGAACTTGGTCTTGATGTCAAGCAAGCTGCCATAAGCTGCTTAAATGGCTTCAAACTTGATTGTTCACAAGCAGAGGTACTTTAATAATTACATTGACTACATTCTTCTGTCTTATGATCAGTGCCCTTATAAATACCAAATAACCAACATTCTACTTGGTACTTTGCATTTTGTGGCAGCAAACTATGGGCCAAGACATTGCACCTGAGGACATCAGAGCACTTCTGCAACATATATCAAGCTATCAAACTATATTATGACAGTCAATTCCCACTCTACAAGAGCTTTCCATCTTTCAAACCAAACCCATTCAATAGCTTTTAATGACAGCAATTTCTTGAAATAGGGAATTTGAATATATAGTGATGAATACTTGCAATAAATGCTAGAGTGAATGGGGCCGTATTCAATGGTCTGCCCACAAGGTTCTTACATTGGAGATTTGTGTTCAAATCTTCAAAGTAACATCTTTGTCGCTTTTATATTGACTTGAATTGATTATGTAATTTATGTAAGTTCTAAGAATGTATTGAGTGAAGAGAAGGTTCTTCTTATAACCAAGGGGTACAGCTTCTAGCTTCTAAGTTGAATATATTGAATGAGAAGAAAGTTCTTCTTATAACCAACTTGTATAGCTTTTAGCTTCTACATTGAACATATTGAATAAGAAGAAAGTCCATCTTACAACCATCATCTTATGGCCCCAAAATCTGTAAGAGATGCTTATGGGCCTATGAATGTACACATTAAGAACAACCTAAGGTTCCTCAGATAAAGAAGCATGGTGAGGATGTAGTGTCACTTCCATCCAAATACAAATACAAAATTTAGTGGTACAAATACCATTTCAGTGCCGCTCCCGTGAATCCTATTTGTAAATGGTATTAATGTGTTCCATGTCTCTACTAGCAAGCATAATTATTAACAATAGCCAGTGCTTATTGAGCTGTATTGATCATGAGATCAAAGAAAGGGAAAATTTGACAGGATTTCTGTATGTACACGCTATCTTAAGAATTGTTATCCTTGATTGTGTTTGTCTTGTTTTGGGGACATACATATCTTTTTTCTCTACCAGTTGCTTTCATTTTTATCAAATTACGGCTGTAATTTTTCATTTGCAGAAAGATATCAGCAAATACTATTATTAATTATCAAGTATTTAATAAAAAACATGGGATCTGAACTGTTGAATGGTATAAGGAGTTTACTCGAATATGAAAGAACAAAGATCATAGTAGCATTCTCCTTGTGTGGAGGCAATTCTCCTCAACACGCCGCGAATTAGGCAAATAGTACATTTAGAGACGAGTTTAACAAATTATTCAAGTTTGTAAAAATTAATTTAAACCTGATACGATCCAGAGAGAGATGTGAGTTTTGTGTAAATGTAGAATTCTGAAATAATATTAAAATCTTCACATTATTAAATAATAATTATAATAATTTTTAATTTTTAAAATAATAATTATAATAATATATAAATCTTTTGACAAGTAGTATTAAGAAAAGTTTAATCTTCAAGCATTTATATTTAAATGTCAAACCATAAAATGCTTTTTCTTAGCAAACAAAAGATGCATCTTCTTATCAAATCAATAACACATTGTTTAGTTCAACATCATTAAATCAATCATGATTTCTACATGTAATAAAAACTAAATATGTATAGTAAAGGGTTTGCAAAACATAGTATTTGAAATTCAAATTAAATCTCTATGTACAAATATTTTAAATACTCCTACTTAGCAATTGATGATATAAAGGGGCTCTATAACGACTAACTCATAAGTATAATTAGTACATTTGGGTTGCATGACCTAAATTTTCCACAACAGGCCAATTTGGCTTGTCAATTTCACCTTTTTTTTATATGATCTCGATAACATCGAAATTTTGACGATCCTTAAGTTTTTAGTCAAAATTTCGACAATCTTTAAGTTTTTAGTCAAAATTTTGACGACACCTAAGTTTATCATCAAAATTTCAACGTTGTTGAGATATAAAGAAAAGAAAAGAAAAGTGAAACTCCATTTTATATTTACGCAGTAAAGTGTGGGAGGGAGGGTTCAATGTTGTTCTTAAGCGTGACGACGATCTTCTCAGCATTGTTCAAGGTAACTTCATCATTTTGCTGAGTTGGTAGAATGCTAGGGAAACTAGAAGTCATTAAATTTTGATTGATTGTGTTATAAAGTGACCATCCCCTTCTTATCCATGTCTCCATTGTGATCTATTTCAATGCAAAAGGAAGAAAACGAAAAAGAAAAAGGAAGGGTTTTGTATACACAACGTACTGCAGGTAGCTTACATACAACCACATTTTGGGCGCATGGGAGTAGCAAGAGGCTAGGTCAGTATAGATGGCTTAAATATATTAAAGCTCTAGGGATTTCATTTGATCATGAATCCTTCTATTAATCCATGTTGCAACATACATATCTTGCAATCATAAAATCTTAAGATCTCTTTGTGTTTTGATATATGCTCATTACCTTATGGTATTAGCTTAACAAACCCTTGAAACTATGCATTTATTTTATTTTTAATGTATCTCGCTTGCTTCTATTCCTTAATTTCATTGGAATCATACATTGACCATCTTGCCCCTCCTAAATTTTGGACCACATCCATTACCTCCACATAAAACTAGACATCTTTGGTCTTCTTAGTTCCCACCATAATATGGTTATTCAAATGAAAATGAAGCCATGTAATTATCTCCTTCTCTGTTGCATGAAAAAATGTGGGTTTGATATTTTGATACAAAGATATAAGCAAGCACATCCATGTTATAACTGAATCCATTAGTTATGGTATTGTATTCAATTGGTTCAATATTATGTCATTGATAAGAGTACATCGTATTCTTGTTCATATTATCTCTTTCTTTTGTTTTGTTCATTAGCCTCTAATCCCAAGTTGTCAATGTTATATGCAAATTCTTATAGAGACCTATACAAGCACTCGTACAAGATTATGTACCATGTCATTAGGAAAGATAAAACACTTACATAATGTAAAAACTTATGTGGCATGCCCAAAGATTTGCATAGACAATAATTCTCCAATAGTCAAGATGAAACATGAACACAAGCATATCTTGCAACTCAATATTTTAAATTTTAACCAAACACCTATAGCTTTACAACATATAAAGCAAAATGGAGATTTTCGAAGGTACCCCAACATAATTCTCCTTCCAACATCAAATTATAATGTTATCTTATGCATTTAAAAAAGATTCTACACCAAACTATAATGAGCAATAGCTCATTCTTGAGTAACTCCATACCTAACTTCCACAACTAAAGAATTCAAAATCTTATCCTACCACAACATGAAAGACAATTTAACATACAATTGTAAAGCTCAAATAAATAAATATTTACACCTTTTTGAAGGATGACATACATACTACAGTCCTTATCAAAAATTATCTTTATCAACCTCAATAAGCTATTGACCTTTGTAATCTACAAATACTCAATTTCATTCAAATGAAAACACTCACAAGGATGTTGAAGGGTCCTCTTTTCAAGTAGCGATAAATGGTTTCATCACAAATACCTTGTCCATTTTCACCAAGTAAAGTTCACTCCACTTACAACATATTTGTGAGTTTACAACCAATTAATCATGCACCTTAAGGAGTAACACTAAAGGTTCAAATCTTGCAACATGATAGCATTTTGTTGATAGTACTGGAAAAATAGCATGTTTGATAAGAACACCTACTATTCAAGTTTGCACCCTCCCAAGGCATTCGACAAAGGCAACTTTCTATTTGCACCTCTATACAGTAGCACCTATTAATCAAGTTTGCATCTCACAAGGTTAATCATGCACTAATAGAAAACACACTACAAATTCAAATCTTCTAGCATAACAATAACTATTCATTGACATCATTTCTACAATACCATGAGTAATAAAAAACCTACTAGTCAAGTTTATAGCTTTCCAAAGCATTCAACATGGGCAACTTTCTATTTGTACCTAATTGCAATCAAAACACCTATTGATCAAGTTCACACCTCACAAGTTTAATCAAGCACCATTAGTGAACAACACTACAAATTCATTCATATCTTTCGAACATGATAACTCTTTATTATCACCACTTTCATAAAAATATGCACAATAAGAACACCTACTAGTCATGTTTGCACCTTGCCAAGATATTCAACATAGGCAACTTTCTATTTGTATCTCTATTGTATCCAAACACTATGGTCAAGTTTGCATCTCACAAGCATGATTGCACCTATAATAATATTAAGATCCATGTCCAAAATTTAGCATCCATGTTGAAGAACCCAATCAACTTTATAGAATGCAAAATATTGCACAATATTAGGAAACACTCCATGTGCTCTTCAAGAAATTTCACAAGAGGTGGTGGAGCCTGTGTTTACACAAAAAGATAACACTTCTCCTTGAGTCAAGCAAATGTTGATAAAGTAAAAATAATTGGTATATAAATTATTTCTTTAAAGTTTTAACACATTGCAATAAAAGCCATTTATGTTCTCTCAATCAGACAAGCAAAGAATACAATAAGAAATTTTTTAGGCAAACATGCATATAAAAAGAAAGTTTGGACGCATAATTCCATCATCTAAAGACATTCTTAATGATATTGTACAATCGATCTAAATATTCAGCCTACAAAAGGAACACAATTGTGAATGTCGAAGGCATTAATTGTATCTTTAGCACAATGTACTTGTGATTAAGAGCTCTTTGCTACCTATGGACTCTATTGAATGTTTAGTGATTGATGCCTTTATAGATGTCTATTTCATTGTCATTTGTGTGCACAAAAATTTCACATGTTACAGTGGCATTTTCATTTCTTATCGATTAAATCAACTAGTTGTAGGTTCGGTATGGATTAATTTCCATATATTCTCCAATCAAAGCTAACAACAACTAGGATCGTAGCTTTTTAGGAACCAATAATTATAGCGATAATTTTTTAATTAATGCTTTTCTTATTATCATATATATTTATATTGTATAATTCATTTTATTTGTTTAGATGCCAACCTTATTGAAGAGATAGTAATATTTTATTACTTTATTACTATCGATTATATACAAGATACTAATAATGTTTGTGTGTTTATAGTTGATATAACTTTATAGCCTAAATATTTGCCTGTGAAGAAAGTCCATGCCTAACAATATGAACCCAGAACAAAATAAGGTGACAATTGCTAGATTGTGGTCTTAGATCAAAAGAAAAGGTGACGAAAAATGTTATTGTCCTTGCAAAAAATGTAAGGGCTTAAAGAATCAAAGAATTCTGATCACAACTTAGAGACATTGTAGGCAACATGATCACATTGAAGGGGAAAGGATTTTTGTCCTCTAATGAATGTGGATTTCGAATTGGTGGAACATGGAGGTGTGAATATTGAAGTAGAAGGTAATGCTCCCATGGAAGAAAATGATCGAGAGGCCAAGAACACAATTCAAGATGTTGTTATTGGTGCAGCTGATAATGTGCCAGAGAACATGATTGAAGAAGATATTACTAGTGCAACTGATGAAGATGATGAAGATGATGATAGTCACTAATCTAATGATGATGATGAAGACGATGATAGTCACTAATCTAATGATGATGATGAAGAGAACCTTGATATACCTATACTTGAAAAGGCATACAAGCCCTTGTACCAAGGCTCCCAAACAACGTTTCTCTCCACTATATTGTTGTTGGTAAACTTCAAGGTTATGAATGATATATCCAATGTAGCAATCTCACATATGCTAAGGTATAGTGTCATTTTGTCATTGTCTATGTTAGCATACCATTAATTTTATTTATATTAACAAAAAAAAATTCCATAAGTTGATACGTGAGTGTTTGTTACCACCATCAAACATTCTAAGTTGCTCTTACTGAGAATTATAGGTCATTATGAAAGATATTGGAATGAAGTACTAAATAATACATGCATGTCCCAATGATCATATCATATATCATATACAACATGAATTTTAAACACAATGCCTTGATTGTCACATTAGTAGATATTGATCAAATCAAATAACCAAAAAGGTGCCTTGCTAGGTTCTTCAGTACATTCCCATTATTCCATGTATGCAATGATTATTCAAGTGTACTAGCTTAGCATAATTTATGGATTACCATGCACGCAATAGAAGTCAAGATGACATTGTGTGAATGCTTGTGGATGGTTTTCCATTTAAGGACATAGAAGATAGTTGGCCAGTATTTAAAGAAGGGCTTCATAATATGAAGTTTTCATTGGCAACAAACTAAGTCAATCCATTTCGAGAGATGAGATCTGTTTACTCGATCTGGCCTAATTTTGTTATTAACAATAACATTCCTCCTTGGATGTTCCTAAAGAGGGAGCACATAATGTTGGAAATGATTGTACTAAGTATTTTTTCATTTAATAGTCATCTAAATTAATTTATAAACATAGTATCATAATGACCATAATAATTATGTTTTTTTTATGTTCATTCAACTGGGTAAGTACCAAGCTATATATATATATATATATATCCTTTCATTGATGAGTTGTTGGAGTTATAGAATGGGATCACTATGTCTGACATCTCTAGACTAATTGGTGAAAGACAATTTCAATTCCATGCAATGCTTGTATGGACAATACATGATGCCCTTGGACTAACACATTTGTGTGGTATGTAAAATTGTTAACACTTATTTTTGGTATGTAATAGTGGTAATGAATTTTTAGTGTATGTTTAAGTTATGTGTGATAATTATAAATATGAATCTTCTAGTAAACATGTCATCAAATTATACGCAATCTTGTAGGTCTTCAGACAAAGGAAAAATTTGCATGTCCAATTTTTGGTCCAAAGATGAAATCTTGTCATTCAAAAAGTTTAAGAAAGTAGGTGTTTGATGAGCATAGACACTTTCTCTACAAAAATCATAAGTATTGAATTATCGAAAAACATCTTTTCAATGGGAAAGAAGAGACAACATCAAAGCCATGAAGAATCACATGTCACATGTAAAAGTTGGAATACAATAGAATGAATCATCGAGGTAATTTCGTTCGATCTAATGTAGGTTTTTGTATGAAATTTAAATTTGGATATTGTCTTTTATTTAGTAATGATGTAATTGATGTTCATGAAGATCGTCAATGCATTGATGAGAAACTTCCAAAAGGACTTAAAAGCTATCTTAGATAATTTAGTAGGTTGTACTACAAGCACCTCAAAATTGTGCATTTATTTGATGCTATGCATATTGTAAAGAATGTAACAGAGACACTATGGAAAATATTGGATGGAAGGCTTGATAAAGAAAAATTGGTTAAAATTCATAATGACATTGATGAATCCAATCATGCATTGAAGTTTTTCCTTGAATAACATAGCAATAGAAACCAGATTAATATGAGTGTCATTCTATGGTTATTAACATAGCAAAAAACTAATGCCATATTTGAAGCCATAAAAAAATCTAAATTTCCCACAGGATTTGCTGCAAACATAAGCAATCTCATATCAAAGAAAGTTGATTTTGGGTCAAGGTTTAAAACACATGATTGGCATACCTTCATCAAGGTATGTCACATTCTTCTTTATTTACAATAAATTTGTAAAACATCAAGTACTTTTGATTGTTTTATTTTATAATATATTGAAAAGATCATTTTATTATTACTGCAGTATGGTCTATCTCTATCTCTTGCACATAACTTCGACAACATGATAGTCAAACATGTTATATATGATCTTGGGAAATACAAAAGGTTAGAAGTGTTATTTGTTAGATTTGTTTTATAGATATTATTTTTTGTAGAGTCTCATTAATATTTTTTGTGTAATGAATATCTTCTAGGTGGTTTTCATCTAAAGAAATTGATAAAAAAGACATAAAACATTGGAAGAGAAAAATTCCTCAGCTTTTGTGTGAGATGCAAAAGTGTCTATCTTCAACTTTTTTCAATACACAAGAACACTGCCTCAGACATCTAATTGAGGAGATTGAGTTGTGTGGACCTATACCAACTAGGTCAATGTGGATGGTTGAGAGGCACTTGAAATTTTTGAAGGGCTCGGTTCGATAGAGAGCACATCCTGAGGGTTCCATGGTCGAGGGATATATGGTATACTAGACCATGGTGTACATTAGTGAATATCTTCCCAAGTTTGCATCAAAGACCCATGTAGATTGCATTTGAGATCCCAACTTCATTAACATATTCAAAGGGGAGTACTTGATGGGGAAAGGTAGATTGAGGAAAGTGAGAGGTAATTATAAGATGTTATTGTACTTAATTAATTCTTATCCATCATCAATATAAGTTGTTTCTAAATAGTATATTTATTTTATATAGTTGTTCATGAATGGGATGCACTTCACTTGTATATTGCAAACAATCTCTGATTAGATGATTGTATGGATTGAATGATCTCAACAAAATGGTCGCTCATTAACATGGGAAGGTGTTGCTTCATTGGTTAAAGAAGCTCATCATAATGGAGATCACAATGTTATGCCAATGGTAATTGATCTAGCAAATATTTTAAGAGGTGGAAATATACATATAAGTTAATCTATCATGAACCATTTGTTTATATCAACTCACGGATGGATGCATAATTTTGAAATATTTGAAAAATAATAGGTCAAGCACAAAAAAGCTATGTACTATAATGGTTGTACATTTTGCATCAAAAAAGTGAATGACACTAAGAGAGCTTGTGATTCTGGGATAACTACAATCTTTGAGGTCACCAATATTTCATCTAGAAAGGACATGCATCCTCAACAATCTAAAAATAGATACTATGGAATTTTGGATGATGTAATTGACTACAAATTTTATTCCTTCAAACTAGAGCTATTCGTTGTCAAATGGTATAGGCTATGACTGAATCAAAATGATCCTAAAAGAACTATTATTGAACATGATAATAGATTTACAATGATTAATATGTAAGGTCATTTGAGTGAGTTGTAAATGAGCCCTATGTTCTTCCAAGCCAATGTAAGAAAGTGTTTTACTTTGGCATTCCACATAAACTAGGTAGGTCTTTTATCATTAGACATGATCCAAGAGGAAGACCGGTAATGTACAATGTGATTAAAGAAGAATATACCGAAGAAGTGGAAGTGAAGTAGATAATGATGATGAAAAAGATGAAGAAGGAGATGATGATGATGATAATGATAGTGAAGATGTTCATGATGATGGTGATGGCAATGATGGTGGTGGTGGTGGTGGTGGCGATGATGATGGTGGTGGTGATGGTGATGACTATGATGACGATGATGGTCATGTTGACAATCATGATGATGACGATGGTCATTTTAAAAATTTGGATGATGATGGTGATAATAATGATGAGATGGATGAAAAAGATGATCAATGACATGATCAATGGAAATGTATTATGTGTTGATTACTTATAATATACTTTTTGTAGAGATAATGAATTAAAAAGTATACAATGCTTAATTCTTGGTGTTGATTACTTATAATTTAATGAATTAAAAAGTATACAGTGATTATGATGTATGCATATTGTTCATGTTATGTTGTATGTAATTTGTAGCTTAAGTATCATGTAATTTGTCACTAACTTAAGACAAATGATTTACATATGCAAGAAACTATACCCCTTTGACGAGGATCATACATAGTGACATGGATCAAGAGGTATAAGTTTATTACATGCTTTCTTTATCTTTACCTTCAACACTAACTTTAGGAAAATGTCATCAATATTAGCCTCATTTTATAGAAAAATATTTCTCTCCTTCAACTATATCTCACATTTGACGGGCTACGAGTAGCACCAAATAGGTATCTATTAGATTTTTCTTCCTCGAGTGAGGGAAATGTGGGAATACAAGAGGATAGTGAGACATGTAGTAGGTCTATGAAAGAGAGACAAACAAGAGTTCAAAAGATTAGAAGAAAATTCAATAAACATATACAATTTTTCCTTGCTCAAGGGGGGTCATGTTCTTATGATGATGCGACAAAGGGAGACATCAAGGTTCCCTTGAGGTACACACATCTTGAGAAAGAATGGGTACCCAAGGAATTACCTCCAATTAACATTGATTTTTGTGTTAATAAGAGGATATATCACATAGCTCCATCATCATTACATGGTTTAGGCCAATTTTTCATGGATGGCATAAAGGTCAGTTATAAAAAAGTTGTTGAATTGATGGAGTATGTAGGACCTTGTTACAATTACAATAATTGGATGCAAATAGCTCAATATATAAAAAATTATGCATAGACATGCACTATCAACAAATTATCTACAATGGAAAGCAAATGATCAAGGTAAAAAACTTATTGTGTACATTGATGGAAGGAAAAAAGAAATAGGGAACATTGTAGATTTTATAAATAGTATGCACCTTGGGTCAACTAATAAGTGACCCAATTGCATTTTTGAGGCGTGTGAGGGAAGTCATGTTTTTGTATGTGCAATAAAATCAATAAGTTCAGGGGAAGAGCTGCAAATAGATTACAATTTGAATCACATAGATACAAAGAAAGTTACTATCATGGGACTTGTAAGTACTATATATGTAATATTTAAACTAATTACTTCCAATTAAAACTCCAATATACAATATACCATTTTATTAATATTTTTTTTGCTAAGTCGACTATTCCTTTCATTATGTTGATGTTTTATATATATTCTTAGTCACATGGAAACATGGCCAATCCATCACATGAAAAAGGCAAGCATGTTTCTTTAACCCCTTCTCCATTATAGGTAAACCTTTTGTATAAAAATTTATACAATTGTAGTTTTACAAAATGCCATATTATTATGTTATTTTTGTTAAGATTTTGGAATTGTTTTTATTGTTTACTAATGTTTTTGTCACAATTTGATGCTTAGGGAAATGAGAAAGAACATATTACACAAGAGAAAATACTTACTAATATGGCGGCCATAGTATTATGTGATGATGACATCGCATATAACAGTAACCCTATAACCATGTGTAAAAAGAGCCTCAAGATCATCAATCTACAAATTTTTGGGCTTGTGATGGATCCAAATCCAACAAAAAAGAAAGAGGCCACAAGAAATGAATTGTGTTATAGAGCACATTGTCTGGAAGTAAGAAACAATGAATCTTTTTCTAGGACAATAGTTCATTAAAGCTTTATGTTTTATACTAATTTATGGATCATGAACCACAATATATATGTTTTGTTACAACAATTTTTGAGACCTTACCAAATTGTTCCGTCTGACAAGGATACCAATGTAGCTCCTACATGTATGTGATTTCAATTCTCAATCATCAAAAGTGACATTATTTTGTTCATGATTATTATTTATAGTTTTATATTGTTTTTGTCATGTTTTTGAAATCAATATCTTAAAAAGACAATAGTATATATATATATATATATATATATATGATTTTTACTAGGTGCTAATAATGTGCATACACCTCCTTCCATGAGGCTAGCTAACACTTCAAGATTGTCAACTGCAGGATCAACAACAAAGAGCATGCAAAACATCCACACTTGTTGTATTTAGAACTAGTAAATCCTTGTTTTTCTATATTTTGTTATGTGTTAAACATGATTTGATTTGTACTTTCTTGTTCATTTGAGTATAGTATGGCATTGATTAACTTTGTGTAGGGAAAAGTACACCTTCTCATGATAATAGAATAGATACCAGTACTGGTGATAATTTACCATCCTTCCTTGGAGCAGCCTGTGTTACTTATACTAGATTGTTGGAGGCATCATTGTTGATGGATGAGAAAGATATGATTCCCTTAAAATTGCCTAAGCTTCAAGGTACTTTAAAATTGCAATTATTTAGAGTGTAATTGTAGTTTACTTATTTATAACTCATTTTTGACTATTGATCCCATGATGATTTTGCAAGAATTGGTCTTTTTTATGAAACTTTTTATGATTAAACATTGAAGATATTTGGGCCCACATTACATAAGAGGTATGTAGCTTGATATAATTGGTTTCTATATTTTTTTTTTTATCCATTTCTTGTAATATTTTTGACATACATAGCTTGGACTAATTTTTTTTTGTTAAAAGGTGGAATGAGCAAGGCCCTAAATTAAAAGATCAACTCATAAAGACTATGGAGGAGCTCTTTGGTCAAAATATTTTGAATAGAGTCCAAATTCTTAAGAAAAGATTGCAAACATCTAAAGACTACAAGAGACCAATACAAAAGGGCTCTAAAGTGCAACCCAAAGTATGAGCATCCTCCTATAGTTTCAAAGCTGGAGTTCAATGAAATCATTGAATATGCAAAAGAGATAAAGGAATTAACCCGCCACCTAGAAAAAATAGGTATGTGGTAGTATTAATGTAATTATGCACAAATTAGTGATCTTTATATTTATATAATCTAACATATTTCTAATTTTACATATACAGGCTGCAGGACACATCAAAGGCTACACAAGCTAGGAAAGAGAAGGTTGGTCAACACAATCTTGGCTCTGGTAGATATATAAAAATTCAGTCACGCTTTGTAAGTAGCAATAAATGAAATTTCATATCAATTTTTTATATAAAATTAAAAATAAGCAACACATTCAATATTATTGATATTATGCAAAAAAATGTAGGGCATTGAATTTAATCTAGCACCCATGGAAGAGGACAAACAAATTGGCTTCAAGCAAGGCTATAAAGTAGTAGTTGTCTGCCACCACACAAATTCCAATGGTCAAAGAGATGTAGAAGATTCTGGTGCACCAGTTCACACACAGGCAAATAGGCCTAATGAATAATAATGAAAATTGAGAACTTCATGAGAAATAATATATTTGATGTTAATTTCGAACAATGATAACAATGTGGACATGACATTTCACTGCAACCTTCTACTCCTGGCACAAATCTTACCCATTGTGAAGAAGGTACACATATCCTACACATGATGAAGGCCTTGATGTGCATCACAACGATACAAGTGCATGTTCAATTTCTATTGAAAATTAATTATGTAATTATTAAAAAAAATTAACATCTTAAATTGCAATTGGTATAACCTTTATGTGATAATTTTTTAGTATGTGGAGAGTGATGTTAGTGTTGAGCATGTTGAGGTTGGGGCTGAGAAAAAATTATGATAGTAGATGATGTGGCACTATTAGGAAAAGAAAAGTCCTTGATATGTTCTTTAGATTAATGAAAAACTTATAACATTTTTTAAAATGTTTAGAATTAAACTCGTTTATTTCTTATTGCAGGGGTGTATTACCCTCATCCTCAAAAAAAATAAAGAGGAAGCCTCATGTCATAAGATCAGAATCAAAAGAGCCATAGGAGAATGTCAAAGATAGTCACAATGTGCCTATTAGCCTTTATCTTCAACAAAAGAAAAAATAAAAGAAGAAATAAATGTTAAAAACCTTGTTTGATGATGAATGTGTTGATGAATTTTTATGAATGTTTCTTATTAATGAATTTTATGTCATGTTATTAAATATTGTTATGTGATTATAATGATCAACATGTTCAAAAATTATTGATGAATTTTTATACCTATTAATGAATTATATGTCAAGTTAATGAATGTTATGTGAATACAATGATTGATGTGTTCACAAATTATTGATGAATGTTTATATGTATTAATTAATTATATGTCATGTTAATGAATGTTATGTGATTATAATGATTCAATGATATACTTCTAAAATGACTGTACAAAGTATTTACTTATTTGTTAATGGGTAATTTAAAGTTATTATAGGGGGAGACGCCAAATGAGCTTCCACCTTCATGTGGTCGAGCTTGTTAAATAAAGAATATGAAAGGATTCTGGAAACCAAGTGAAGCTCAAACTAAACCTATCAAAACTAAACAACAATATATGGTCCCATCAATTCTTCCCAAATGCCTTACCAACTTGACACTCAAATAAACCTTCATTAAATCATCATAACACCTTTTAAATTGGATCAGATGGATCAAACTCATTTTTTGATTACAAAGGCTTTATGAACAAACTCCCAATGGAAGCTTCGCCATTTCCATCACAATATGATTTGAATGTCATACTATGACTATGGCATAATAGTGACACATGAAAGGATCCAAACCTTCCCAACACACACTTCAAACCAAATAAATAACCTTAATGCACTTCAAGGTCAATAATAGTGTTTTTTTCCAACCATACATATCTAACCTTTAATGAATCAATATATTACTATGACTCTCACTATCATGGTCAAGATAGTATGATAATGTCTTTTCTACACAAGGACTCAAAACAACTTAAAATCCATTTCCATCCAATGTGAGGGTTCATCTCATAATTATAATGGTATTACCAGAATTTTTATAATATTTGTTGCATGCCTTCTCAAATTTATTGGCTTCCCAATAGTCCCAATTAGATAGTTTTTACTACCATTTACAACTACCATAGGGTTTTGCTAACGAAATGAATGTAGATCCTCATTACGTTGTGTAGGATAACCAAGATGCATTCCCTTGATTATGTGTCTCCACTATTGACATCAAGGGAATTAAAAGCATTTTCCTATTCTTTTTCGTCCTGTGACATATGTTTTCTTTATAGTTTTTATTGTAGATATTTGTTTTCAAACAACTCCTTTTACCTCACTTGATCTCAGTTAGACACATTAGTTGATTGATCACTAATTAACAATGTAAAGAAAAGACCTATAGTAAAAATCAATGAGCTTTCCAAAAATGTAAAAATTTATGGGATATCTCTTAATTTGTGCCCTAGGGACCCATTTCCTAAAGAAAACTAGTTATTTGAAATCGAGTTATTGAGCCCTAATATGACATCCAAATTCAAAACACAAAGAATAAACCCCCTTTATAATTTTCAATCCTTTTTAAAAATGCACAATTTGTCAAAATATTCACTGCTTTGCGACCATAAATGATTTTTTATGAAAAAAAAACTTATATCATTCTGAAGTCAACTTCAAAATATTTGAATTTTGGACTAAGTCATCTATGATCCATTCCCAACTTCCAAAAAAAATTCAAATCAGAATACTAAGCCATTTGGAAGATATGATCAAATTTTTGAAAATGTAAGTTTTTTGCCTTCAAGCCAATCTACACAAAGGTTAGCCTTAAAACCAAAGTGATAAACCTGCAAACCTACTTGATTAGATCCCATAAGCTACCGAAAAAACAAGAAATGAGAAATGCAACAAAAAAATACAAACAAATCAAACTACTAAACCCAAAAGAATGTAAGAAAATGGAGCTAGAAACTTGGTTCAAGCCCCACAGTGGGCACCAAAAAAATGTCACACTTCTATAAACCCTTATTCTCAATAATACACATGAAAGAGAACATCTCAAGAGGTGGCTTATAGCTCTCTATCTATGATGTGCAAAGGTGTGGGGAAGTGAAATAGTGGCTCTTAAATGAACCCAAACAATGAAACCCTAGCAAAGTGCATCATAGAATGGCATATTCAAAGAGTAGAGGCAATGAGTGCCACTATCCAAGAATCCTCAAATCGGTATGTGGTGCAAGACAAAAACTAAACTAAATGAGATGCAAGATGCAAGCTAACAAGTATGAAAGATTACAAAAACCCCTATTTAGACTAAATGAGCTATTCTAGAGCACAAAAGGAAATCTAAACTAAAATACCATAATGCAAGAATGAGAAAGAAAATATGAAATGCAAATGCAATAGTGCTCCAAGTCCTTCAAAGCTCCAAAGTCACCAAGAAAACTTGTAGCATAACATTAGCATGAGAGTCTAAGATTAAAGTATGAGGAGACAACCCTCATTCTAAAGATAAATGGACAATAGGGATTAACAAGAAAAAGAGACATAATCAAAGGAGGAGAATGCATCTTGAGTGATCCATGTGCACAAACATCGCCACCAATCATAGTCAACAATTGACTTTTGAGAGGGAAAGTAACATGTGGAGGAGAATTAAAGTTAATTATAAAAATAAAAGATTCCTCTCACAGAAAATTGTGCATTCATGTGTAGACAAAAATATATATTCCTCTATTTTCAAAATAGGAATAATGTTTGATGTATGCACACTTAGGATAGGTAGGAAGTGGGGCTTTTTATTTAATTAAAAGGGGCATGTTCTTTCAATTAAATAAAAGACTTCGAATAAAGTGGTCAAACCATATGTTATAATCGAATAAATAGATTTTTGAGGATTTTATCAAAGATAAGCAATAGATAAATTATGCAAAATTGCTAGAAGGGAGGTTCATAGTCTAGATGACCATTTTTGGGTAATTACAACACCCTTCTAGGGTGTGCCTAGTCAAGAGCTTATCCTTGTTAGAATATTAGAAAGATGATGTCAAAAGCCACCTAGTTAAGGGATTTAATAGAGACCTAAAGTCTTTACTTGGTTAAAGGGAGCTTGATTAAAGGACTTGAGGCACAAGCGAATGTGTCGCCCAGTAGGGGATTTAATACAAAAGACTTGCTAGAGTTAACCCTCAATGGAATTTGCATGTGTAGTAATTAATGTGACCTCATTTTAGTACAAACAGTAGTATTTAATTTGACCATATTATACACATCTTCAATACCAATATGTGTGTGTGTGTGTGTATGTATGTGCACACACACACACACACACATAAATATATATGTATGTATGTGTATGTATATATAGGCATGTATATAAATATATATGTATGTATGTATATGTATGTATGTATGTATGTGTATGTATGTATATAAGTATGTGTGTGCACATATATATAGGAAGAGATCCTATTGTCGCTCACCTTTTCAATCAAACTTCGTAGGTGACTGAGGGCTTAAATCAAAGGTTTAGGCACAAGAGATCCTACTCTAGCTCACCTTTTCAATCAAACATCTCCCAAGCTCTCTCTAGAAATCTTAGAGTACAAAGTAGGCAATCAATCAAACATCTCCCAAGCTCTCTCTAGAAATCTTAGAGTACAAAGTAGGCAATCAATAAGTGTATCTGATATGACAAGAGAGCAAGCTAAGTGTATCTGATATGACAAGAGAGCAAGCAAAGACCAAGAAGTTCCCCTATATATATAATTTATAAAATAAAAGAAAATCCTCTAAAACAATTACCAATCCTAAAACTACAATTTTTTAAAACGATAAAATTTAACATTCTTTACACAGCCATCGAGTTTGGGGTTAAGGTTATGCTTTTGTATGTGGCAATCTAACTTCTTGTTCGTTATTTCCCTGAACAGTCGATTTGACGTGAAAACGTGGTTTGGCTACTTTCATTACTCTATATTTATTATGACGGGTAATACGTATCATTGCTGTTTCCCGTCGATGTGGGACTAACTGAAGTTTATCGAAGATCAAAATACGTATCTGAAACGACAAGGAATGACACTATAAAGGACTGTAGTGATCGAGAAGAGAGCTGGGAATGACACTATACATGTTTACATTGGATCTGTATCTAACGGAATTTGAGGAAGTAATCATGTTGTAAGCAAAAGTTTGTGTAGAGAAGAGCAACCACAGTTGCAAATATCACACAGGAAAGTTTTCTCAAAAATTGTAATTTAGAATGGCTTGGATTGATTCTTTTGATGAGAACTTCTCTTTGTTTCATGCCACAGTACTTCAAGAACACCAATCTGAGTTGAATTACAGTTATGGCGGTTCTCTTGATGCGAATCAAGCATTTCCTGGCATTGAGGAGAGTCTCGATGATCTTTTGGGATCTCCTCTAGACTACCCACCATCCCAAATAAGCTCCATGAGAACAAATATGAATAATGCCAAATGCTCTGCATCAACGGTTGAAGCTAATTATGGTGAATTCACTGTGTCCAAATGGCTTGAAATGAATGGGGTCAAGTGTGAATTGGATCAATTCAATGAAAAGAAGTGTGCGGAGGGTTGGAATGATAGAATGCCAATTGAGTTTGGTAAAGTTGGTGTTGGAGGTGAGAGTAATTGTAATGATTTACATGTTCCTGATAACAAATTGAAGAAAACTGCTAACGGCTTGCCTGCTAAGAATCTCATGGCAGAGAGGGGGAGAAGGAAGAAGCTCAATGATCGCCTTTATATGCTTCGCTCAATGGTGCCTAATATCTCCAAGGTGGGTGTTTTTTACTACGTTAATAAAAAAAGATACAATTCCTCTGTTGCACAAGTTCATCAATGACTGCTCTAATTTGTTCTGCCTCTTGGTTATGCTGTTCCAGGTTGGGGCTTGACCAATTTCCATGGTTTTCTCTTTTTAACTTAGTCCACAGAAAAATAAAAACATTCAGTATCTTTGAAATCTTTGAAAAGCAGAACACCACCTTAGATTCATTTTGGGGGTGTTTATCTGTTAGATGGGCACTTTGAATTCTGAATAATACTATAAGACTTTCACAATGCGTGCTTCCTGTATTTGATTGAGTATGAGAGTGCAATGTGAAATATGAGACTTTTCACATAAATTTTTTGAATTACAGTGCATGATTCATCCCAAAATGAAAGTGAATCCTGTCTGTTCGTGAACTTCATCAGGAAAGTAATATATTTTCTTCCTGTCCTACTCTTGGCAGGTTCTCTAAGTGCTCCATGCTGAAGTATCAGTTTGGGGAAGAGTGGTATTCCTGTTAGTGAGGCCCTCTTCAAAATAAATATAACAATTGTAACCAGGACTGATCTGGTTGGGATTCGAAAGTTTAACAAGTAAAAATTTCTCATGAAGAATTTGATTCCAATATCCTACAAGATTTCTGGCTAAACATACGAAGTTTGTGTTGCCATAAATGATCCTGCAGCCTTTCTTAACTTTACACAGATGTTTCACTTATATAGTCTTCACAGTTTTGAACAGTGTCAAATATTCTCATAGTAGAGGGGATCACTGGTCCTTTTGAGTTGTGCTGAAGGCAGTTTCCTTTTCAAATTATGGAATAAGTTATTAATGATGGATAGACTTAGTGTGTATTCTACTAGATTCCCTTGGTTGACTAATCTGAACTCTAATTTGATACTTGACATCAATTAGGTATCAAGCTAAAAACACTAATATTCTGATACCAAGTTAAAAACACTAATTGTTCTGATACCAAGTTGGAAAATCAAGCAAAGAGGAGAAACCAGAGGAAGAGAAACCCAAATTTGTGCTCTGCTGAGTACAGGTCCTGGATGATTAATTTATAAGAAAATACATCATAAATGTGTAGTATAGTAGTATACTGTAACAAGAAGCTAGCTGCATTATTAATGGTGGACAGGTAAAATAGTAAGCACACGAATAATGCGAATGATTGAAGACAACTAAAGTGGCTAGATTAGTTGTAGGTGGCTGTAAAGTACTTAATCAGCTTTGTCTGCTGACACTAGTAGCCAGCAGATAAGTAATTTATATCCTACTGTGCATTTAGGTTTGGTAATCTGAAAAGGTATTTGGATGTCAGATAAGATTGTTTATAATTCAAATGTGTTACTTTTCCGATTAAGATTTCAGACAGCTCTAAGAAATCCCTCGTCACAGTCCTGTTGCTAACATCGAAGATCACATTTAATGATGTATCATGAATGCATATGATATAAAATTTCAATTACAAATTTAAGATAGTTAAATTAAAAAACAGATGATTAAGTGACCCAGAAACAATCTTATCTAATTTATTTGAACAGTGGAAAACTCGTGTGAAATGATCTATCATCACTTTCTCATTGTATGACCGATGACTGATTATAATCCAAAATCTTAATTGAAAAATTAAGATAGTTGAGCTCAGAAACAAATATGATTGAAATTTCAATTAAGATAGTAGAGCTCAGAAACAAATATGATTGAATGTGATTCAAAACGTCAATTGAAAAACAAAAATAATTGAATCTAGAAACAAACTTATTTAATCTATTTGAATTGTGGAATGATCTTTCATCATTCTTTCTTTTCTTTTTGATGATCGATAACTGAGTATGGTCCAAAACCTCAATGTTAAAAGTATGATTGTTGAATTCATAAACAAATGATTGAATGTGACCCAACATATCAATTGAAAAACAAACATAGTTGAATCCACCGACAATCTTATTTAATCTATTTGAAATGTGGAAAACTCATGACAGATGATCTATCATCACTCTTTTCTTTCTGATAATGGATGATTGAATATGATCCAGAATCTTAACTGAAAAATCAAAATAATTAAATATAATCCAACACGTCAAATGAAAAATAAAGTATTTTAATCCATAAACAGTCCTCCTCTAATTCATTTGAAAACTCATGCCAGCTCATGACAACTAAATAGATTTATTAAAGGCTTGGCTAAAATTTATAGACTAGTAATTGTAGTCAATGTGGCAGCTAGCATTTACTTTTTTATGCTGGGTACTTTTGCTTATGCAGGTGGACAGGGTCTCAATTTTGGGAGATGCTGTTGTGTACATGAAGAAGCTTCTGCAGAGTATCGGTTCCTCAGATTTTCAGTTCTCAAGTCCTTTCTCTCTTTGTCGAGATAAGGGAGATTACAATGTCTCAACGCCTAACGCAGATAGGCAAGAAGCACAGATAAGCCTATCATTGTACCTCCTAGCTTATTGTTTCATTCATGTCTACATGAGAGCAAAAAGTGGGTGGAAAATTTGTTAAACAAATCATGTACGATTAGTCTAATCAGAACTTAAAATCATGCAAAATTAGTAGATGACAGCAAAACTTAACCAAAAAAGAAGTGCATCTACCATGAAGATGCTGAATGGTATACAGCTGTTAATGACCTAATGCTCTACCAAGCTTTATAAATCGGCAGTTCAGTTACTCCGTGGGAATTGGGAATTTCATATGGAAAAATATATGCACTTGATTAGAGTTATTGTACAATGTATTGGTGGCAGTGATGAAGCACCTGATAAAGAGGGGGCTTCTCTCCTATCATTCAAGGCCGATTCCATGTCATATCAGAGTGAGAGAAGATCCTTCCTTATCTTGAATGCTATAGCACTTCAGTCCCTTCATCAGACCATATAGAAGCTGAGAACAGATGTCAAGAAGATCACAATTTTTTATCATTAGTAGTAGGCTCAATACTGATAAAAGTTTGATTGAAGTGTGCATTTTTTCTTTGTGATATGTAATTTTTTGCAATTCTAATGTTATTGTCCAGAGTTTCTAATAATAATTGCATTAGTTTATTTCTTCAACGTTTCACATCAAACTACATGATCTATTATCAGGAAGAACAGAGCAAGACAAGAGAACAGATCAGATAGATTGTTAGTAGATCAGGCTAGATTAAAAAGAAAAGATGAGAGTATACGAATAACCCTCTTCCTATCATATTGGTTTTCATACCCTCTCACCCTCTCCCATTTTATCTAGTCCATTCTGCTACAATCTATTTATTATATTCTATTATTTTGCTCTCTTCTTCCTTATGATGGATCGCATAGTTTGATCCGAAATGTCAAGGAAATAAATCACACCTTCTGGTTTAAATTATGTATGCTTTTTTGCCCAACATTTGTAATCCCACTCAATAATTCATCATCAAAAAGGAAAATGTGCAATAGAGTTGTCAAAATAACCAACTACTGTGCATAATTTCATCATAAGATGCTACTAATTCATTTGTTTTCAAGATTCCTTGATTACAAGATTTACTGATTCTCGGTGTTTTTCTTTTATTGATCAAGGGTTCCTTTAGGAAACACTTGCACAAGGGTTAATGATAGATGTAATGTATCTGCAGGTGGAAGTGCGGACAACAAAAGACAGGGAGGTGAACATTCACATGTCCTGTTCGAGAAGGCAAGGTTTGCTTCTATCCACAATCAGGGCTCTAGATGAACTTGGTCTTGATGTCAAGCAAGCTGCTATAAGCTGCTTAAATGGCTTCAAACTTGATTGTTTACAAGCAGAGGTACTAAATAATTACATTGACTACATTCTTCTGTCTTATGATCAGTGCCCTTATAAATACCAAATAACCAACATTCTAATTGGTACTTGGCATTTTGTGGCAGCAACCTATGGGCCGAGACATTGCACCTGAGGACATTAAAGCACTTCTATAACATATTTCAAGCCATCAAACTACATTATGACAAACAGTCAATTCCCACTCTACAAGAGCTTGCCATCTTTCAAACCAAACCCATTCGATAGCTTTTAATGACAGCAATTTCTTAATATAGGTAATTCGAATATATAGTGATGAATACTTGCAATAAATGCTAGAGTCAATAGGGCCGTATTCAATGGTCTGCCTACAAGGTTCTTACATTGGAGATTTGTGTTCAAATCTTCAAAGTAACATCTTTGTTGCTTTTATATTGACTTGAATTGATTATGTAATTTATAGAAGCTCTAAGTTAGAATGTATTCAATGAAGAGAAGGTTCCTCTTATAATCAAGAGGTACAGCTTCTAGCTTCTAAGTTGAATATATTGAATGAGAAGAAGGTCCCTCTTATAACCAACTTGTATAGCTTTTAGCTTCTACATTGAATAGATTGAATAAGAAGAAAGTCCGTCTTACAACCTTCATCTTATGGCCCTAAAAAATGCTAGAGATGCTTATGGGCCTACGAATGTACAACCTAAGGTTCACCCTCAAGTTTCTCAGAAAAAGAAGCATGGTGAGAATTATAGTTTTTCTATGTTTAACTTGAATTTCACTTCCATTCAAATGCAAAATTTAGTGATACAAATACCTAATGATGAGTTTTGTGATCATTTCAGTGCCACTCCCGTGAATCCTATTTGTAAATGGTATTACTGTGTTCCATGTCTCTACTAGCAAGCATAATTATTAACAATTGCCAGAGCTTATCGAGCTGTATTGATCATGAGATCAAAGAAAGGGAAAATTTGACAGGATTTCTGTATGTACACGCTATCTTAATAATTGTTATCCTTGATTGTGTTTGTCTTGTTTTGGGGACATGCATATCTTTTTTCTCTACCAGTTGCTTTCATTTTTATCAAATTACGGCTGTAATTTTTTATTTGCAGAAAGATATCAGCAAATACTATTATTAATTATCAAGTATTTAATAAAAACATGGGGTCTGAACTGTTGAAATGTATAAGGAATTTACTCGAATATGAAAGAACAAATATCATAGCAGCATTTGTCCTGTCTTGAAAAGATAAAATACTAGTGTGGAGGCAATTCCCCTCAACACTCCGTGAATTCCTTGCAGAGCACAAAGAAACTGAAAATAATGATGAAACCACTTTTTTTTATTTAATTAAGGATTAGGCAAATAGTACATTTAGAGACGAGTTTAACAAATTATTCTCATTAATTAATGCTTCTATTCAAGTTTGTAAAAAATTATTTAAATCTGATACGATCAAATTTCTTCTCTAAGATACCACTCAGCTAAATCAGTAGAAGCCCGTGATTCTGCTATGCCAAGAGCTTCTGAAAATTATAAATAATAGTATTTATTAGATACTTAATAATTAATAATAGTATTCAGTATTCCCCCACTCCTTCTCCAACTAATATAATTTTATCAAATTACGGCTGTAATTTTTTATTTGCAGAAAGATATCAGCAAATACTATTATTAATTATCAAGTATCTAATAAAAACATGGGAGCTTAGAGATTTCTTTCAGTATTCCCTCACTCCTCCAACTAGAGTCTGGGGCTGTCAGGACCTTGGATAAGCATTTTCTCCACTCTACTCAATGATTATTCTCTCATGGAATGTGAGGGGGTTGAATAGCCTCCCCAAACAAAAAGCTATTCATGAGCCGGTGGTTGAGCATTCTTCGGATATCCTTTGTATCCAAGAGACCAAGCTTTTAGTGGATTCCGTGTTTAGATGTGCTCCTAACATTTGGTTTCTAGGCCAATGTTAGTGCATTGGTGCTTTGGGGAGCTCTGGTGGTCTTGCCATTTGCTGGGATCCAAGGAAAGTTACGCCACTTTACTGGGTATCTTGCCTCTTAGCTCTCTCAATGGTTGCTTCCTCTCTAGAAACTGGAGAGATGATTCTTGTTACTAATGTGTATGCTCCTATTGATCTCCCTGGCAAGATTACGCTCTGGGATCCTATTAGGCATGTTAGAAGCTATCATCCTTTCTTGCCTTGGATTGTGGCTAGAGACTTCAACTCTGTTCTCAGTTTGGAGGAGAAGAGGGGTGGCTGGCCCGCATGGGTCCTTCTATTGAGCTTCTTCGACAAAATATTGATCTTTTACATCTCTTTGATGTCAAATCTCTCAATGGGCTCTTCACTTGGAACAATCGAAGGGTTGGTAATGATGCTTTCTCAGAATGCTTGGAAAAGTTCCTTGTTTCTTGCTTTTGGAATTCTGGCTCTCTTTCGTTGTTTTCTGAAATTCTTGATTGGAGAGGTTTTGACCACTGGCCTATTAAGCTCACAGCTAGTTATGTTGTTGTCCCCAAGAAGCCTCCCTTTAAGTTTTAGCTAATGTGGCTTTGAGACTCTTCTCTTCATGACTTAATGGCTACTGGTGGAGATAGGGAGGCCCTGCCTATGGCACTGCTATGTTCTCCTTCTCTAAAAAACTTCAATATGTTAAAAGGAAGTTGAAGCATTGGAACAGGAATTGTTTTGGTAATCTCCATATTATGAAAAAGAGGGCTTAGGATCGTCTTGATGTTATTACCAAGCAAATTCGGGAACTAGGTTTTTCAAAAGCTCTTGGCATAGTAAAATCTTGAGCTTCTACTGATTTAGCTGAGTGGGATCTTAGAGAAGAAATTTATTGGAAACAGAAGGCTCGAGTTGACTGGCTTCAAGAAGGGGACAAGAACATTGCATTTTTCCATAAATTTGTGCAAGCTCGACATAACAGGAGTTACATTTCTTCTCTTGTTACTTCTGATGGGACGCGTCTGATCTCCTCTCAAGATGTTTCTAGGGAAGCTATTTAGTTTTACTCTACTCTCTTTTCAAATGATTTACCTCCAGCAGAGATTGAGGAGAATACTATCTTTTCACGTATTCCCTCTGTTGTGATCAAGGAGATGAATGATTCTCTTATGAGGCCAACTAGTATGTCTGACTTGGAGGGGGTGGTCTTCAACTTGCGGAAGGTCAAAGTTCCAGGGCCTGATGGCTTCCCTATTGAATTCTTTTAGGAATTTTGGGATATTATCAATCATGACCTTTTGGATGTGGTTCAGGAGTCTTATTCCAACAAAGAAATGCTTCAGGCCTTGAATGCTACTTTCTTAGTCCTTATTCCAAAGAAGGAAGAGGCTAATCAGCTAGACTTTTTTAGGCCCATTGCTCTTTGTAATGTGGTCTATAAAATCATCACTAAGTCCTAGCAGAGAGGCTTAAAGTTTGTCTTCCCATGGTTATCTTTGAGGAACAAGGGGGTTTTGTGGTAGGAAAAACCAAAGTTTGGATGGGGTGGTTATTGCTTCGGAAGCTATTCACTCTATGTGTACTTCCAGGGAACGTGCTATGTTTATTAAGCTTGATATGGCTAAGGCTTATGACAGAGTCAATTAGGATTTCTTGCAGAAAGTTCTTCTGGCTTTTGGCTTCAGTCAAGAATGGGTTAGATGGGTTCTTAGTTGTGTTACTTCTCCTTCCTTCTCGATCCTTCTTAATGGTGAACCAATGGAGCTTTTTGGGGCTTCTAGAGGTCTTTGTCAGGGAGATCCCCTCTCTCCTTATTTGTTTATCATTATGGTTGAGGGACTTGGTAAACTTATCAAGTTTCATGTTTCTCAAAATTTGATTCAATAATGGCAATGGGGAAATGGTTTGCCCACTCTTTCTCACCTCTAATTTGTTGATGATACGGCCCTTATTGGGAGAGCTTGGATTCGGGAAGGTAAAGCCTTTCGGCTCACCTTGGATACTTATTTGGTTGTCTCTGGGTAGAAAATTAATGATCACAAGCCCTCTATTTTTTTTCTTCAACACTCTTGAGCCGATCCAATGGAGGATTGCTAATATCCTGCAATTTCAGATTGCGTCTCTCCCTCTAACTTACTTGGGGGTCCCTATTGTGGTGGGTAGATAGCCTAGGCTTTTCTGGCAAAGCTTGCTTGACAAACTATGACAAATGGTCAATCATTGGACTCACAGGTGGCTCTCTACTGCTAGCAAGGTGACACTCCTTCAATCTATAATTTAGGCCCTTCCCATATATAGAAGCATGGTTCAGGCTGCCCCAGTGTATTTCCTTAAGGAATTTGATGCCCTCTCCCACCAATTTCTTTGGAGTGGCAATTTGCAACATTCCAAATGGAGCCTCATCAATTGGGATACAGTTTGCAGGCTAAAAAAGGAAGGAGGTCTTCGCCTTCGGTCTGCTATCTTGTGCAGTCAAGCTCTTGCTACAAAGCTCTATTGGCGTTGATGTACTAGTCAGTCTCAACTTTGGGCCCATATCCTATCACACAAGTATTTACCTAGTGTGGAACCTTCATATATTTCTAGGTTTTCTCTTGAGGGAAGAGGCTCTATGGTGTGGAATACCCTCAAGATTGGTGCTCACCTAGTGAAGAGAAGTTTATTTTGGATCTGTTACAGAGGCACTAAGGCTCTATTTTGGAGTGATTCTTGGAATGGGCATCCTCCTCTCCTATCCTCTCATCCTCACTTGCAATCTCTTTGTGATTCTTTCCTTTCTGTTAGATGGAATAAGGTGGCTCATTATAAGGAGGCTTTTAACCTAAGCCTTGATGTGGGTTATAGATGGAAGAATTCTTCTAATTGGCTATTGGGTGGCTCTCTGGGGGATCGGTTGGAACTATCTCAGTTATTGGCTTCTAGGGAGTGCAGCTCGCTATAGGAACCTTAAGTTTTGGCTTGAGGAGGTGCTTCTTCTGGCAAACATTCTATTTCTTCCAGGTATCTTGCACTGATGAAGCAACTTTTTGGCGAGGTGGAGGTCTCTTGGTGGAAGAAAATTTGGAATAGTTTTTCATGGCCTAAGTGCAACTTTTTTCTCTAGATTTTGATTTACAATTGTTGTCTTACTTGGGATAATCTTTGCGAGCGAGGCTTCCAAGGGCCTTCCATCTGTGTTTTTTGCTACAATAGTGAAGAGATTGTATCTCACCTTTTTTTCCAATGCCCCTTTACCAAACAGATTTGGCACTTCTGGTGGAGTGTGTGGGGATGCACATGTTGGCATGTTTCCTCTTTGTTTGAATTCTGGGACTGTTTGGGTCATTCCCCTTCCAAGACTCCTTTTCTTCAAGTTGCATGGACTATTGGCCCTTCCCTTATTTTGTGGCATGTTTGGCTTGAGATGAATAGGAGGATCTTTCATGATTTGTAGTTTGAGATCAAACACCTATGGGAAAAAATTGTTAATTCTCTTCAGGAAACACTCCTAGCTAAATGTGACATCAATGGGGGTTTGGATCCTATAGATGTTGGTATTTTCTCTTGCCTATTTTTTCCTCTTCAGGGTTGTACTCCCTCGGTCCTTCACACCCGCTTTGGGAATAGAGCTAAGCAACACTCTCAGCGTGTTAATCGTCAAGGACATTGGTCTCCTCTTGAGGTGGGCATTCTTAAAATCAACATTGATGGTTCTTCTCGGGGAAATCCTGGTCTGACTAGTATTGGGGGAGTTGGGCATGATAGTTCTAGTGATATTCAGTTTCGATTTTCTATATACAAGGGTTACCATACTAATAACCCCATGGAAGCCCTAGCTATCTTGGTTGTGGTGGAACAGTGTTGTCAACGTGGCCGAAACAGAATCATCTGTGAGACTGACTCATAGGTGGTTGTGAATTTATTGAATAAAAGGAACCTTGTGCATGTGGATTGGCATTTGGCTTTGGTTATTTAGCAGATCATTTAGTTATGCAATTCTCTGGATTTTGTGTCTTTTATCAATATCCCTCGTGAGTGGAACGGTGTGGCTGATTGTCTGGCTAAATGGGCCTCTGAGCAAGGGCCATCTTGGAATATTATTGATCATAAGATGCTTCCCCTTGATTTATCTCAAGTGCTAATTCAACTTGTGGACCAGGATAAAGCTTTGTAGTTTCCTTTGTTTCTTGTGTTGTTCTACTCTTTTTGATATTCAATACAAAATTTACCCCTCTTTTAGTTAAAAAGAGAGAGATCTGAGTTTTGTGTAAATGTAGAATTTTGAAATAATATTAAAATCTTCACATTATTAAATAATAATTATAATAATTTTTAATTTTTAAAATAATATTTATAATAATATATAAAACTTTTGACAAGTAGTATTAAGAAAAGTTTAATCTTCAAGCATTTATACTCAAATGTCAAACCATAAAATGTTTTTTCTTCTAAGCAAACAAAAGATCATCTTCTTATCAAACCAATGACATATTGTTTAGTTCAACATCATTAAATCAATCATGATTTATGCATGTAATAAAAACTAAATATCTATAGTAAAGGGTTTGTAAAACATAGTATGTGAAATTCAAATTAAATCTTTATGTACAAGTATTTTAAATACTCCTACTTAGCAATTGATGATATAAAGGGGCTCTATAATGATTCACTCATAAGTAGCACTAGTACATTTGGGTTGCATGACCTAAATTTTCCACGACAAGCCAATTTGGCTTTCAAATTTACTTTTTTTTAAAAAAAATATGATCTTGATAATGTTGAAATTTTGATGATCCTTAAGTTTTTAGTCAAAATTTCGACGATCTTTAAGTTTTTAGTCAAAATTTTGATGACACTTAAGTTTATCGTCAAAATTTTGACGTCGTCGGGATATAAACAAAAAAAAGAAAAGTGAAACTTCATTTTATATTTATGTAGTAAAGTGTGGGCAAGAGGGTTCAGTGTTGTTCTTAGGCATGACGATGATCTTCTCAGCGTTATTCAAGGTAACTTCATCATTTTGCTGAGTTGGGAGAACGCTAGGGAAACTAAAAATCATTAAATTTTGATTGTTTGTGTTATAAAGTGATCGTCCCCTTCTTATCCATGTCTCTGTTGTGATATTTTTCAATTGAAAAGGAAGAAAACAAAAAGGAAAACGAAGGGTTTTGTATACACAACATATTGTAGGTAACTTACATACAACCACATTTAGGGCCCGTGGGAGTAGCAGGAGGCTAGGTCAGTACAGGTGGCTTAAATATATTAAAGCTATGGAGATTTCATTTGATGATGAATCCTTCTATTAATCCATGTTGTAACATACATATCTTGCAATCATAAAATCTTAAGATCTCTTTGTGTTTTGATATATGCTCATTACCTTATGGTATTAGCTTAACAAACCCTTGAAATCGTGCATTTATTTTTTTTTTCATGTCCCTCTCTTGCTTCTCTTCCTCAATTTCATTAGGATCATACACTGACTGTCTTGCCTCTCCTAAATTTCAGACCACATCAATTACCTCCACATAAAACCATACATCTTTGGTCTTCTTATTTCCCACCATAATATGGTTATGCAAATGAAAATGAAGCAATGTAATTATCTCCTTCTCTACTGCCTAAAAAAATGTGTGTTTGATATTTTGATACAAAGATATAAGAAAGCACATCCACCTTATAAATGAATCCATTAGTTATGGTATTGTATTCAATTGATTCATTATTGTGTCATTGATAAGAGTACATTGTATTCTTGTTCATATTATCTCTTTCTTTTGTTTTGTTCATTAGCCTCTAATCCCAAGTTGTCAATATTATATGCAAATTCTTTCAGAGACCTATACAAGCACTCATACAAGATTATGTACCATGTCATTAGAAAGGATAAAACACTTACATAATGTAAAAACTTATATGGCATGCCCAAAGATTCATATAGACCATAATTCTCCAATAGTCAAGATGAAACATGAACACAAGGATATCTTGCAACTCAATATTTTAAATTTTAAACCAAACACCTATAGCTTAACAACATATAAAACAAAATGGAGATTTTCGAAGGTACCCCAACATAATTATCCTCACCAGCATCAAATTATAATGTTATCTTATGCATTAAAAAATATTCTACACCAAACTATAATGAGCAATAATTCATTCTTGAGTAACTCCATACCTAACTTTCACAACTAAAGATTCCAAAATCTTACCCTACCACGACATGAAAGACAATTTAATATAAAATTGTAAAGCTCAAATAAGTAAAGATTTACACCTCTTTTGAAGGATGACATACATACTACATTCCTTATCAAAAATTATCTTTGTCAACCTCAATTGGCCATTGACCTTTGTAATCTACAAATACTCAATTTCATTCAAATGAAAACACCCACAAGGATGTTGAAGGGTCCTCTTTTCAAGGAGCAATAAATGATTTCATCACAAATACCTTATCCATTTTCACCAAGTAAAGTTCACTCTATTTACAACATATTTTTGAGCTTACAACCAATTAATCATGTACCTTAAGGAGTAACACTAAAGGTTCAAATCTGGCAACATGGTAGCATTTTGTGGACAATACTAGCAAAATAGCATGTGCAATAAGAACACCTACTATTCAATTTTGCACCCTCCCAAGGCATTCGACAAAGGTGACTTTCTATTTGCACCCAAACACAATAGAACCTATTGATCAAGTTTGCATCTCACAAGGTTAATCGTGCACTAATAGAAAACACACTACAAATTCAAATCTTCCAACATAACAATAACTATTCATTGACATCATTTCTACAATACCATGTGTAATAAAAAACCTACTAGTCAAGTTTATAGCCTCCTAAAGCATTCAACATGGGCAACTTTTTATTTGTACCTAAGTGCAATGAGAACACCTATTGATCAAGTTTACACCTCACATGTTTAATCAAGCACCATTAGTGAACAACACTATAAATTCATTCATATCTTTCAAACATGATAACTCTTTATTGTCACCACTTTCATAATAATATGTACAATAAGAACACCTACTAGTCATGTTTGAACCCTTCCAAGATATTCAACACAGGCAACTTTCTATTTCCATCTCTATTGTATACAAACACTATGGTCAAGTTTGCACCTAACAAGCATGATTGCACCTATTATAATATTAAGATTTGTGTCCAACATTTATAATCCATGTTGAAGAACCCAATCAACTTTATAGAATGCAAAATATTGCACAATATTAGGAAACACTCCATGTGCTCTTCAAGAAATTTTCCAAGAGGCAGTGGACCCTGTGTTTACACAAAAAAATAATACTTCCCCTTGAGTCAAGAAAATGTTGATAAAGTAAAAATGATTGGTATATAAATGATTTCTTTAAAGTTTTAACACATTGCAATAAAAGTCATTTATGTTCTCTCAATCAGATAAGAAAAGCATAGAGTATCTCTCAATAAGACAAGCAAAGCATATAATCAAAAAAATTTAAAGCAAACATGCATATAATAAGAAAGTTTAGATGCATAATTCCATCATCTAAAGACATTATTAATGATATTGTACAATTGATCTAAATATTCAGCCTACAAAAGTAACACAATTGTGAATGTCAAAGGCTTTAATTGTATCCTTAGCGCAATGTACTCATGATTAAGAGCTCTTCGCCACCTATGGGCTCTATTGAATGTTAAGTGATTGATGCCTTTATAGATGTCTATTTCATTATCATCTGTGTGCACAAAAATTTCACATGTTACTGTGGCATGTTCATTTCTTATGGATTAAATCAACTAGCTGCAGGTTAAGCATGGATTAATTTCCATATATTCTCCAATCAAAGCTACCAACAACAAGGATCGTAGCTTTTCATGCACCAATAATTATAGCGATATTTTTTTATAATAATGCTTTTCTTATTGAAGAGATAGTAATATTTTATTATTTTATTACTATCGATTATATACAAGATACTACTAATGCTTGTATGTTTATAGTTGATATAATTTTATAGCCTGAATATTTGCCTATAAAGAAAGTCCACGCCTAACAATATGAACCCAGAACAAAATAAGGTGACAATTGCTAGATGTGGTCTTAGATCAAAAGAAAAGGTGACAGAAAATGTTATTGTCCTTGCAAAAAATGCAAGGGCATAAAGAATCAAAGAATTCTAATCACAACAACTCAGAGACATTGTAGGCAATATGATCACATTGAGGGGGGAAAGGATTTTTGTCCTCTGTTGAATGTGGATTTTGACTTGGTGGAATATGGAGGTGTATACCAAAGTAGAAGGTAATGCTCTGATGGAAGAAAATGATCCAAAGGCTGAGAACACAATTGAAGATGTTGTTATTGGTGCAGTGAGAACATGATTGAAGAAGATGTTACTAGTGCAACTGATGAAGATGATGAAAACAATGATAGTCGTGCATCTAATGATGATGATGAAGAGAACCTTGATATAGCTATACTTGAAAAGGCATACAAGCCCTTGCACCAAGGCTCCTAGACAACACTTCTCTCCACTATATTGTTGTTGCTAAACTTCAAGGTTATGAATGATATATCCAATGTAACAATCTCACATATGCTAAGGTATAATGTCATTTTTTTCATCTTCTATGTTAGCATACCATTAATTTTATTTATATTAACAAAAAAAAAATCATAAGTTGATAGGTGAGTGTTTGTTACCACCATCAAACATTCTAACTTCCTCTTACGAAGAATTATCAATCATTATGAAAGATATTGGAATGGAGTACTAGACAATGAATGCAAGTCCCAATGATCATATCATATATCACAAGCAACATGAATTTTCAACACAATTCCCTGATTGTCATATTAGTAGATATTGATCAAATCATATAACCAAAATGGTGCCTCGCTAGGTTCTTCGGCACATTCCATTATTCCATGTATGCATTGATTATTCAAGTGTACTAGCTTGGCATAATTTATGGATTAACATGCATGCAATAGAAGTCAATATGACATTATGTGAATGCATGTGGATAGTTTTGCATTTAAGGACATAGAAGATAGTTGGCTAGTATTTAAAGAAGAAACTCATAATTTGAAGTTTTCATTGGCAGCAAACTATATCAATCCATTTGGAGAGATGAGATCAGTTTACTTGGTCTAGCCTATTTTTGTTATTAACAATAACATTCCTCCTTAGATGTCCATAAAGAGGGAGAATATAATGTTGAAAATGATTGTACCAGGTATTTTTCCATTCAATAGTCATCTAAATTGATTTATAAACACAATATCAAAATGGCCATAATAATTATGTTTTTTTTATATTCATTAAACTAGGTAAGTGCCAAGTGAAAAAGATATATATATATATATATATATATATATATATATATATATATATATATATATATATATATATATATATATATATATATATAAAGCCCTTGATTGATGAATTGTTGGAGTTATAGAATGGGATCAATGTGTATGACATCTCTAGACTAATTGGTGAAAGACAATTTCAATTTCGTGTAATGCTTGTATGGGCAATACATGATGCCCCTAGACTAACACATTTTTGTGGTATGTAAAATTGTTAACACTTATTTTTGGTATGTAATAGTGCTAACACATTTTCGTTGTATGTTTAAGTTGCATGTGATAATTGTATATATGAATCTTCTAGTACACATGTCCTCAAATTATACATGATCTTGTAGGTCTTCAAACAAAGGAAAAATTTGCATGTCCAATTTGTGCTCCAAATATGAAATCTCATCAATCAAAAAGTTTAGGAAAGTAGGTGTTTAATGAGCATAGACACTTTCTCCACAAAAATTATAAGTATTTAATTATCGAAAAAACATCTTTTTAATGAGAAAGAAGAGACAACATCAAAGCCACAAAGAATGACAACTCACATGTGGAAGCTGGAATACAATAGAATGAATCATCGAGGTAAATTTATTCCATCTAATGTAGGTTTTTGTATCAAATTTAAATTTGGACATCATCTTTTGTTTTGTAATGATGTAATTGATATTCATGAAGGTCGTCAATGCATTGATGAGAAACTTCCAAAAGGATTTAAAAGCTATCTTGGATAATTTAGTAGGTTGTCATACTGCAAGCACCTCACAATTGTGCATTTGTTTGATGCTATGCATATTGGAAAGAATGTAACAAAGACACTATGGAAAATATTGGATGGAAGGCATGATAAATAAAAATTGGTCAAAATTTGTAATGACATTGATGAATCCAATCATGCATTGAAGTTTTTCCTTGAATAAAATAGCAGGGGAAACCAAATTATTATGAGTGTCATTCTATGGTTATTAACACAGTAGCAAACTGATGCCATATTTGAAGACATAAAAAAATCTAAATTTCCCATAGGATTTCTTGCAAACATAAGCAATATCATATCAAAGAATGTTGATTTTGGGTCAAGGTTGAAAACACATGATTGGCATACCTTCATCATGATTGGCATACCTTCGTCAAGGTAAGTCACATTCTTCTCTATTTAGAATAAATTTGTAAAACATCAGGTACTTTTGATTGTTTTATTTTATAATATATTGAAAAGATCATTTTATTAGTACTACAATATGATCTACCTCTACCTCTCACACATAACTTCAACAACATGAGTGTCAAACATGTTATATATGATCTTGTGAAATACAAGAGGTTAGAAGTTCTATTTGTTAGATTTGTTGTATAGATATTATTTTTGTAGAGTCTCATTAATATTTTTTTGTTTGATGAATATCTTCTAGGTAGTTTTCATCTAAAGAAATTGATAAAAAAGACATAAAGCATTGGAAGGGAAAAATTCCTCAGCTTTTGTGTGAGATGCAAAAGTGTCTACCTTCAATTTTTTTCAATGCACAAGAACACTACCTCATACATCTAGTTGAGGAGATTGAGTTTTGTGGACCTATACCAACTAGGTCAATGTGGATGGTTGAGAGGCACTTGAGATTTTTTAAGGGATTGGTTTGATAGAGAGCACATCCTAAGGGTTCCATGGTCGAGAGATATATGGTCTACCAAACCATGGTGTACATTAGTAAATATCTTCCCAAGTTTGCACCAAAGACCCCTATAGATTGCATTTGAGATCCCAACTCCATTAACATATTCAAAGGGAAGTACTTGATGGGAAAAGGTAGATTGAGGAAAGTGAGAGGTAATTATAAGATGTTATTGTAATTAATTAATTCTTAACCATCGTCAATATAAGTTGTTTCTCAATGGTCTATTTATTTTATATAGTTGCTTGTGAGTGAGATGCACTTCATTTGTATATTGAAAACAATCTTGATTAGATGATGGTATCGATTGAATGATCTCAACAAAATGGTGGCTCATTAACATGGGAAGGTTTTGCTCCACTGGTTAAAGAAGCTCATCGTAATGGAGATCCCAATGTTATGCCAAGGGTAATTGATCTAGCAAATATTTTAAGAGATGGAAATATACGTATAAGTTAATCTATCATGAACCATTTGTTTATATCAACTCATGGATGGATGCATAATTTTAACATGTTTGAAAAATAATAGGTCAAGCACCACAAAGCTATGTACTACAATGGTTGTACATTCTACATAGAAAAGGTGGACGACACTAAGAGAACTTGTGATTTTAGGATAACTGCAATCTTCGAGGTCACCAATATTTCATCTAGAAATGACATGCATCCTCAACAATCTAAAAATAGATACTATGGAATTTTGGATGATATAATTGACTGCAAATTTTATTCCTTCAAACTAGATATATTCATTGTCAAATGGTACAGGCTATGATTGAATCAAAATGATCTTGATAGAACTATTATTGAACATGATAATAGATTTACAATGATTAATACAAGGTCATTTGAGCCAGTTGGAAATGAGCCCTATGTTCTTCCAAGCCAATGTGAGAAAGTGTTTTACTTTGGTGTTACACATAAACTAGGTTGGTCATTTATCATTAGACACAATCCAAGAGGAAGACTGGTAAAGCATAATGTGATTGAAGAAGAATATATTGAAGAAGTGGAAGACAAAGTAGATGATGATGATGAAAAAGATGAAGAAGGAGATGATGATGATGATGGTGACGAAAATGATGATGGTGGTGGTGGTGGTGATGGTGATAGTGATGATGATGACTCTGACGACAATGATGGTCATGGTGATAATGATGATGATGATGATGGTCATTTTGACAATTTGAATGATGATGGTGATAATAATGATGAGATGGATGAAGAAGATGATCAATGACATGATCAATGGAAATGTATTATGTGTTGATTACTTATAATATGTTTTTTGTAGAGGTAATGAATTAAAAGGTATACAATGCTTAATTCTTGATGTTGATTACTTATAATATATTTTTTGTAGAGGTAACAAATTAAAAAGTGTACAATGATTATGATGTATTCATATTGTTCATGTTATGTTGTATGCAATTTTTAGCTTAAGTATCATGTAATTTGTAACTAACATAAGACAAATGATTTACATACATAGGAAACTGTACCCCTTTGACGAGGATTATACATAGTGACATGGATCAAGAGGTATAATTTTATTACATGATTTCTTTCTCTTTACCTTTAACATTAAGTTTAGGAAACCATCATCAATATTAGCCTCATTTTATAGAAAAATATTTCTCTCCTTCAACTATATCTCACATTTGATGGGCTAAAAGTAGCACCAAATAGGTATTTGTTAGAATTTTCTTCCTCAAGTGATGGCAATGCAGGAATAGAAGAGGATAGTGATACATGTAATAGGTCTATGAAAGAGAGACAAACTAGAGGCCAAAAGATTAGAAGAAAATTTAATAAACGCATGCAATTTTTCCTTGCTCAAGGGGGGTCATGTTCTTATGATGATGAGACAAAGGGAGACATCAGGGTTCCCTTCAGGTACACACATCTTGAGAAAGAATGGTTACCCAAGGAATTACCTCCAATTAACATTGAATTTTGTGTTAACGAGAGGATATATCGCATAGCTCCATCATCATTACATGGTTTAGGCCAATTTTTCATGGATGGCATAAAGGTCAATTTTAACAAAGTTGTTGAATTGATGGAGTATGTACGACCTTGTTACAATTACGATAATTGGATGCAGATAGCTTGATATATAAAAAATTATGCATAGGCATGCACTATCAAAAAATTATCTACAATGGAAAGCAAATGATCAAAGTAAAAAAACTTATTGTGTACATTGATAGAAGGCATAAAGAAATAGGAAACATTGCAAGTTTTATAAAATAGTACGCATCCTGGGTCAACTAATAAGTGACACACTTACATTTTTGAGGTGCGTGAGGGAAATCATGTTTTTGTATATGCAATAAAATCAATAAGTTCAGGGGAAGAGCTACTAATAGACTATAATTTGAATCTCATAGATATAAAGAAAGTTACTATCACGGGACTTGTAAGTATTACATATGTAATATTTAAACTAATTACTTCCAATTAGAACTCCAATATACAATATACCATTTTATTAATAATTTTTTTGCTAAGTCAACTATTCCTCTCATTATGTTGATGTTTTTATATATATTCTTTGTCACATGGCAACATGGCCAATCCATTGCATGAAAAAGGCAGGGATGTTTTTCCCACCCCTTCTCCAGTGTAGGTAAACCTTTTGTATAAAAATTCATGCAATTGTAATTTTACAAAATGTCATATTATTATGTTATTTTTGTTAAGGTTTTGGACTTGTTTTCATTGTTTTACTGATGTTTTTGTCACACTTTGATGCATAGCCTGGAAAGGAGAAAGAACACATTGCACAAGAGAAAATACTTACTAATATGGCAACCACAATATTATGTGATGATGACATCACATATAACAGTAACCCTATAACCATGTGTAAAAAGAGCCTCAAGAGCATCAATCTACAAATTTTTGGGCTTGTGATGGATCCAAATCCAACAAAAGAGAAAGAACCCACAAGAAATGAATTGTGTTGTAGATCATTTTGTCTAGAAGTAAGAAACAATGAATCTTTTTCGAGGACAATAGTTCAATAAAGCTTTATGTTTTATACTAATTTATGGATCATGAACCACAATATGTATGTTTTGTTACAAAATTTTTTGAGACCTTACCAAATTGTTCCACCTAACAAGGGTACCAATGTAACTCCTACATGTATGTGATTTCAATTCTCAATCATCAGAAGGGACATTATTTTCTTCGTGATTATTATTTATAGTTTTATATTACTATTGTCAAGTTTTTTCAATCTATATTTTAAAAAGACAATGCATTATATACAAGTACACCTTCTCATGATAATAGAATAGATATTAGTATTGGTGATAATTTACCATCCTTTTCTAGAGTAGCCTATGTTACTTCTACTAGATTGTTGGAGGCATCATTGTTGATGGATGAGAAAGATATGATTCCCTTAAAATTGCCTAAGCTTTAGGATACTTTAAAATTATAATTATTAGAGTGTAATTGTAGTTTACTTATTCATAACTCATTTTCGACTAATGATCTTGTGATGATTTTGCAAGAAACAATCTTTTTTATGAATTTTTTAATGATTTAACATTAAAGATATTTGGGCCCACATTACATAAAAGGTATGTAGCTTGATATAATTGGTTGCTATATTTTTTCATTCATCCATTTGTTGTAATATATTTGAGGTACATGGCTTGAACTAATCTTTTTATCTAACAATTTTTTTTTTTGTTTAAAGGTGGAATGAGAAAAGCCCTAAATTAAAAGATTAGCTCATAAAAACTATGGAGGAGCTCTTTGGTCAAAATATTTTGAATAGAATCCAAATTCTTAAAAAAATCTTGCAAACATCTAAAGACTGTGAGAGACCAATACAAAAGGGCTCTAAAGTGCAACCCAAAGTACGAGCATCCTCCTATGGTTCTAGATGAACTTGAATGAAATCGCTGAAGATGCAAAAGAGATAAAGGAATTAACCTACCACCTAGCAAAAATAGGTATGTGGTAGTATTAATGTAATTATGCACAAATTAGTGGTCTTTATATTTTTATAATCTAACAAATTTCTAAAAAATTTCAAATTTTACATATACAGGCTATAGGACACATCAAAGGCTACACAAGCTAGGAAAGAGAAGGCTGGTCAACACAATCTTGGTTGTGGTGGATATATGAAAGTTTAGTCACGCTTTGTAAGTAGCAGTAAATGAAATTTCATATCAATTTTTTATATAAAATTACAAATAAGAAATACATTCAATATTGTTGATATTATGCAAAAAATGTAGGCCATTGAATTAAATCTAGCACCCACGAAAGAGGATAAACAAATTGGCTTCAAGAAAGGCTATAAAGTAGTGGTTGTCAACCACCACACAAATTCCAGTGGCTAAAGAGATGTAGAAGATTCTAGTGCACTGGTTCACACACAAGTAAATAGGCCCAATAAACAATGACAAAAATTGAGAACTTCATGAGAAATAATATATTTGATGTTAATTTCGAACAATGATAACAATGTGTGCATGACATTTCATTGCAACCTTCTACTCTTGGCACAGATCTTACTCATGATGAAGAAGGTACATATCCTACACACGATGAAGTCCTTGATGTGAATCACAATGATACAAGTACATGTTCAATTTCTATTGAAAACTAATTATGGAATTATTAATAAAATTTAACATCTTAAATTGCAATTGGTGTAACCTTTATGTGATAATTTTTGAGTATCTAGAGCATGATGTTAGTGTTGAGCATGTTGAGGTTGGGGCTAAACAAAATATGATAGTAGATGATGTGGCACTATTAGGTAAAGAAAATTCCTTGATATGTTTCTTAGATTAAGGAAATACTTATAACATTTTTAAAAATGTTTAGAAATAAACCCATTTATTTCTTATTGCAGGGGTGCATCACCCTTGTCCTTAAAAAAAAGAAGAGGAAGCGTCATGTCATAAGATCATAACCAAAAGAGCCATAGGAGAATGTCAAAGATAGTCATGATGTGTCTATTAGCCTTTATCTTCGACAAAAGAAGAAATGAATGTTAAAAACCTTGTTTGATGATGAATGTGTCGATGAATTTTAATGAATATTGCTTATTAATGAATTTTATGTCATGTTATTAAATATTGTAATGTGATTATAACGATCGATGTGTTCAAAAATTATTGATGAATTTTTATATGTATTAATGAATTATATGTCAAGTTAATGAATGTTATGTGGATATAATGATTGATGTGTTCACAAATTATTGATGAATGTTTATACATATTAATAAAATATATGTTGTATTAATAAATGTTATGTGATTATAATGATTCAATGATATAATCCTAAAATGAATGAATAAAATATTTACTCATTTGCCAATGGAAAATTTAGAGTTATTATAGGGGGAGAGGCCAAATGAGCTTCCACCTTCATATGGTCGGGCTTGTTAAATAAAGAATATGAAAGGATTTTTGAAACCAAGTGAAGCTGAAATTAAACCTATCAAAACTAAACAGCAATATATGGTCCCATTGATTCTTCCCAAATGCCTTACCAACTTGACACTCAAATAAACCTTCATTAAATCATCATAACACCTTGTAAATAGAATCAGATGGATCAAAATCATTTTCTGATTACAAAGGCTTTATGAACAAACTCCCAATGGAAGCTTCACCATTTCCATCATAATCTTATTTGAATGTCATACAATGACTGTGGCAGAATAGTGACACATGAAAGCATCCAAACCCTCCCAACATGCACTTCAAACCAAATAAATAACCTTAATGCACTTCAAGGTCAATAATAGTTTTTTTTTTCCAACCATACATACCTAACCTTTAATGAATCAATATATTACTATGACTCTCACTGTCATGGTCAAGACAGTATGGTAATGTCTTTTCTACACAAGGACTCAAAAAAAATTAAAATATATTTCCATCCAATGTGAGGATTCATCTCATTAAACTTTATGTAATAATAGGAGACTGTCATTTCTTCCATGGTGATGTAGACGTGTCTAATTGACTATTGTTTCTTCCATGTTGATGAGACGTGTCTAGCATTCTTCCTTTGCATTGTGAACACTCCATCATACCCATTGCTCTCCATCTGATCAAATATCTTCATTTTCATCATCCCAACTACATACATCTATAAACTCACCAAGTATGCCACCCAAAGACACTCTTCTATCTTGGTAACAATAGCATATCCAATCTCTGTTCTTGGAGCATAAACAACCTCCATGATCTTCTCATGATCCATCACCAACACCATTAATCCATCCTTTTTGTGGAGATCATTTCTTCTACCAAATTCTCACTTACCTTATTTCATTCCTTTTGTCATTGTAAGTCTTCATTCACCATCAAGGTTACATCATTAGCCTCATTATCTATCTCTTTCTGGGTAGTATAGCTCTACCTCCTTTCCTCACACAATTTTTTCCTCTTCTCATCTTGCTCTCTTTTCTTCTCTCCATTACTCATCGATCCCTTATATGTGTTGTTATATCAATCAAAATATATGGTTTAAATGCTAATGATAAGTGTAATTTCCTCTAGAATAGAATTCCTCAGTGACATAAATCCAAAAATTTAGGAATAAAATATATGATTTATGGAGGGTCCTCTTGTGTGAGGCATTTTTTATTTGTATGTTTTTCCCAAGGATGGTTCCATTCATATATTTTAGCTTACAATAATGAAAGTATTCTTCTAAGATTTGGAAATGGTTTTTATAAGATAAATCATTTGGATAGATATGGAATGGATTTCAGCTTACACCATTTTTGCAACTTTAACATGTATTTCTTATTCCATTACATCAAATAACCTCTTATTACCCCTTTAGACTCAAACATAAACTAAACTCTAAAGCTATCCTTGAACCCATCTATTAGCCCTTGTTAGGCCTATTTGCCCATATTGGTAACCTTGAACATTTTGACACATTTTCTATTCAAACTTCATTCAAATGGCTCTAATGGTCATGGTTACTTTGGATCACTTTTGTAAAATATATCAATGAATGTGTGGTGATTCATGTGTTGCTTCTCAAATGTAATTGCATTGTTAAGGAGATTGCATTTAGATGTTGACAATGTTGTCAAGCAACATTGAAAACTTTTTGCTTTTTGCAATGAATTACACCCAAACAATTTTAGACCTCATACAGTAGGTGCAATATGACTTGAAAATGTTCCTTACACCTAAGAACAGCAAATTCTACCCTTACCCCCTTCACCAGTTTGACCATGATGACTTAGATATGTAACTCTCAATTTGGGTCATTATTATATATCACTTTTTCCATAAATTTGTATTTTGCATTAATTTGTTTCATCTGTCTTGGTTTTAAACAATGCAAAAGGAGGCCCTAGTTGAATATGCAATCTCAATTTATATTTATAGGACATCAAGTAGAGCTGAAAATCCAACATGTTTGCATTTTTGATACATCATTAATGTAAACATGTTGGATTTTTTTAGCTCTGCTGATGAAGGGCAAGGCAGGAGAATCCCCAAAGGAGATGTCCTAGCCCCCAGCAATATAACCACATAGTAGAAACACAATAGCAAGAAGCAATAACACAAGATTTGATACCAAATCACAGCTCTTTATCCATAAAATAACTATTACATGCAATGTGCTAGGTTGTAAGGCCTTCTTGATTATAGCCAAATACAAAGCAAATACAATAACAGTTCTGCAAGATCCCTCAAGATCCAACTCAAACACTAGCTAGTCCAGAACCACACTTTGGTAGAAACCTCCAAGATCTCAACTTGTGCTCGCAAGCCACCAAGCAGCCTCCTTGTTTCTAAACTGCAACCACTAGCTCTTCTCCAACTTTATCCAAGATCCAAGTGTAAACTGCCTCACATTCAGTGCTCTATCCACAGAATCAGGAAAACTCGCCCTTCTACTAAGAAGACATCACACCTTGAAGCCTTCACTCCTTCCAGCTTTCCACCTTGAAGCTTCTGCTTCCAAAATTTCACACCTTGAAGCTTTCCTTCCAAAGCTTGATTAGAAATGCTCATATGCCTTGCTTAAATAGGCACTTACCACCCAATGCATGATTTATCCACAACCTTATAGAATTCCACCTACACAATATCCACAACATTCTAGGATTCCACCTACGTAATATCCACAAACTTCTAGAATTCCACCTACACACCTCGATAAATAGAATGACAACCATTTTTAAATTTAATTTTCTATTACACCACCTATGCACCTTGAAAATAGAAATTCTTCTTTTCCTCTTTTTTCTATTTTCTATTTTTTTTTTCTATTTTCGTCACTTTCTCTCTCCTCCAATTTTTTTTTTTTTTTTTTTTAAATTTTACTTTCAACATGCCCCCTTTATTTTGGATGCAAGATGATCCTACATCAGACTCCCCAGGTCCAAAAAGATGTTCTAGTAACTGGAAGAACATCTTTCGAGATTCAACACATAAATCCCAAACTAGTTCTTCACATATATGTTCTCCAAGTCTTCAACTTGCACACTCTTTCCCCTATTTTTCTTATTCTCCTTCACATCCACCATAGGTGTTCCATAGGTTTGCTTCCCATGTTGATTTCCAATCTTCTTAGAACCTGCCAATTCAACTTGACTGCCAATACTTAGGTTCCTCCTACTTAGCTCTTCATTCTGCAAAGGAATCAAGAAAAACTTCCTACCACCTTTCTCAACAATAAACACATTCCTAACACAATCATGCATAGCCCTACAATCATACTGCCAAGGTCTACCAAGTAACACATGACAACTGTTCATATCCACAACATCACACAATACTCGATCCTTATATTGCCCAATCTAGAAATCAACAAGGCATTGCTCCCTCACTTCCAAAGCATGCCCACCTTGCAACCAGCCAATCCTATAAGGACAAGGATGTCTCAATCTCTTCAAACCAAGTTTCTGAACCATCTCCTCAACAACAAGGTTATCAGTACTACCACCATCTATAATTACCTTGCAGATTTTGCCACCATACTTATAACAAGTTTTGAACAAACTAGTCCTCTGACAAGAATATAATGTCTTCTTACCCATTAGTACTCGCCGAGCCAACAAACTTTCTCCTTCCTTAGGCTAACTTTCCCGAACTTCAACCTCATTCACAACAACAACTGTCCTACCAATAGAACATTCAAAAGATCTATGCCCTTCTTGACCACACTTGAAACAATTACCTCTGAATACATCTCCACCTGTCCTTCTTCTTTGTTCAATAGGTTTTGGTTCACCTTCTGCTTTTGATTTAGCTTGTACCAAACTAACTTGCTTCTCCTTCCCTCAGGAACTACCTTGATTCTTCCTCTTTAGCTTCTCTTTTGCTCTCAAAGCATACTGATAAGCATCCTCCACTGAAGAAATATTTAGCATACCAACCTCATCCTAAATATTGAATCTCAAACAATTAATATACAATGCTACCTTCTCTTTTGACAATTCTCTATGCCCAAACTAAATAGTCAACTTGTAGAACTCCTCGATGTAATCCTTCACAATCATATCCTTCTGTTTTAGATTTTGCAACTTGTTAAACAACTCGAGTTCATAATCAACAGGAATGAACTTAGTCACCATCAATTTCCATCTAGTGATCTTCATTTCACCTTCCTCTTCTTTGTCTCTTTGCAGTTCCTTCCACCAAAGAGCAACATGTCCCTTCAACTTAGTTTGTGCCAACCTTACTCTCAATGGATCTTCAATACCCTCAAGCTCAAAGTAGTCCTCTAATTAACCAATCTAATCAATCAAGTCTTCCAAATTCAAAGTACTTAAAATGTTAGAAACCTCCATCTTATGCTTCAGCTTCAACTGAGATCCAGGTCAAGCAAACTAACTAGCCCTAATTCCAATAGGTCTCTCCTCACGATCAGTTCTATCCTCACTAGTAGCTTCAAAGTCTTCGGCAACTTCATCATAACTACCTTTAGTATCCACATGCCTAGGTACACCACCCAAAGCACTTAAAATTTCAGCAATCATGTCACTCTTCATTAATGCAATCTCTGTTTTGAGCTCTTCTCTTATCTTCTCTAAGATCCTTTCTTCCACAGCATCACTAAGATCATCATTTTCCTTAGGGTCCAATCTTCTTGGAGGCATCTTCCAAAATTTTAGCAAACCCTAAGCAACAAATCCACCAACCTAAAAGATTAATGAGCCACAAGATCAACCTTCTTTGCAAATCTTGGTGTAAACTACCTCACATTTGGCAATTTGTCCAAACACTTAGGAACTCCCGCTCTGATACAACTTGATGAAGGGCAAGGCAGGAGAATCCCCAAAGGGGATGTCCTAGCCCCTAGTAATATAACCACGTAGAAAAAAAACAACAGCAAGAAGCAATAACACAAGATCTAATACCAAATCATAACTCTTTATCCATAAAATAACTATTACATGTAATGTGTCGGGCTGTAAGGCCTTCCTGGTTACGACCAAATACAAAGCAATTACAATAACAGTTCTACAAGATCCCTCAAGATCCAACCCAAACACTAGCTATTCTACAACCACACTCTAGTAGAAACGTCCAAGATCTCAACTTGTGCTTACAAGCCACTAAGAAGCCTCCGTGTTTCTAAACTATAGCCACTAGCTCTTCTCCAACTTTATCCAAGATCCAAGTGTAAACTGCCTCACATTCGATGCTCTATCCACACACTCACAACTCCACCACAATCCTACTATAAACTGCCTGACATTCGGCTCTCTGTCCATAGACTCAGGAAACTTGCCCTTTGCTTCCTCCTCTCTCCAAGCTTCTATTAAGAAGAGATCACACTTGGAAGCCTTCACACCTTGAATTTTTCACTCCTTCTAGCTTTCCACCTTGAAGCTTCTACTTCCAAACTTTCACACCTTGAAGCTTTTCCTTCCAGAGCTTGATTAGAAATGCTCATATGCCTTGCTTAAATAGGCACTTACCACCCAATGCATGATTTATCCACAATCTTATAGAGTTCCACCTACACAATATCCACAACCTTCTAGAATTCCACCTACACAATATCCACAACCTTCTAGAATTCCATCTCCACACCTCGATAAATAGAATGATAATCATTTTATTTTTTATTTTTCTATTATGTCACCTATGCACCTTGAAAATAAAAATACATCTTTTCCTCTTTTTTCTATTTTCTATTTTTTTAATTTTCTTTCTATTTTTGTCACTTTCTCTCTCCTCCACAATTTTTTTTATTTTTAATTTTACTTTCAACATGCCCCCTTTATTTCGGATGCAAGATGCTCCTGCATCATCTGCCTATTGTCCATGCATATGGAACATTTTTGCATGCACATTCTCAATTTAGAGTGGTTGATTCTTATTTTGGATAGGAGGGATAGAAACCAAAGACATATGGATGCTTAAGTGGCTACAAACAATGATTCTTCACTATTTACATCTGATCATTGAGTTCATTTTTTTACTATTGCTACATTCTACATTTTGATGTTATTAAAAAGTTACTGTTGTGTTTCCTTTGTTGAAATGTGTTATGCCTTCATTCACTAAAATTGATCTCTATTAAATGCAACCATATTGGTAATATGTTGATCTTAGTCTTCTTAAAGTTATTATAACGTTAATTGATGATATTTTTGTTGTATTTGGTTGCAGGGTGCTGAGAAACACAACTGATAAGCTTAAGCTAGAGTGACCAAGTTTGATAATATTAATAATTGAGGTTTGTTACTGCACTAACAATCCCTTTTATTAATTTATGATCTAGTTAAAACATTAGTGGTTTTAATTTCCATGTTAAAAGCATTTTAGTTATGACTTATTTTTCTATCATGTTATTATTGTCTCTCATAGGAATTATTGTGATTATTGTAGATGGGGATGGTTGAACCTTGAAGTATCCAACATGGTTGGAGCATTTTTGTAAAATGATAGGTAGAAATCACTCTCCTCATAAAATTGTTGAAATCACCATCCTTGTATGTAATCATGTCTTTAATCGATATATCAAAGAATGTGTGGTGACTCGTGTTGCTTCTCAGAATATTTGTTTCACTTACTCTTTCATAGAAATCTTAGTTTTCTTTGGTAAAAAGAAATTAGCTTTCAATATGTGGAGGATTTTATAAAAATCACAAGGTGAATAGATACTTGCTTACTAACAAGGGCTAGGTTGGAAGAAATTACGAGAAGATGTTATTTCAAGAAGGTGTTTATTCATCCTGATTCTTATCCAGTAGAATTTAATTTAAATTAAATATGATTAGTAATTGAGTCTAAATAAGTGCTTGAGTCTAATTCTTAGCCTAATTTACCATTGAAAACTTTTTGAAAAAGTAAACAAAAAGGTGTTTTTTGACCAAATTCATGCATTTTTTTTTGTTTATTAGGAGTCTTCTATATTTTGATGTGCATTTGTAGGCATTTGAAGGAATTTGAAGGAATTTAGAGTGAGAATCAATCAAAGTTTCACAATTGACAAAAAAAGTTGTCATGCAACAATTTTTTTTGTTGAGCAACTTTTACCTTCCCAGAAAATTACAAAAGTTTCTCAGCAACAAAAATTGTTGCATGACAACTTTTTTTTGTCAATTTTGCAACTTGTATTGATTCTCACTCTAAATGCCTTCAAATGCTTACAAATGCATGTCAAAACATAGAAGACTCCTAATAAACATGAAAATGCATAATTTTGGTCAAACTCTAGTGTTGACCAACATTGGCTGACCCAGAGCTTGACCAACAGTTATGATTGAGACATCATAACTATTCAATGCTATGTATTAATTACACAGACTGATGCAAAGTGTATATAATAGAAACTTCTATGACCTTGGTCAATATTCCAACATGCAAAAATGTACCATTGAGTGGAACAATAATCACTAAATATGCAACTCCAATATTAATTCAAACTTTCACTTTTCATTTCCTAGGTTTCCCTTTTACTCCTAGGGTTTGTCTTCCATGATAGTCACAACAACACTCAAAGTTATGACTCAAGTCCTAGGGCACTCTAGAATTTTTCAAATGATGGATTTATCACAAATACTGACAATCAAATCTCCTTGCAAAGTTTGGACACGCAAACTATAATTTTGTGGCTTTTAGCCTTTTTTCCAACTAAGTCTCGCCTAGTAAATTTTCCTCTAAAACAAGCGTAAATTTGTGGACTCAGAAGGCCCAAGAAATCAGGGGTTGTGGTGGACTTTGATAAGAATGTCCTCGGAGAGAGGCACTAGGAGAGGTCCTGCTTTGAAAGTTTGTCATTTAGCACTTATTGCATCAAAGTGATACCCAAGGGGTGAAGAATGTCACTCAAACCAAGACTACTATAGTGGACTATTCATTCTTATCAAAGATAAGCTAATGTAGTTCATTTGAACTTTTATTTATGAGATTTGGGTCAAAAAAATTGACATATAATATTAACAGTTGAATCCTTATATGCTTGTGAGTGCTCATTTTTGGTATAAGCAGAGAAGTTAAAAAGTGTTGTATTGTTTCATATTGAAATAATATAGAGGTAATTCCTTTTGGTTCCTCTTTTGGGCATCCTTGGAGAATTATAATTCATTCATATATATGTTACATTGAAATCATGATTAAACTCATAAATGTAGCATTGTGGTAAAAAATAATTATGCATTGCTTGATGATAAAAGAATTGGATGTGAATGATGAAAGAGAACATAATTATAAGGAGAGAAGCTAAACAAAAGAGATCAAGTTGTGTTGGGGCCAATAGAAGAGAGATTAAATAAGACCATGAAGATGTAATAGACCAACAATGCTAAGAGCAAAGAGCCATTTAAAACAAGACAAATGATGAAACTCTTGTACAAAGAAACAAAAGAAAAGTGTTTAGACTTCATGTTATGACTTGAACGATAATGTTTTTTGAGTTTTTAAGTTTTTTATTTTTTTTAAGTTTTGTGATTTTTTTTGTTTTCTTTTAATAAAAATGCACAATGAAAGCATGCAAGAAGGAAAAATTCCCAAGGCTTAATTTGATTGATGTGTCCCCTTTTGTTGCAAGTGGGGAAGGTTTTGAATATTCAAGAACATCAAACATGCCAACAACCTATTTAGGTTTTCTACAAGGATGTATAAGCTCAACTAGGGGATGTCCTCAATACATGTAAGGTACATGAGGCCCAAATCCATAGATGAAAGAGAATAGTATCAAATAGCTTGGAGGAAACAGTAACCTAATCTCCACCTTCACTTCCCAAAGGTATAAATTTCTTTGGGGCTTAGCCAAGATTGACAATATTCTACTTCCAAGAGTAGATTTAGGCCACATTATTTGTACTCTGTCAGATAACAGGAGTTGAGGTTCTCTACTAGAGTGAGCACTTCTCTAGGTAGGCCCCTTAAAAATCAAAAAAGGTTAAAATCACTTATTTATGTTCCCCTCAAACTCCTTAACAAGGATGCAAGAAGAAAACATAAATAAGAAAATCTTGGGGGTCAAAAGACCAAGGGGTTCATTTTAAAGCCCAAATCCAAATGTGAATGGTTCATTTTAAGCCATTTTTTCCAATGTTCAAAAGACACACCAAACAAGTTGACCAAAAGAAAGAAATTAGCTTACAATGAGAAAAAAGACAATGATCAATATTTACAATGAAACTAAGAAGATTAGGAATGTGTACCCCTTGATTTTACACTTTCCAAAAAAAATTCCATTTTTTGTTGCTTCAACCTTCAAGTTGCATTCACAAGCTTCAATCAAGTGCATAAAATCATTAAGAAACATGAAAATTCAAATTAAATAAAATGCACTAATTGATTCCAAACAAATTGACAAATCGTATTGCAAAAAAAGTGCAAGCTAATCACCAAATGCTCTTCTTTTGTTATTTTTCTTTTGACCTAGTCAACAAGATTGGTGTTTAATGTAAGTATTTTAACCCCAAAAATAAAAATGTAAAGAAGAGGCCCATAGTAAAAATCAATGAGCTTTCCAAAAATGCAATAATTTATGGGATATCTATTAATTTGTTCCCTAGGGAACCATTTCCTAAAGAAAACTAGTTATTTGAAGTCAAGTTATTGAGCCCTAATATGACACCCAAATTCAAAACACAAAGAACAAACCCCCTTTATAATTTTCAATCTTTTTAAAAATGCACAGTTTGTCAAAATATTCACTGCTTTGCGACCATAGATGATTTTTTATGAAAAAATAAATAAATTATATCTTTCCCAAGTCAACTTCAAAATATTTGATTTTTGGATTGAGTCATCTCTGATCCATCCCCAACTTCCAAAAAAAATTCAAATTGGAATACTAAGCAATTTGGAAGATGTGATGAAATTTTTGAAAACTTAAGTTTTTCACCTTCAAGCCAATCTACACAAAGGTTAGCCTCAAAACCAAAGTGATAAACCTGCAAACCTACTTGATTAGATCCAATAAGCTATTGAAAAAACAAGAAATGAGAAATGCAACAAAAAAATGCAAACAAATCAAACTACTAAACCCAAAAGAATGCAAGAAAATGGAGCTAGAAACTTGGTTGAAGCCCCACAGTGGACATCAAAAATGTGTCACACTTCTATAAACCCTTATTCTCAATAATACACATGAAAGAGAGCATCTCAAGAGTCAGTTTATAATTCTCTATCTATAACATGCAAAGGTGTGAGAAGTGAAATGGTGGCTCTTAAATGAACCAAAACTATGAAACCCTAGCAAACTGCATCATAGAATGACATATTCAAAGAGTAGAGACAATGTGTGCCATTATCCAAGAATCCTCAAATCAGTATGCAATGCAAGATGAAAACTAATCTAAATGAGATGCAAGATACAAGCTAACAAGTATGAAAGATTACGAAAACCCCTATGTAGACTAAGTGAGTTATTCTAGAGCACAAAAGGAAATCTAAACTAAAATACCATAATGCAAGAATGAGAAAGCAATTATGAAATGCAAATGCAATAGTGCTCCAAGTCTTTCAAAGCTCCAAAGTCACCAAGAAAATCTGCAGCATAACATTAGCATGAGAGTTTAAGATTAGAGTATGAGGAGACAACCCTCATTCTGAAGATAAATGGATGATAGAGATTAACAAAAACAAGAGACATAATCAAGGGAGGAGAAAACATCTTGAGTGATCCATGTGCACAAATATCTCCACCAATCACATTCAACAATTGACTTTTGAGACTCAAGAAAGTAATGTGTCGAGGAGAATTAAAGTTAATTATAAAAATAAAAGATTCCTCTCACAGAAAATTGTACATTCATGTGTAGACAAAAATATTTTTTCCTCTATTTTCAAAATAGGAATAATGTTCTATGTATGCACACTTAGGATAAGTAGGAAGTGGGGCTTTTTATTTGATTAAAAGGGGCATGTTCTCTCAATTAAATAAAAGACTTCAGATATACTGGTCAAACCATAGGTTATAATCGAATAAATAGATTTTTGAGGACTTGATCAAAGATAAGCAATAGATAAATTATGTAAAATTTCTAGAAGGGAGGTTCATAGTCTAGATGACCATTTTTGGGTGATTACAGTGCCCTTCTAGGGTGTGCCTAGTCAAGAGTTTATCCTTGTTAGAATATTAGAAAGATGATGTCAAATGCCACCTAGTTAAGGGATTTAATAGAGACCTAAAGTCTTTACCTAGTTAAAGGGAGCTCAATTAAAGGACTTGAGGCACAAGAAAATGTGTCACCCAGTAGGGTATTTAATACAAAAGACTTGCTAGAGTTAACCCTCAATGGAATTTGCATATGTAGTAATTAGTTTGACCTCGTTTTAGTGCAAACAGTAGTATTTAATTTGACCATGTAATGCCCCGCCAAGGGACCCAAAAGAAATAACCTAAAGTTTTACTAAGTTTGGTAAACATTTTTTTTTTGAAACAAGAAAGAATAACATACACATCAAACACATAATAGCAGAAGCAATAACATACAATCAACTAAAGCATACATAACAGGTTGCATTTCATAAGGATCCCATGATGTTGAATTATGTTTAAATCTAATCTAATAAGTCTAACAACTACCAAATCCACATGAAAGAATAATCAGAAAGTCCAAAGTCCATAATATACATTTGTTCTAAATGCCTCTTGGAAAATTAATTCGGAATGCTCAATCATCTGTTGTAAATGTCATAGGGTATAAAAGGCTAAAAGAATATACATATGTAGAAATAAATATACATCCTCCTCATATCCATGATACAAAGTACAATAATATAAATGAAACCATCTACCATACATGATACATCCATCCACCATAAAAGAAATAAACATCCATCATGAAATATAACTATCCATCATAAAAACATATCTAACTAAGTGTGTGGTTCCTCCCAACCATCAATAGCATCATTAGACCATCGTGGGCCCTAGCCATCCCCCACACGTAACATCCCAAGTCACCAATAAGATCGTTGGTACTATAGTAATAGGGATGTCACTCCTAAAACATGTTATAACATATGCATAAAGAAATCTAACATACTAGAATAAAGCATAAGATGATTCTACAAAGCAGATAACATCATCTATCACATGCTAATCATCAATATAGGGAAATGCATCAGTAAATAACATCACCTAATCATGATAAATAGGCATCCCAAAAAGCTCCAGCAATGGTGACTACAGAAGGATCTCAATGGTAAGAGTGAAAAAGCACTACCACCTGACCGTGTGGAACCTAAATGGCTCGCTCCCATCGTGTTGAGGAGATAGTCTCAAGTTCCAAATAGGATAACAAATCACATAACACAAGTACTCTCAAAATCCAAGAAATCCTAAAAGCATACTAACTCAAAGGTTCTAAGACAGACAAACATCTAATTCCCAGAGGCACACAAAGACACGTAGGAAACCTACTCTGTAAGTGGGTATGTGCCATTGCATAAATCATGTAGAAGTTACCTTGGTAGTTAGTTTAGGACTCTAGGGTCCCTATTGATCCCCATGTGGCCACTAGTATCCTCTTGTACTGACAAGGCATACTATAGAATGCAAGGTCGCAACCAAGCATTCTCTCTACTCCCATCCTAGTTTGTACTAGCACTCAAGGCATGGGCGAGAACATACAATTATCTTATTAGGTTCATTTTAATCCCCATTTAGTGTAATATTTTCACTCATTAAAACAACATACAATGAGTTACCCTGGCAACCACTTAGGACCCCAGCCCCCATTGCAAGCCACTTCCCAACACTACAAGTAGATAACCTACCCTAGGCTCATAAAAGCACAAATCAAAATCATATAAATATCACCTCAGCCCTATACAAGCGACTAGAAAGCATCAAAAGATCATCCACAATAATCACATTAGTTCTCCACAAGCAACTGAAAAGCATCAAAAGATAATCATAATAATCACAATATCCATCAGTTCTTAATGAGTAACCAGAAAATATCCCCAAAGTAAATCACAATATCCATTGGTTCTCAATGAGCAACCAGAAAGCATCCTAAAATAATACTGATTGAAGAATCCAAAATGGTCAAGTCAAACATGTCACAACATGATATCATCAAGAACAAATCAATCACTTCAGTCCCATCAAGGCGACTAGAAAGTAATCCAAGTATAACTGATTGAGACTCAAAAATGGTTAAGTCAAGTATCGCATAAACATACACCTCAACTTCACACAAGAAGACTGGAAAGTAATAACAAACAGTAAATACAAACATAACATAGAGCATACCATCACATTACCAGGGTTGGGTATAAAAGATCGAGACCAAAAAATCATAATTTCACATTCACATAACTCCCAAGCCTTTGGTAAACGTCCTAAATTGGTCAACACTAGGACAACCCAAAACCCCAAAACATGGATAACACATAGAAAACATAGTTGTCTCATAGTTTGGTCTAATCTTGGAAACAAATAGTTTAAGTTAAACAATAAGGTTCACTTTTCAGTGTTTGTGTTCAAGTAAATAGTCTCATAGTTCAATTTAATTGATGATATACTTTTGAGTAAATGTGAGGTTTTCATTTCCAATTGAACATATTTTTTTAAATCAAATAGAACCCATATTTTACCCTTACAAAATATCTCACTCCTATATCCAATGGTACACACAATTACCCCTAATTGATTTCAAGTCAATGTCATAAAACAATCCAAGGGTAATTATTTAATTAAATTATTAATAATACTTGTTGATCTTTAAATATAATAACCTACATATACATTAATATCAATATTATAATAATTCAATAAATTTTAGACTTAATTGAACAACTTCCCTTAATTAATCCTAATTAAATCCCATTTAATTATAATAATTATTAAAATATATAATTCGCAATTACGATCCCAAACCATTATAATAATAACTTAAATAAGACTCATTTAAATATTAATAATATTCAAAGTACTTAATTGAATTATTAATGATAATTTGTCTATTTAAATATCATTTAAATTATTACTAAACAATTGCTAATCTATTAATAAGATAATAACTAATAAAAATTCATTACCATCTTATAAATTAAAACTTATTATATTAAATAAAATTTAATATAAATTAATTAACATACATTAAAATTAATATTAATTGACTTATAAATAAATCTTATAACATATAATAAAAAACTTTAATAATTTTTTTTAAAAATAAACAAACCTGCGTGTTTTGAAAAGCCCGTCGGCTTTGAGTTTAAGCCATGCGATCACAGGCTGGGCTGTCTGCTGCACATGCCAACGGTTTTAATGCCGCAGAGGAAAGGAAGGGGGGTGGGGATGTGGTGGCCCCTGCCCCCAATTAAAAATTATATATATATACACTAAATTTATTTCATTAAATTTTATTAAATTAAAATTTAATTAAAGTAATTTCTATTTTTCACATTAAAACACACACACATATTTTAAATGTATTTTTTTTAATAACTTTTACAAAACTAGTCTGATAGGAAAAATAAGTTGAACCATTCAAATTCTTAATTTAAAAAAAAAATCTTTTTATAAATCTCAAACCCTCCTTGGTTTAATATCTAAATTCTTTCAGTTGTTGAACGAGGTTTTCTAAATAGCTTTTTTTTTTCAATCTAGATTTACAAATAAAATCAAATAACAATAGATTCAGAATGAAGGGTGGCAAGATTCATGCAACAAAATTTGAGAAACAATTTTCTACAAGCACGAAGTAGATAGGACATATTGAATTACATAATTCATTTAGTGATAAAAAACACAAGACCCTACCTGAGCCCGATGCTAATACGCCACCACCCAAAAATTGTGAGAGAATTCACTTCTACCCCAAAAAAAATCTTTCTCTGAAACTTTCCCAAAAATTCCCTTCTGAAATTCGCTTCCAATTTTGCTTCCAAAAATTCGCATTCCAAATTTGTCTCCCCAAAATTTGCATCCAAATTCCTCCCTCTTGAAAATGAACCCTTCCATTGTGATAAAGAGTTCTGTCCTTAAATGAGGGCACTAATTGTGCATTCACTCGAGAGGACTCCGTGCTCACCAAACTCGAACTCCAAATTAACTTTCCTTAATCTTTATTTATCTTGCATTAATCTTTTTCATGCACGTTTGTGAATTATTAAATTACTTTATCTGATTTTTACTTGACTTCTATTTTAATTAATTTATTAACTTTTAAACTCATGCACGCATTATGTGATTGAAATTCACTTGTTTTATCTTTTAATTAATTTCTTATATTTTAATCTCGTGCATACATCATGCAATCTAACAACTTTTAATAATTTAATATATTTTCACTTTTAAATTAATTTTTGAAACTTAACTGATAAAACATTTATTAACTTAAATAATAATAATATTTAGCATTTATTTAAAAATGAACTATAAATATATTATTAGTAAATTAACTAAATATTATCACGTTCTAAATTTAAACTTATAACTTTTATCTTCAAATTTAATTCTTTTATTTAATTAATTTCTCAATTAAATAAATAAGATTAAATATTAAATATCATATTAAATTTTTCATTAAATTAGATTATTAATTTAATCTTTTAATTAGACTTAATTAATAGAAATTTCATCAAAGACTCATGAAACAACATACGAAAACCCATCATAGCAAAACACATACCAAATCAAACTAAAGGGTTATAATCACAAATTAACGTCATATGATGCATTAAGAGGGTACACGACTCAGATATTTGTCCTAATTATCAATTAGGACAAATGGCTTAAAGGTTTAGGATTTGGACTTGAGAATTTATCTCCCCTCTCTTACCATTGAAATAATGCGATAGGGTACGCTCATCCTGGCAATTCAGGGAAGTCGATACCCGGTACCTACAACCTGCATAAAATTCATGCATGTACATACAAACACAATATTCTAAGCTAAACAAGCAATGGCAGGAAGATAGTGTAGATCCCGACTAGCAGGTGACTATGACTCCCTTCCTTAACCACATCAGAAACACCATATATAAAGAAAACAAACATGCACACCATACACTTGCAAGTATAGGGTAAGTATCCATAAGAAAACACATATGATATAATCCATTTAACTAATCATTATCAATAACTGAAAACACTATAATAATCATCATACATGAAGTATAGAGTACCAAGTAATCTCATCATATAATAAGCTGAATGTAAAACAAAATCTGATAATCTTAAAACAATGTCGCTAATCATAAGCATAAAACTAGCCTAAAAGAGTTTGGTAATGATAATAGAAATGCGAACTAGGAGTAGGCACTAAAGACTGTACTATACACATCTTCAATATTGCTATGTATGTGTGTGTACACACACACACATATGTATGTATGTATGTATATAAGTATGTGTGTGTGCGTGTGTGTGCGTGCGCACGCACACACACACACACACATATATGGGAAGAGATCCTATTGTCGCTCACCTTTTCAATCAACCTTCGTAGGTGACTGAAAGAACATTTAGGCATTTCTACATCTACCAAGCTCTCTCTAGAAGTCTTAAAGTACAAAGCAAGCAATCAAAAAGTGTCATTTCAAAATGCTTCTCTAATATGGCAAGAGACCAAGTAGTTTCTCTATATATATAATTTATAAAATAAAATAAAATCCACTAAAACAATTACCAATCCTAAAAATACAATTTTAAAAAATGATAAAGTTTAATATTCTTTATACATCCATCGAACTTAAGGTTAGGGTTATGCATTTGTATTGGTGGCGATCTAACTTCTTGTTCGTTATTCTCCTGAACAGTCAATTTGACGTGATGGTCGGGGAGAGTTAGGACGATAACCAACTGAACAAGGAAACATTAGGGCGATAACCTTAGAGATGGCCTGTTTAGGCCCGGAACCAAAGCTGTCGTCCTTCCTTTCCCTACCCTCCTTCCTTTCCTTCCCTACCTCAGTAAGGCCCTTTCTTGAACTAACCACCTACCAGCCCGGGTGAGTCGGGCCGCTTTATCGAATTGTAGGCAGTCATATCAGCCAGACTGGCAGATCACCCTTTAGAAAGATAGGCAGGTAGGGTGCCGGACAGTTGGTTCCCTACCATAGAACTCAATTGGTTCGTGTTGTGATTCATTCCTCTATATTTATTATGACGGGTAATACGTATCATTGCTGTTCCCGTCGACGTGGGACTAACTGAAGTTTATCGAAGATCAAAATACGTATCTAAAACGACAAGGAATGACACTATAAAGGACTGTGGTGATCCAGAAGAGAACTTGGGATGTGACCTTATACATGTTTACATTGGGTCTGTATCTAGATACCCGAATTTGACTAAGTAATCAGCTTGTACATACCGGAATTTGAGTAAGTAATCATGTTGTAAGCAAAAGTTTGTGTAGAAAAGAGCAGCCACAGTTGCAAATATCACACAGGAAAGTTTTCTCCAAAATTGTAATTTGGAATGGCTTGGATTGATTCCTTTGATGAGAACTTCTCTTTGTTTAAAGCCACAGTACTTCAAGAACACCAATCTCAGTTGAATTACAGTTATGGTGGTTCCCTTGATGCGAATCAAGCATTTCCTGGCATTGAGGAGAGTCTCGATGATCTTTTGGGATCTCCTCTAGACTACCCACCATCCCAAATAAGCTCCATGAGAACTAATATGAATGATGCCAGATGCTCTGCATCAACGGTTGAAGCTAATAATGTTGAATTCACTGTGTCCAAATGGCTTGAAATGGATGGAGTCAAGTGTGAATTGGATCAATTCAATGAAAAGAAGTGTGCGGAGGGTTGGAATGATAGAATGCCAATTGAGTTTGGTAAAGTTGGTGTTGGAGGTGAGAGTAATTGTAATGATTTACATGTTCCTGATAACAAATTGAAGAAAACTGCTAACGGCTTGCCTGCTAAGAATCTCATGGCAGAGAGGAGGAGAAGGAAGAAGCTCAATGATCGCCTTTACATGCTTCGCTCAATGGTGCCTAATATCTCCAAGGTGGGTGTTTTTCACTACGTTAATAAAAAAAGATACAATTTTTTCTGTTGCACAAGTTCATCCATGGCTGTTCTAATTTGTTCTACCTCTTGGTTATGCTGTTCCAGGTTGGGGCTTGACCAATTTCTATGGTTTTCTCTTTTTAACTTAGTCCACAGAAAAGAAAACATTCAGTATCTTGAAATCTTTGAAAAGCAGAACACCATCCTTAGATTCATTTCTGTTAGATGGGCACTTTACCAAAGTGAATTCTGAATAATACTATTAGACTTTCACAATGCGTGCTTCCTATATTCGATTGAGTATGAGAGTTCTATGTGAAATATGAGATTTTTCACATAAATTTTTTGAATTACACTGCATGATTCATCCTGGAATGAAAGTGAATCCTGTCTGTTCGTGAACTTCATCAGGAAAGTAATATATTTTCTTTCTGTCGTACTCTTGGCAGGTTCTTTAAGTGCTCCATGCTGAAGTATCAGTTTGGGGAAGAGTGTTATTCCCGTTTGTGAGGCCCTCTTCAAAATAAAATATAACAATTGTAACCAGGACTCATCTGGTTGGGATTCGAAAGTTTAATAAGCAAAATTTTCTCATGAAGAATTTGATTCCAATATCCTACAAGATTTCTGGCTAAACATACGAAGTTTGTGTTGCCATAAATGATCTTGCAGCCTTTCTTAACTTTACACAGATGTTTCACGTATAGAGTCTTCACAGTTTTGAACAGTGTCAAATTTTCTCATAGTAGAGGGGATAACCGGTCCTTTTCAAATTATGGAATAAGTTATTAATGATGGATAGATTTAGTGTGTATTCTACGAGATTCCCTTGGTTGACTAATCTGAACTCCCATAGATCCGCTTCAGGGAGCCTGACCAGAGAAACAGGTCCTTTCCCTCTAATAGTTTCTCTCTTACCCCTATCATGTTCATGGAATTCGTTTGTTGGGATAAAGATTATGATTTTGAATTTGATAATTTACATCAATTAGGTATCAGATACATAATTTAAACCAAAAAATTGTGGACTAGAATGGTTTTTGTTCGCAAGTGGGCCTTAAGTTAAAAACACTAAATAGTTCTGATACCAAGTTGGAAAATCAAGCAAAGAGGAGAAACCAGAGGAAGAGAAACCCAAATTTGTGCTCTGCTGAATAAAGGTCCTCGATGATTAATTTATAAGAAAATACATCATAAATGTGTAGTATAGTAGTATACTGTAACAAGGAGCTAGCTGCATTATTAATGGTGGACAGGTAAAATAGTAAGCACATGAATAATGCGAATGATTGAAGACAACTAAAGTGGCTAGATTAGTAGATTAGTTGTGGGTGGCTGTAAAGTACTTAGTAAGCAGATAAGTAATTTATATCATACTGTGCATTTAGGTTTGATAATCTGAAAAGGTATTTGGATGTCAGATAAGATTGTTTTATAATTCAAATGTGTTTACTTTTCCAATTAAGATTTGAATTGTGGCAGCTGGCATTTACCTTTTTATGCTGGGTACTTTTGCTTATGCAGGTGGACAGGGTCTCAATTTTGAGAGATGCTGTTGTGTACACGAAGAAGCTTCTGCAGAGTATCAATGATGTGCATAGTGAGCTCATGAAATCTTCGAAGACCCCTTGGTTAGTTGGTTCCTCAGATTTTCGCTTCTCAAGTCCTCTCTCTCTTTGTCGAGATGAGGGAGATTACAATATCCCAACGCCTAACGCAGATAGGCAAGAAGCACAGGTAACCTATTATTGTACCTCCTAGATAATTGTTTCATTGATGTCCACATGAGAGCAAAAGTGGGTAGAAAATTTGTTAAACAAATCATGTATGATGAGTCTAATCAGAACTTAAAATCATGCAAAATTACTAGATGACAGCAAAACTAACCAAAGAAAAAGTGTATCTACCATGAAGATGCTGAATGGTATACAGCTGTGAATGAACTTCTTGCTCTGCCAAGCATTATAAATCTGTACTTCAGTTACTCCATTGGAATTGGGAATTTCATATGGAGAAATATATGCACTTAATTAGAGTTATTATACAATGTATTGGTGGCAGTGATGAAGCACCTAATAAAGAGAGGGCTTCTCTCCTATCATTCAAGGTCGATTCCATGTCATCTCAGAGTGAGAGAAGATCCTTTCTTATCTTGAATGCTATAGCACTTCAGTCCCTTCATCAGACCATATAGAAGCTGAGAACAGATGTCAATAAGATCACAATTTTTTATCTTTAATAATAGGCTCAATACTTATGACATGTAATTTTCCAATTCTAATGTTATTGTGCATAGTTTCTAATAATAATTGCATTAGTTTATTTCTTCAACGTTTCAGATCAAAGTACATGATCTATTATCAGGAAGAACAGAGCAAGGCAAGAGAATGGATCAGATGGATTGTTAGCAGATCAGGCTGGATTAAAAAGAGAAGATGAGAGCATACGAATAACCCTCTTCCTATCATCTTGGTTCTCGTACCCTCTCACCCTCTCCCATTTTATCTAGCCCATTCTGCTACAATCTATTTATGATATTCTATTATTTTGCTCTCTTCTTCGTGATGATGGATCACATAGTTTGATCCGAAATGTCAAGGAAATAAACTCACACACCTTCTGGTTTAAGCTATGTATGCTTTTTTGCCCAACGTTTGCAATCCCACTCAATAGTTCATCATCAAAAAGGAAAATGTGTAATAGAGTTGTCAAAATAACCAACTACTGTGCATGATTTCATCATAGGATGCTACTAATTCATTTGTTTTCAAGATTCGTTGTTCACAAGATTGACTGATTCTCGGTGTTTTTCTTCTATTGGTCAAGGGTTCCTTTAGGAAACAGTTGCACAAGGGTTAATGATACATGTAATGTATCTGCAGGTGGAAGTGTGGACAACAAAAGACAAGGAGGTGAACATTCACATGTCCTGTTCGAGAAGGCAAGGTTTGCTTCTATCCACAATCAGGGCTCTAGATGAACTTGGTCTTGATGTCAAGCAAGCTGCCATAAGCTGCTTAAATGGCTTCAAACTTGATTGTTTACAAGCAGAGGTACTTTAATAATTACATTGACTACATTCTTCTGTCTTATGATCAGTGCCCTTATAAATACCAAATAACCAACATTCTACTTGTTACTTTGCATTTTGTGGCAGCAAACTATGGGCCAAGACATTGCACCTGAGGACATCAAAGCACTTCTGCAACGTATATCAAGCTATCAAACTACATTATGACAAACCCATCACAATACAGGGCAAATCAGTCAATTCCCACTCTACAAGAGCTTGCCATCTTTCAAACCAAACCCATTCAATAGCTTTTAGTGACAGCAATTTCTTAAAATAGGGAATTCGAATATATAGTGATGAATACTTGCAATCAATGCTAGAGCCAATGGGGCCGTATTCAATGGTCTTCCTACAAGGTTCTTACATTGGAGATTTGTGTTCAAATCTTCAAAGTAACATCTTTGCCGCTTTTATATTGACTTGAATTGATTATGTAATTTATACAAGTTCTAAGTTAGAATGTATTGAATGAAGAGAAGGTTCCTCTTATAACCAACAGGTACAGCTTCTAGCTTCTAAATTGAATATATTGAATGAGGACAAGGTCCTTCTTATAACCAACTTGTATAGCTTTTAGCTTCTACATTGAATAGATTGAATAAGAAGAAAGTCCGTCTTACAACCTTCATCTTATGGCCCTAAAAAATGCTAGAGATGCTTACAGGCTTATGAATGTACACACTAAGAACAACTTAATATGGTCTTCAAGTGCTGGAATAAAATTTTTAATTTTGGGATTGTCAGCTGTAACCTTTTTCAAGTTGAGAATAAGAAGCAAATGTAGCTGCTGTTATGATTCTTTGTTTTTTAATTTTCTAGTTTAATTTTCGATCAGCTAGTTGTTGCTATTTTTGTATCTCTCAGTAGAGAACAATTTGCAACCATACTGGTGACTGCATTACTGTTGTAGTTAGAGACATGAATTTGAAAGTTTTAAGTTACTTTGTTAGGCAAAAGCACCAACCATCTATGTCTAGCCTTACATCTGTCTAGTTTGTCTCAATTAACTTGTCTAATTGGATGACATCAAATTCTATGGATATTATTGTGATAAGCAATAGCAATCCTCTCGCCCCCCCCCGTGTTACCAAATGAGTCACCACCATCGATCAATTGGGGAGATGGTAGATATTGTGTACACACCTAGTTGTAAACCACTAGAACTGCCTCTATATATGGTTGTTTGATTTGAGAATTCCAACGAGCCACCTTGGAATCAAGATCACCAAAAGCATTAACCTATATAATACATATATCCCTAGGTAATCTTAGAAAAATACTATTATCCATGTCATCGACACTCACCATACAAAAATCCCAAGGATTTGCACTTCAAAAAACAACAATTGATATTGGTTCAAGAGTTAAATCACTAGAAAACCTTCATAGAGGACAACCAATCTCCTTTGATTGATATTTAAGAATGAAAAACAGTCCATATACAATTATCAAGGAAAAGGAAGATTATTTGTCACATTTTTTTATTGGATACATTTATGCATTTCAATATCCTCTTTCCCTAATGAGCAAAGTTGTTGTGGTACAGGTATGGTGAGAAAATGCCCCCTCTGTGATGCAGATTGTGTTTTTTTGAAAAGCATTTGTACTACCAATTTAAACTTCTACTTCTTGAAATCCGTTTGTTCTTGCAATTAAAGTATCTTTTTTTTTTTTCCCTCTTCTACATTTCTTTTAAAGTTTTATGATGAATATTATGAATTGAAGAACAATTAAATTTAACTATTTCAAATTAACAACGTTTAATTTATTTATTTGAATGATTTGTTTTCTTTTATATTAATTAAATGTCTATCAAAAACAAATATATGTGTGCATCATCTTATAGACTTGTAACTTTTTCGACTATGCGTATCCCTTGCTCCATCGGGTGCAAGTGCTAGTTTATACAAGTTCTAAGTTAAAATGTATTGAATGAAGAGGAGGTTCCTCATATAACCAAGAGGTCCAGCTTCTCGCTTCTAAGTTTGAATATATTGAATGAGGAGAAGGTCCCTCTTATAACCAACTTGTATAGCTATGTTTAACTTGAATGTCACTTCCATCCAAATACAAAATTTAGTGGTACAAATACCTAATGATGAGTTTTGTGACCATTTCAGTGCCACTCCCGTGAATCCTATTTGTAAATGGTATTACTGTGTTCCATGTCTCTACTAGCGAGCATAATTGATAACAATAGCCAGTGCTTATTGAGCTGTATTGATCATGAGATCAGAGAAAGGGAAAAATTGACAGGATTTCTGTATGTACACGCCATCTTACTAAATGCTACCCTTGATTGTGTTTGTCTTGTTTTGGGGACATGCATATCTTTTTTCTCTACCAGTTGCTTTCATTTTTATCAAATTAATGCTGTAATTTTTTATTTGCAGAAAGATATCAGAAAATAGTATTATTAATTATCAAGTATTTAATAAAAACATGGGGTCTTAACTGTTGAAAGAACAAATACCAATCTGGAAAAGATAAAATACCAGTGTGGAGGCAATTCTCCTCCACACTATTATTCTCGTTAATTAATGGTTCTATTCAAGTTTGTAAAAACATAAAATTTAAACCTGATACGATCAAGAGAGAGATGTGAGTTTTGTGTAAATGTAGAATTCTGAAATAATATTAAAATCTTCACATTGTTAAATAATAATTATAATAATTTTTAATTTTTAAAATAATAATTATAATAATATATAAATCTTTTGACAAATAGTATTAAGAAAAGTTTAATCTTCAAGCATTTATATTTAAATGTCAAATCATAAAATGCTTTTTCTTAGCATCTTTTTATCAAACCAATAACACATTGTTTAGTTCAACATCATTAAATCAATCATGATTTCTACATGTAATAATAAAAACTAAATATGTATAGTAAAGGGTTTGTAAAACATAGTATGTGAAATTCAAATTAAATCTCTATGTACAAGTATTTTAAATACTCCTACGTACCAATTGATGTATAAAGGGGCTCTATAACGACTAACTCATAAGTAACACTAGTACATTTGTGTTGTATGACCTAAATTTTCCACGATTGGACAATTTGGCTTGTCAAATTCACTTGTTTAAAAAAATATGATCTCGATAACGTCAAAATTTCAACGATCCTTAAATTTTTAGTCGAAATTTCGACAATCTTTAATTTTTTAGTCAAAATTTTGATGACACTTAAGTTTATCGTCGAAATTTCAACATTGTCGAGATATAAAGAAAAAAGAAGAAGTGAAACTTCATTTCATATTTACACGGCAAAGTGCAGGCAAGAGGGTTCAGTGTTGTTCCTAGGCATGATGACGATCTTCTTAGCATTGTTCAGGGTAACTTCATCGTTTTGCTGAGTTGGGAGAATGCTAGGGAAACTAAAAGTCATTACATTTTGATTGATTGTGTTATAAAGTGATCTTCCCCTTCTTATCCATGTCTCTGTTGTGATCTTTTTCAATGGAAAAGGAAGAAAAGGAAAAGGAAAAGGAAGGGTTTAGGTGATTTTTGTTGTCCTAATGGTCTCTATGAAGTGCACCATCCAAACGTTAATGTATCCCATTGGAGGGAGTCCCATGGCTCTACTGAAATGTACAATTGCATAGCCAATATCATCCTTCATGTACCCTTGTGTCATATCTACTTTCTAGACTCTACGACCCACTGGTGTTCTATCTATTAGGAAGGAAGATTGAATTATTTCTTTGGCTTCCTTTTCGTTCTCCCTATACCATCTTTTGCCCAGTCATAGGTCATCTTTACATATTGATCGGCCCTTGTGAGACAAAACACCTTCTCAATATTCCTCGGTCTGAGGTCCAGGACTATCTCCCCCGTAACACTCTTGACAACCTTTTCTTTAGGCACATAATGTTATGCCAAGGTCATAATCAACTTAGAGGATTGTACAGAAGTTGGATGTGATGTTGCATTTACCAACTTCAACCTGATTATAGTTGATACCAATGTAGATCTTTCTTTATGTTGTGCCTACCTCTAGTTAACTTTTCTGATTTTATTGTTGAACTTTATGATTGATGATTAATAGCATTATTTTCCAAATTATTGGATATTGTTTTCATAATCAGTTGATTCTATGATGAGATTACTTTGGTACTTGTTATTTTATGTATGCATGATTATACTTTGATGATGATTATTTACAGTGGTTTCAGTTATTTGATGATGTTAGTTAGATGGATTATTTATACGTGTTTTCTATGGATACTTACCGCATACTACATGTGTATGGTGTGCATGTATGTTTTCTTTGTGTATGACGTTTCTGATGTGGTTAAGGAAGGGGTTCGTAGTCACCTGCTAGTCAGGATCTAGATGATGTACCACTTCCTATCATTTTTTGTTTAGTTTAGAATATATGTATTTGTACATGCATAGATTTCATGCAGATTGTAAGTACCAGGTATCGATGTCCCTGAATCGTCAGGATGAGCATATCTTATCACAATATCTCAATGGTAAGAGAGGGGAGATAAATTCTTGAGTCCAAATCCTAACCTTTAAACCAATTTTCCTATAAAAAAAATTAGCACAAGTATCTGAGATGATTACCCTTCTGAATGTGTCGTATGACATCAATTCATGATTATAACCCTTGAGTTTGATCTTGTATCCGGTATTTTATGATGAGTTTTCGTATTTCGTCTTGTAGGTCTATGGTGATTTTTCTATGAATTAAGTCAAATTAAAAGATTAATTAATAATTTAATTTATTAAAAAATTATTAAGATTATTTTGAAATTTAATTATATTTAATTACTTGAAAATTAATTAAATTTAAAGAATTAAATTTAAAGAAAAAATTATAGTCTAGTTTGAGAGCGTAATAATATTTATTTAATTTATAATAAAATATTTAGGAGATCATTTTTAAATAAGTGCTAAATATTAGTATTACTTAAGTTAATAAATATTTTATCAAAAATGCTTCGGAAATTAAATAAAGAGTGGAAAGAGAGATTAATTTATTAAAGATATTTTAAATTGCATAAAGTGTGCATGATTATCCAAAAAGTTAATAAAGAGTTAAAAGATTGTGATCAACGATTTCTCTCGTGTGATCGCACAATCAATGCCTCGATTTTAGGGAAGAACTCCATATCAGAGATTGAGAGTTCTTTTCGCAGGGATCAGGAATCTTGGAGAAGGGAATTTTCAGAGAGAAGGTTTTGAGAGAAGAGATTTCTCTCACAATCTTCTGGTGATTGTGAATTAGCATCAAAACAAGGTAGAGCCTCATGTTTTATTCACCCAATGAATTTCGTTTCTTCGAATTTCCTATCTTCATCTTGCTTGTTGAATCGTTTGTTTCAAATTTCATCTGTGATAAATCTTTCAATCTCTCATTATGAATTATTGTCACTCATTTGTATTCTTCTGTATATGAGGTTTGAAAGCTAGGAAACCCTCGTTCCATGAATTGAATAATTGTTAATAGATCAGAGTTAGTTTTAAAAAGAAATCAATTTTAAATTGAAAATTTGACCGGTTGATTTGGGTTTTTTGATTAGACTAAATTCACTATGTTTATATATATATATATATATATATATATATATTGGGGGGGCTTGTTTTTTATAACGTTTTTATATTTAAAACAATGTATATAAAACAAAATTTTAAAAAATATAAATAAAAATGAGTCTAGAGGAGGCGAGGCCACCAATCCCCCACCTCTCCATTTTATCCCCCCATGGGGCCTTGTCACTGTCTCCAGGTGCAAACTATACTTTTGCTTGTAGCTACAACATTTAATATATTTGCATGCAATAGTAGATAGCCTGCAACAGCATATAAAGGTCAATCGATGAGCCTAAACCACTTCTTGGTATATGCAATTTTTTTAAATGTTTTTTTTGTAAATGTTATTAAATTTAATTTTATTTAAATTTTTAATTATTATTTATTAATAAATTTTATTAATAGTTTTTATTAATATTTATTAAATTAACCAATGATTAATAAATTTTAATTATTAAAGAATTTTAATTATTAATTATTAATTTAGTAATTTAGATTATTATTGACGAGTATCAATCAATAATGTTAAAATATATTTACTTTATTATTATATAATAACTTAATTATTAAAAGAATCATGAGTATTTTATTCAATGATCGATATTTATTATTTGAATAATTTAGTAGATAGTCATTTTTAAGTCATCTTGTGATATTTAATGGGGATATTTGTAACTTCAAAAATTAAGGATAAATTGTGCATATTGTTCAAAACCAAGAATGGGTTAAATTGTAAGGATAAATTGTACATTCATATATTTGAAAACCTACATTGAACGAAAATTCAAACTTTACTATTAACTCAAACTATGTGTTTTCAAAATCAAACCAAACTATGAAACTTACACTGTTAACTGTATGTTGTCTTATGTTTTGGGTTTGGGTTGACTAGAGGGTTGACTAGAGGCTTGGGAGTTCTTTGTTTGTGACATTATGATGATTTGATCTTGATCTTTTAAACTCAACCATGGTAATGTGTCTGGTATGCTCTATGATGAATTTGGTTATGTTGTTCATTATTTCTTTTAGTGTTCTTGTGTGATAACGAGATGAGTGTTATGACATACTTGACTTAACCTTTGAGTCATCGATTAGTTATTTTTGGGATTTTTTTCAGTTGTTTGTAAAGAACTGAGGTGTTATTATGAATTATCATTTGATGTTTTCCAGTCACTTGTATAGGACTGAGGTGAAAATTATGATTCTTTGATTTGTACTTTTATGAGCCTAGGGTAGGTAATCTGTATGTTAAGTTGGGAAGTGGCTTGCAATGGAGGTCGAGGCCCAAAGTGGTTGTTAGGGTAACCCATTGTAAGTTGTTAATAAGTGAAAACACTACACTAAATGAGAGTAAAATGAACCTAATAAGAGTCTTTTTTTTCCTTGCCCATGCCTCAAGTGCTAGTATAGACTAGGATGGGAGTAGAGAGGATGCTTGGTTGTGACCTTGCATCGTTAGTATGCCTTATTAGTATGAAAGTATACTAGTATTTCATAGAGTCACTAGGGGGCTAGAGGATTAAAAGACTAGCCGAGTAACCCCAGAGTTGGTTCGTGCAATGACACTTGCGCACTAGCAGTATAAATTTTCTATGTGTCTTTGTTCACCTCTGGGTCTAGATGTCAATTTATTTTGGAACATTTGAGTTAGATTACTTTTAGTGTCTTCCTTGACTTAGATATTACTTTTGATTTTGGGATTGATATCCTATTTGGGACTTGACACTATCTCCTCAGCACGGTGGGAGTGGACCTTTTGGGGTTACCATGAAAAGTCTGGTGGTAGTGCTTTTTACTTTTACCATTGAGATTTGTTCATTGATGTTGTGGCTAGAGTTCCTTGTTCTGCATTTCTTTTCATTTTTTCTTTGTGTATTATGATGGATGGTTATAGATCTATTTGATGGATGATTTTACTTATTGTATTGTATATTGTTTCATGGATCTGAAAGGGATAATATAATCTATTTTATAAATGTATATTCTTTCAGCCTTTCATACCCTGTGACATGTATAGTGGATGATTGTGCATTCTAAATTTATTACCAAGTGGCATTCAGAACAAATGTATATTATTTCTATCTCTAGCTATACTTTTTGTATAAAGGTTTTGGTCCTTTAAAACCTGCTTTTACTTAATCAAAACAAATGTATATTATTTCAAAAGACTGGACTAGTATTCTTTTATGTGGATCTGTTATTTATTTGACTTAGTATTAATTAAAATTAAATGTGACTCAACATCTTGGGATCCTTAAGGAATTTAATATGTTATGTTTGATTATGTATGATTGTATGTTATTGCTTCCGCTACTTTATGATTGTTGTTATATGTTATTTAAAAAAAAAAATGTTTGGCAAACTTAGCAAAACTTTAGATTAGTTCTTTTGGATCACTTGGCGGGGCATTACACTTAAGCTTGTTGTAAATGGTGAGGAATGCATTCTAGTCAATATGTTTGAGCTCAGTGTCTCTGATTTATGCATGTTCATCCTGAAAGCAAGATTTCTTTGGTGTACCTTGGTATTTGAAGACAATAGGCTTAAGAGAAATATTTTCTGCCATTAAGGATGATGATGACACCATTTTATCTACACAAAAGAATAGACATTATTCCAAAGATCTAAAAATCTAACCCAAAACAAACCCTAACTGATAAAAAACCTAGCCCAAATGCTCCAAAATAGTGAAAAAATAAGTTAATCGCCATTTTACCCTTGATATGCAAAATAGTGCACCTAGCGCACCTTGACAGCTGTGCTAGGTGCACTCAAATGGTTCCTCTATAACCATTCTAGCATAGTTGCACACTTGTGCACCTTGGAGAGGTGTGCACATGTGCATGTGTGGAATTGCATAAATGTGATGCAAGTGCAAGGGGGGAACTTTAAGTCCTTCAATGTTTGGAAATAGGGTGTACACATGTGCACCTTAGTGGGGTGCACATATGCACACCCTTATGTTTGCATTAAATTGTTTTCAAGAAAGGTGTACATGTGTGCACCTTGGGGAGGTGCGCACATGTGTACCTTTCCTTAGGCTTAAGTTAGTTATCTTAGGTTGCAAAACAAAAAGGTGCACACATGCGCACCTTCGATAGGTGTGCATGTATGCACCTTTCTTAGGTGTTTTTGTTTTAGGTTTCCTTTTTAGGATTTTTAAGTTTTTAACGAATGGACAAAGGTGTGAAAATATGCAACTTGAATAGGTACACATGTGCGCACCTTTGTGTTCTAACACTTATGTGTTTGCATCTTGTGTGGGGTTTAGGCACACCTTTGGAGGTGTAGAGGTGGGGGAGCAAAAGAGTGCATGAGACAAGGTAATGTAAGGGGAGGGGGTCCAAGGCTTATATAGGCCCAGGCCTGATGTGCACACCCTTTGGAGGTGTGTGCATGTGCATGTGCCCATATGCTCATCTCCAAAGGAAAAACAGTGCACACTTGCACAACTAGGATAGGTGTGCATGTGCACTAAGTGTGCTAGTGCACTTTTTGTACAAAAAATGCTCTTTGGCTCCCAAATTTTCCCAGTTCTAACACTAGGGGGCTTCTTAATTAGAGACAAAAGCTAGACCCAAACTCCATAGGGAGTTCCAAAATGACCCTAGGCCTAGACTAGGGGTATGGGAGACAAAAATTTACTAGGGGGTCCCCATTTCAAAGAGAAATGTGGCATCCATTGTGAAACCACAACACTTATGACCCCTTTCCACACATTGCATAACAACATATGTCCTTGGGTGAACCACACTTTTTTGGAGGAAGAAATCCCTCGAAAAAAGTTGCACGAGAAAAATCATCGGAAGAGTTTCAATAGAAACAAAAATAAAAAGTTTCTATCGAAACAAATTATAGCCTTAGTTTCGATTGAAACAAAAATAGTGTTAGTTTTGATTGAAACTAAGCAAGAAGTTTCGATCGAAACTAAGAAACCCACGGGCGGTTAAGAAACTGTGCTCGGGTTTCTTAGTTTCGATCAAAACTAAGAAAAATGACGCATAGAACACGCCAAACGCTAAGCCGCGTGAGATAAAAGGGGGCCCAAGCTTTTGTCCAATCATTATTTTGATCGAAACAAGAAGACTGACTAGCATTCATCCCATCAACCGTCCAAAAAAGGTACGAAATACTTGTTTTTTCCCTTCTTATGTTGTTTCAGTTAAAATTTATGTGTTTTTAGTATTTAAATATATGTTTCTTTGTATATTTTATTATTTTTTATGTATGCACTTTATATATGTGTGTGTGTGTGTATACACATGTATCATGTGTATATAAATGCATATATATATATATATATGATATGTATATTTGCACATATCACATGTGTGTGTATGCATATATATGTATATATCCTAATGCTATCACTCACCATAATTCCAACCATAACACTAAATTATTTTCCTAATCGTAACATTAATTTTAACCATATTCTAAAACCTAAACCTAACCTAGGTAACTATAACTATATCTCTAACCTAAGGATTACCCTATATATAACTATATCTTCAACCAAAAATCTAATGTTAACATTAAGTATGAAACAAATCCTAACCTCAACTCTAGACCCTTACCATAATATTTATCCTAACCCTTATGCTAACCTTAACCATAAGTAAACCCATATACATTGTGAATTTTAGATGTGTTAGATTGAGAGTTTTGAGCTTATTACCATGATGTTTGATCTTTTCTCAACTTATCAAATATTTATAGATAGATATAGACATTTTCATGATAAACATTGGATGTACTATGAATCTTGGCTTCATTAATAAGTATGATTGCATTAAGATGTCCTCTTGATTCAGTCATCACCACTATATTTTTAATCTATTTGATATGAAATAAAATTCTATGAAATAATAGATAATATATTAATATTTCTTTCTTTTATTTCTTTAATATGTATCTTGTGCATTTTGTATGTCTTATTAGATGAACCAATGACGTGCTTGCCTCTTTGGATACTTATTGATTGAGAGGGAGTTCAAATTTATGAAATGATATCATTACATTAATGTTTGAGAGTATATATACCACTTTACACCAATTTCATTAGTCTTGTCATATTATCTTGTTAGTCTTCTTCACACTAGATTGGATGATCTTTTACATCATGAAAGATTTTGGGAAAGCATAAAGTTTCTTTGTGGTAGGGTGGAAATGTAGTCTGGCAATATTCTCATTCTTATTGTGTTGAGTGAAACAAGTGTCTAGAGGTCCTATCTAGACGATCTTCTTTGATAAATTTTGATTTCAATGTATTCAACCCATTGATCTATTATAAATATGTATATATGCATACTTATGTTAGCCTAGTTGAAGGCTCTTGTAGTATTCTTTATGTAGAATGTGATTCAATTTATCTCTTGTTTGGTCTATTTTTCACTCAAGGTAAAAATTGATGTATTCGATAAGATAGTCAAAATCTTCTAACAATTTTTTAACTATTGTATTCAACATGTTGGTTGATTTTTTTATTGATTATTGATGTATCATATCTTATTTGAATATGTAGTCTATTATTGATTTTACTTAATTGTGCTTATTTATTGTTGACTTTCAACTTTGTATGCAACTTGTGTTTGTGTTGGAATTTTAAATCTTATGTCATGTTAGATCTTATAGTGGGACAAGTAAATGATTGGGTCTTGCCTCCTAGTACCATCCTTGCTCAAGTCTTTTATGTCACTCTACTCATATGTGAGATAGGTGGATGAATACCTGCCACTTTTCTCTTCTTATAGTTCTTGCTTAGACCTTTGATCTCACTATGAGTCCAATGATGCATGGAGTAAGTAGATGATCTAGGATCCCCTCTTCTTTCTATTATTGTTCTTTCCAAGGCCTACTATATCGCTCTGGATCCCATGATGTATAGAGAAAGTAGATGACCAAACTCTCCTCCTTCAATTATTGTTCTTGCTTAGGCCTCTAATGTCATTGTGTATCTCTTAATGCACAAAGCAAGTAGATGATACAACCACCTCCTCCAATTATAGTTATTTCTTAGGCCCATAATGTCACTCTAGACTCCATGGTGTATGAAGTAAGTGAGTGATATGATAATCTCCTCTTATTATTATTCTCACTTGATCTTGATGTTATTTTTTATCTTGTTGATAAATGAGGCAAGTTGGGCAACATGATTCCCTCCTCCTTCAACTAGTATTCTTGTTGTAGTCTTAACCTTTTATATCTTTGTATTGTTCTAAATCCTTCTCTATTTAGATTTTAAAGATATTTTTTCATCCATATTATCTATATATATAATATTATCCTTTAATAAAGTTTATTTAAGTACACTCTAACTATTTTACCTAATCTAAACTCTAAAACTAGCCATAACCATGACCTTTAAAAAAATCTCTAACACTACTTTTAACTTCAACTATAAGCTTTACTCCAATTTTAATCATAACTAAAATGCTAACCCTAATTTTTTAAAACCCCAATCTAATTATTTCTCTAACCTAAATGATGCTAAAATTAACTATATATCACTAATCCAAACCCTTACCATGGTGTAAAACCTCAATCATAAAGCCTAACGTTGACCCTAGCCATAACCCAAACATAAAACTTAGGTATGTCATTTTAACCCAAACCCTATTCGTGACCAACCATGATGTAAACCCTAACCTTAACCTCAAATAATATTTTCATACTATATCTAAACCTCAACCCAACCAAATTCTAATTCTCTCCCTAACTAAGAGATAATATAAACACTAATTGTAACCCTATCCCTAATCAAAGCCATAACTCTAACCCTACATGGTGCATTATATGAATCCTAACACTGACCTTTATTATAGCCTTAACCATAAACCTTGACCTTAACTACAATCTTAATCATAACCAAAGTTACGCTAACAATAATCCTAAGAAAAGTATTTCTCTAACCTAAGAATAATTCTAAACCTAACTATATCACTAATACAAAACCTAACCCAAACCTTAATCATGATGTTAAACCTGACCTTGACCCTAAAGCTTAATATTAGTAGTAACACTTACACTAGCCATCCCCAAACCTAACTATATTTTTATTCCAACTTTTAACTCTAATTTGCTAACCAAGATTTAAACAACCACACCATAACCTCAACGCAAAACCCTAAACCTAAACTTTATCCTAGTATATTATATATATATATATACACACACACACACATGATATGTATATTTGCACATATCATGTGTGTGTGTGTATATGTGCATATGCACACACACACACACACATAATATATGTGCAAATATACATATATGCACATATACACACACACACATGATATGTGCAAATATACATATCATGTGTATATGCATATAGCTATATATACATATATATGCATATTTACTTTGTGGACCTAAATTACACTTGACAAGTTTATGTGCACACGTATGTCTAAAACCTTTGAACATTCAATCTAACTTAGATAGAAATATAACTTGCACACATAGTTCTTAAAAGGTCCTTGAGTTACAAACATTATATATAACAACATGTGTGTTTTAAAATTTTATTTTTTTAAGGTACATGTTCATTTATGTTTTAGGACTTCTATATATATGTACACATGTACACATGTTTAATTTTATTAAAACAATTTAGATTGTTTTTTAATTTTGTCAAATTGTACATGTATGTTAATATAAATTTCAAGTTTATTAAATGTCGTACATTTTAATTTTAATTTTCAAGTTTACACGCACCTACATACACTGGCACATGGATGATCAACATCCTTCTATCTCCCCAGAGCAGCATCATGTCCCCCATGATCAGCTACCTATCCCACCTCATGAGCTCTATGATCGCACTAACTAGGAGATTCATAGACTTCAAGAATCCTTGACTAATGGCACATGCTCTAGTGTCTATAGTGGTACATGCCAAAGTATCTTACGTAGCCTGACATTTATTCGAGATGAGATTCATGGTGTTGCCCCATATTCTATATAGACTATACAGACTGTCCTTGACAATAAGAGATGAGAGGTCTCCTCTAGTCTTTCACTCCAGTAGGTGCAGGGCTTGGTGCCCAAAGATGTCCTGAAGAGGGAATATTTCCCTCATTATCTTTCACAAAAGTATGTGAAGGGGTATTCTCCCCTTAAGTGTATAGATCCATAGATGGCTGCATTGATATACCCATGCTTCCTTGCTGCCCATGGTCGTTATCCAAATAACGACCAAATTCCACTCTATTTTGCCCGATAGCTCTATGCAGAGGTTCGCTTACACAGGGCGGTAAACTAAATAGATTTACAAGAACATTTAGGACAAGGGCGTGGTAGATTGGTTGATAGGCAGCCAGGTCATCCCCCACTAGCACATAGATTGATTGTTGGAGAGAGGGCGCCTGCTATTTCCCCTATGTTAGGTCCATCGGCTGATGAGGCCATGCGTAGCACTTAGTTACGTGGGGTCATTCAGGGAGTTGGAGAGATTGCAGAAGCTATCAAATCTATTTTGAGTGATGAGGTTGGTCAGTATTTGATGTCTCGTCCATGTTCCAGATCATATCCTATGCTTCATCTTCAGGAGACTTGTACAGTGCAACAGACATCCCTTCAGTGGCTAGCTTAAAGGGTCTCACTAGAGTGTTGGCACGAGATACTATGATTGGTCTGGTTGAGGATCTATTAGATACATATAGATTTGTATCATAGCATCTTGGCATACCCATATCAGATGTTCAAGATCGTGTCCATGGTAGTACTAGGACACATCCTCAGCAATATTCCTCTCATCGATCAGGTAGTGGTCATGGTGGTAGTGCACATGATGATCCACCTACTGACCACTCTTTTTCTCCAGAGAGACATATACATACCATAGACCCTTCAACCAATGTTATAGGGCAGGCTCAGAGTTCAGATGTGGGCCTTAATGATGTTGATTTGAGCTTGTCGACTAGAGGATGGATGGATTTGTTGACAGATTCTACTTCTATGCCATCTCATCTACATAGTCCACTTTGCTCATCATTATTAGGACATGTGCCAGTCACCAGTCATGGGGCTCACGTAGATGTAGAGATGGACCTTGATATGAGGCAATGAAATCTAGATACATTAGTGGACACGATCGATGCTAGGCAGTCTGAGTATTATTAGATGCCACCATTTACACGAGTAATTTTTTTTTTGTTCATGTTAAAATTTCAATCATTTGAAACTAATTTAATTTACACATGTGCTTGCGTGCACATGTATGTATATCATGCATGTAGATTTGTAATCATAGAGAAATTTTAATTTGATGTGTTGCACGTGCACATGTACAATGTAGGGGGACATGCCTCTTTTTACTCCAGCTTTGATGCCAGATCGTGTACGTCATCGAGACTCATTGGATGATGTTAGTAGTGGACAGGTAATGTTTATTTATGTTTTGATTATGTGTACATGTATTTCAATATCACTTTCTCTTGATTAAATGTATGTATGTATTGATATCACTTTCTCTTGAATTTGTATATAGGGGTCAGCACATCCTAGTGAGCACCTTGATAGTCAGTCTTCAGACCGCATTGTGAGGAGGCATGGCAATAATAGTCCTGCACCTGATGATCTATAGTTTTTTTTATCTAGATGATTTTTTCTAGACTTTCATCTAGAGAGACATTCATATATTAGATAGACACTTTATACATACACATGCATGTTATATTTATATTTGATTTGATATAGATGTAACTGGATCTGCATGTCTACATGTGTGCATGCTATTTATATTTGTTGGTGTAAATAGGTATTTACTATTTACACTTTACTTAAGTTTACTTAGGTTAGTGCATGATTTTATTATTTTGCATTATTTTATTATTTCTCTTTATGAGACACTTAGGAGTTTGCGCATCTTCTAGAGTTGTCATGTAGGCAATAGAGAAGTACGCAACTCTAATTATGCACATGGTGTCTACACCACAGGAGTTTGCATCATTCACTGAGTTGTCATGTAGACAACATAGTTTTTTGCACTTCTAATTTAGCACATGCTGTCTACAACACTGATGTGTGTGTTTCACCTTTGTAGGCTTATCCTCTCATCATCGCACTTACTTTCGTACATAATGGAGGATAACCCATATCTAGTGGACATATGCCTAGTTGTTGGACTTATCATGATGCTGATTCTGAGGCATTCTAGATGCATCTTAGAGGCCTTTATATTGAGGCACTCCTAGTGTACTTGTACATAGAATTGAATACTATATAGTTATTCTGATCATACTCTGGTCTAATTTGTGCTTGTGTTTTGAGTTCTTTGGTCTTGGGTAAATTCTGCCCTAAGGCAAATTCTTACATGGTATCAGAACAGAGGGAGATACTCGTCACATAGCCATTAGAGACCTTGTTTCTTCATCTCTTTAAGAGACTCGATTCAGATCCGGAGCATCAACTGCAATTGGGAGCGTCTAGAGTTGAAGCGAACCTCGCCATTGCGTCTAGAGCAAAGATTCGGTGAAGATTGACTATAAATTTTCCTATTTTAGGCCATAGTCAATTGGGAGGCAAAAATTTTTTGCAAATCGGAACCCAAAGGCGTAATTTGCAAATCTAGGTATGGTCTTTTTCGATCTGATTAATTCATGTTCGGATATATTAATTCTATTTTTTTGCATTTGTCAAAATATTTTTCAAAATTATTTAGGATGTAGAGAAAATTTTAGCACAGGAACCGGGCTGTTAGCTCCTGGCCCTACACAGGGTATATTCGTTTCTTGGGAAAGAATATTCTAATCCGTAGGCAACCTCATTCAACAAATCTAGTGATTGTTCATTTAAACTGGCAATCAATTACATTCTGGCAAATAATCTTCTCAAGTTTTGGCATGAACAGACCAATCGACGGTCGAACAAACCCCGCAGCAAGCGGTCACCAATACTCCGGCGGCTCGTTTGGTATGATTGTTATTGTGCTTTTTCTTTAAATAGAACACAAAACTTGCACCTAGGGAATGTGGGACTAAAAGTCCCAAAGAGGCTAACGAAAAATAGGAACTCCAACGGTCATTTTCTAAATAGCCAACAACAAAAAAATTTCATTCTAGGAACCTAGTGAAGCGACACGCATCATGAAAAGAACTCTATCCACACGGTAACGACAATGCCCTCCGCTCATCCTTCCATGCGGCGATCACAAATTAGTCTGCAACATCCACTTATTTCGAACACACATCACACATTCGACGCCACGTAGTATATGCATGCCTATTTCTTGTTCGCCTACAGAACACATAAGTAGCCAACTCAGCTTCCTCTGCAGAAGACACATCATTGCCCTATCAAAAATACACATCAGATCAGGCGTACACGTTTGTAGAAATCCACACGTCATCGACCGTACAAGGTGACATCATCAAAGGCCCAGGCAGAAGCTGACATCATCAATTAGATAGCCTAAAATTGATAGCTGTCTGATCGTCATTACAAGGCATTTTTAAAATTTTGAGATCGTCGTTTGGATGTCAAATTTAACACAATGTTTTCCTCTCTAGACCCCTCTTCATTTGCAGTTTTGATTTTGGAGCTCGATTTCAAATAGCCATAACTTGGTCATACAGACTCCAAATCAGGTGCAATTTTTTTTAATTTTCGGTAAAAATTTTTGAATTTTTTAGTGGTGCAATTTGTTTCTAGTTTTGATGCTTAGATTGGTCAAAAATCAAAGTTTTTTGTGACTGTACCTATCTAATCCTGAGATTTGCAACTTCTAAGGCATCGTACAAGCTCATCTGGACTCCATTTCAAGTTTTGTTTTTTTTTAAAGTGTATATTTTTTTGTCTAGTTTTCAGATCTACAATCAGATTGTAATCTTATTTGGACAAAACTATCACTTTTAGAGATAGGCCTTGTTTTGCATTGTGATACTTCACAATTGATGTAATTTTGAGCTACATTGTAATAGTCCAAATTTGAACTCTATACAGAGGTTGTAATAAAAAAAATCAAAAAGCCCACTTTGTCCATTTTGACAAGTGGCCCATTATAAACGCACTATATATAAAGTGCCAAAATCTTCTTTTTTTTTGGGGGGGGGGGGTGAGTACTATGTACTGTGTCTCCTTTATCTTGTGTTCTTGCATTATGGGTTCTTTTTCAAAGTTAACTCCACATAATTATTCTACTTGGAAAGAAAACATTAGAGAGCCATTGGTAGAAAAAGATTTATGGCGTTATGTCACTGGTGCAGCCAAGAAACCTCCTGCTGATGTTGATGAAGCTCATAAAGAAGACTGGGAATCTAAACAAGAGATTGCCTTAGGAATCTTGTTGAAAAATATCTCTGATCCTGTCAAATTTCACATTAGGAAGCTTACAGATCCAATAGATGTTTGGGATAAACTAGAAGCTTTGTATGGGATAGTCGCTGAAGACATGGCTTATACAATAGAGGATAAACTTCTCAAGTTGGATCCTAGAAAATTTGACACAATTAAAGACTATCTTACCCAAGTAGAAATGTATAGGGCACAGTTGAAGGATTGTGGTGAACCCATTAAAGATGGAAAGATGATCAAACACATCATGACACATCTTCCACCTGAATATGCTCCTTTTGTTTCTAGCTTTAATACACACAAATTAACAATGGGTAGTGCCTATGTTAAGCCTTCATTCGAGAAATTCTCATAAATGTTGATCCTTGAACATGACAATCTAGTAGGTATGGGAATTCTCAAGTCTTCCAAAACTAAAGCCTTGGTAGCAAATGAAGGTAATTCAAGTGGATAAAACTCAAACAAGAAGTAGAAGCAATGGAAGGCTAAGCGAAAAGATGACACACAACAGTCCTCCTCAAAACAACAATCTTCCACAAATCAATCTTCTTCCAATCAACATTCTTCTTCACAACAAGGAAAGTCTTCTTCCAAGAACAATCAAAAGGGGAACAATTCCAACAAGAAGGAGAAGAAAACTTGTTCCTAGTGTAAGAAGAATGGACATGAAGAACATGAGTGCAAAGATAAGCAAATTGATGAATTGGTAAACATTATGAGGAAACACAAAATTGATGTTCCTAATACATACAAAGACAAGAGTTCTTCATCCACTTCAAAGGGCAAGGGCCAAACTTTAGTTGCAAGTGCTAATAATGCAGAGGAATGGTTTCTAGATTTTGGAGCATCTCATCACATGGGTGCTTCAAGGGAGAATTTTTCCTCTTTAAAAACTTCAAATGTACCTTACATCTATGTGGGAAATGATACTCAAATTGAAGTAGAAGGTAAAGGGAATTTTGAGTTAGAGAATGGCATCTTCAAAGATATACTTCATGTTCTAGCCTTAGCACCAACCTTCTCTCCATCTATCAAATCACTCACTATGGATGTGGCAACAAAGTAGAGTTCCTCCCCAACACAGTAGTGGTGAAAAATCTAAAATATGATTCAATGGTGACGATTGGAAATGCAAACCATGAGACTAGACTTTATTCTTTCTCACATTTTGTGGCTAAGTCCACGTCTCTTGCCTTGTTGACTCATTCAAACACTCAAAGTAAACTATGGCATGAAAGATTTGGACACCTTAATTATCGCTACCTTTAGCAATTAAGCAACAAGGAAATGGTCATTGGTCTACCTCAAGTCAAGTTTTCAGAGGGAGTATGTCCAGGTTGTGAAGCAGGTAAACATCCCGAAGAGAAATTATATGACAAGGGGAAGTCTTGGAAGGCAACTGTTGTTCTAGAATTGGTGCATAGTGATGTAGCTGGCCCCTTTCCAGTACCTTCTTTTGGTAAGACCCACTATGTTCTCACATTTATTGATGACTTTTCAAGGTACACTTGGGTCTTTTTCCTTGGTCATAAGAGTGAAGTCTTTAACAACTTTATCACATTCAAAGCTCAAGTTGAGAAGAAATCTGGGAAAGCCATCAAGATACTAAGGATAGACAATGGCAGAGAATATATCAACTCTAGACTAATAGACTATTGCACACATGAGGTGATAGATCTTCAACATTCAGTTGCATACACGCCACAGCAGAATGGTGTAGCTGAAAGAAAAAATAGAACCCTTAAGGAAATGACTACTTGCATGCTTCAACACAAGTCTCTTGATCAAGTGTTTTGGGCTAAAGCCATGTGTTGTGCCAACTACATTCAAAACCAAAGTTTGCATAAGGCCTTAGATGGAATAACACCTTTTGAGGCATGGTGTGGAAGGAAACCAAGTGTTAAGCACTTCAAAGTTTTTGGTTGTCCAGCATGGGCTAGGATACCTCCACAAAAGCGAAAGGCATTAGAACCACAAAGCAAACCATGCATATTTTTTGGATATCCTGATCATCTCAAGGCATATAAATTAATGGATCTAGAGACTCACGAAATCTTCTATGAGAGGAGTGTACATTTTGAAGAGACATATCCAAGTTTGGCTTCTTCAACTCCTCCTTCTTCCTCCTATGTGGATAGTGATCATAGTGATGAAAGTGACTTGGAACATGAAATTCCTCCAACCTTGACTCGTAGGACACCACCTTCGCAGGGTCAACAAATAGTTGAGGACTATCCTTCATCTTCTTCCACTAAACCTTGTTGGGCACAACAGACCCTTGATGTAGCAGGTTCATTGGTGGGAAATCCTTCAGATACTCGAAGAACAAGGTCACAACACAAGTCATTTCCACATGCATACATAGCCATTGCTTTAAATCTACAATCTTTTAGGGAAGCATCAGGGATTCCAAAATGGGATACAGTTATGGAGGAAGAATACAATTCATTGATGAAAAGTGACACGTGGGACTTAGTATCCCTTCCTAAGGGAAGAAAAGTGGTTCGATGCAAGTGGATCTATCAAATCAAATTTGTAGCAGATGGAAGTATTGATAAACATAAGGCTAGACTAGTTGCCAAAGGTTTCTTGCAAGTTCCAGGTATTGACTATACCGAGACTTTTGCACCAGTTGCCAAGATGAACTCCATTCGCCTGACACTCACAATTGTTGTAGCTCAAGGATGGGTTGTATAGCAGATGGATGTTAAGAGCGCATTTTTAAATGCTGACCTTCATGAGGAAATTTATATGGAGTAGCCAAAGGGGTTTGTCTAGGATTCTACTATGGTTTGCAGATTTAAAAAGTCTATTTATGGTCTAAAGCAGGCTCCTCGGGCTTGGTATGCCAAAATGGATTCATTTCTCCTCTCAGCAGGTTTCACAAGATGTCATTCTAATTCAAATGTTTACATTCTTCAGAAAGATGACTCTCACTTGATCTTAGTGCTTTATGTCAATGACTTGATCATTGCAGGGAGCACTGCATCCATCATAGCCAGTGTCAAGACCTCTCTACAGGACATATTTGCCATGACAGACTTGGGTTTGCTACATTACTTCCTTGGCATTGAGATCATATAGTCTTCAGCAGGGATTTCACTTTCATAGCCCAAGTATGCTCTTGACTTGCTTTCCCGGTTTCACATGAGTGACTGCAAACCTGCTCCTACTCCCTTCCTATCAAGTGTCAAGCACGAGGCTAAGTGCACAACTCCACTTGTTGATGTGACATTATAAAAACAGTTAGTTGGGAGCCTTATCTACTTGACACACACATGCCCTGATATTGCCTTTGTGGTTGGTATGGTTTCATGCTTTATGCAAGAACCTCATGAGCTTCATTGGAAGGCTGCCAAATGCATTTTGCACTATATCAAGGGTACACATACACATGGGATTCATTATGCAGTAGGTAGAGGGCTTTAGTTGATTGGATACACAGATTCAGCCTATGCAGGAGACTTAGATTCTTAGAAGTCTACTTCAAGGTACATATTTCACCTTGGTTCTGGCCCTATTTGTTGGCAAAGTAAGAAGCAAAACAATGTTGCTCTTTCTTCCACAGAGGCTGAGTATCGAGGGGCTACCAATGTAGCTACAGAGGCTCTTTGGTTATAGCACATCCTGGAGGAGTTTGGATTCGATCTACCTAAGTCGACAGTTATTCATTGTGATAATCAAAGTGCCATTGAAATCTCTAAGCATCCAATTCAGTATCAGCGGACAAAGCACATTGAGGTTCATATGCACTATATTAGAGAGCTAATACATGAGCAGATCATTGCACTTCAGTACTATCCTACAACAGAGTAGGTCGCTGATATTTTCACCAAACCCTTCACCGAGGTCAAGTATACTCATTTACGAGATCTCTTGGGGGTGTAGGATGTTGCAGATAGGGGAGTCCCTTGACTTCTCTCTTCTTCTGGGAGGGATTTTTTCCTCTTATGAGGTCTTCTCTCTCTCTCTCTCTCTCTTTTTCTCTATTGTACTTATCTCTCTTTTTGGAGGAGGGTTTTTCCCATGAGGTTTTCCCTCTTTCTCTGCTTTATGAGAGATTGCATTGCATTATTTTAGCATTGCTTTTGTACATGGGTACCTAACATGGCCTCGTAGCCGAGACCCATTATGCATTAGTGAGCTTAAGTGCACTCCCCTAAAGTTACACTTAAGGGGGGGTGTTGGTGTAAATAGGTATTTACTATTTACACTTTACTTAAGTTTACTTAGGCTAGTGCATTATTTTATTATTTTGCATTATTTTATTATTTCTCTTTATGAGACACTTAGGAGTTTGCACATCTTCTAGAGTTGTCATGTAGACAACACAGAAGTATGCAACTCTAATTATGCACATGGTGTCTACACCACAGGAGTTTGCATCATTCACTGAGTTGTCATGTAGACAACACAGTTTTTCACACTCCTAATTTAGCACATATTGTCTACAACACTGATGTGCGTGTTTCACCTTTGTAGGCTTATCCTCTCATCATCGCACTTACTTTCGTGCATAATGGAGGATAACCCATATCTGGTGGACATGTGCCTAGTTGTTGGACTTATCATGATGCTGATTCTGAGGCATTCTAGATGCATCTCAGAGGCCTTTATATTAAGGAACTCTTAGCGTACTTGTACATAGAATTGAATACTATACAGTTATTCTGACCATACTTTGGTCTAATTTGTGCTTGTGTTTTGAGTTCCTTGGTCTTGGGTAAATTCTGCCCTAAGGCAGATTCTTACAATATTTGATATTATCTTCTGATAGATCTCTAGATAGATACATGCTTTTGTTATTTGTTCTCGAGATGATTGATACATGTTACATTATGTTGTGTAATCTAATACATTATAGATCTAGATCTAGTTTATTATAAATTGTTTCTAGAAGATATGTAAGTAATTTATTTAGATATGTACACATGTAATATATTGATTATATATATATATATATATATATAGTTCATGTAATTTAATTGTCTAGTAATATATCATGTATTAAATGTTCAAGTATCAAGTAATTAGTTGTACATAATTCCTAACTTGAGTAAATCTATAGAACTCATCCCTTTTATTTGTACACATATCCTAGAATTTTATCCCCTTAAGCCCAATGTTCTAATTCAAGTCCAACTTCAAACATGTACATGTTCAAAATTTAGTTAAACAAATCACAATTTGAACTTGAAAGCTCACATGTCCAGTAATTAGTTAAATCGAAAGCTCGTGTGTCCTAAAATTGAAAGCACATGTCCTAATTAGTTAAATTGAAAGCGTATATGTGTCCTAAATTTGACAAGTTAAATGAAATAGAAAGTTCAATATAATAGAAAGTTAAATGAATTCAAGGCATTGAGTTAAAAATGAAAGAGTAAAAGTTCAATTTAGAAAATTAGTCATTCCACCAAATTTCAAATTGATCAAATGATTATTCAACCAAATTTCAAATAGTTTGAACCAAATTTTAAATTGTGCTTGAGTTACATTTCAAATTTTAATCATAGTGAAATTTTAATTTGTACACATATCCTAGAATTTTATCCCCTTAAGCCCAATGTTCTAATTCAAGTCCAACTTAAAACATGTACATGTTCAAAATTTAATTAAACAAATCGCAATTTGAACTTGAAAGCTCACATGTCCTAAAATTGAAAGCACATGTCCTAATTAGTTAAATTGAAAGCGTACATGTGTCCTAAAATTGACAAGTTAAATGAAATAGAAAGTTCAATATAATTAATTTAATAGACCCCTAATTTCATCCCCTTAAGACAAGTGGTGTTCGAATTTCTTTCCCTCAAGGTGCACATGTCAGGTTATTAGTGTACACACATACATATAAGTTCATAATTTCTATAATTAGTTACTTTATGACCATTTGAATTCAAGACATTGAGTTAAAAATGAAAGAGTAAAAGTTCAATTTAGAAAATTAGTTATTCCGCCAAATTTCAAATTGATCAAATGATTGTTCAACCAAATTTCAAATAGTTTGAATCAAATTTCAAATTGATCAAATGATTGTTCAACCAAATTTCAAATAGTTTGAACCAAATTTCAAATTGTTCTTGAATTACATTTCAAATTAGGAGTTGTTTCTATCTCATATCAAGTGGATCAACTCGTTCCTGGATAACATTTAATATTTTCTCATGATCATCAATATGGAGCCTCCACTTACGTATTCCAGATCCTTTGACTAGATGAAGAGTTAGACCAATGGAAATAACATGGTTACTATATTGATATACCTTATTGTTAGGTTGATAATCGGTGAAATGAATCCCATTTTTAAGTACTTTTCTTTGCTTCAAATATGTTCCTTGTACAACAACAGAACTTGCACATGTACACATTTAAAAAATACATCAATCTTGAATTTAAGTCAAAGAATTTGAATTCATAAAAAACATAGATACTTGACATACATGTACATAATTCAACTATATACTAACCTGTGGGAAAAATAATTTCATCACTTATTTCAGTCTTTGTTAGCTTCTCTCTTTCCATGGTGCAACGTAATAAATAATAGCTAACACCTTCTACATTTTTCGATTCTGCCATGACTGCAAAAACATTTCCTACAAAAACGTATATATGTCAAAATTTTGGATACATGTCATGTACATAAGTACATATATATAATAATAATTAACCAAAATTATGAAAAATCTATACATGTACATGATCCAGGTATATATATAGTTCATACATACCAACTCTGATCAATCCTAAAATATGGTTATAATCACTAGAAATCAATGGAATATCATCATAGTTTTCGTCCTCAAACTCATTCATATTAATAACATCTAGTGGCACCAAAGTCCATTCACCCACATATCCACATTCTTGATTAATGCAACCATCATAGTCTTCATCAATACAATTAGGACAAAAATATGAGTATTATCTCATGTACAATGACCACACATTACTATTTGTACTCATAACTGAATGCAAAGATCGTGTCTTCTCTACCCTCTTGTATGCATGCATTGATTTTCTATCAACACCTGAATGTACACAAGGTCCATAATTTAGTTAGAGATCATCTAAGGTAGAAAATTAAATATAAATTTAAGATTCAATTTAAAAATATGAACAAATTAATTTATATATACCTGATACCTCCCAAAACACTCTAAATGGTATGACTCGATCTGCTTGTGATGATGTGTTATCTATATTTTTTGGCATCGAAAAATATGTTTTGCACCACTCAACCACATCATGAGAATTATTAATGTGATATCCTTTATAGTCCATTTGATACTTTCTTAAAGCACATTTGATACAAGCTCCTGCACCATCATGCTCACCCTTTCCATGTCCACTCTCAAAAAAGCTCAAATGTGTGGTATATTAAGGTATCGATGATATCTAAATAATGCATAAAATGGTCTAGCTGATTTAAATTGTGTTGCACATCTATCTGACCATACAAAATGTTTTTCTATTTTAATGTTTTTGTTTTTCAAATATTCAAAAAATGTCTTAAAACAATGTTCCACAAAATGTGTGTCATGTTCTTTGTCATCACTAATGTAAAAGTGATACTCTTTTTTAATGACTCGTGCTTGATATGTACTTTCCACACCATCCAGATTGATTTGTGCATGTTGATAAGACACTTGAAGCATAATAGTAACCTGCTCTATATAGTAGTATTCTGCTTGAAGTTGTTTTTGAGATACGAAAGAGTAATTCTCTGCAAAGTCAACAACAAATAGAATTGTTCCGAGTGGGAAAGTTTCTCTGTGTTTGAAATTGTTTTGCTTGCCACTTAGCAAAAAACGCATGGCATTTATATGGTTGAATCAATTTATGAAAATTTGACATAAATTCTCCAGCCGATATCTCATCCTCTACATATTTTAACCTTATTGATTCTTTTCCAGCTTTTTTTTTTTTACTTTATGTACTTATATCTCTTACATTTTACCATCCTTGTCATATTAGTATCTTCTTCTCTCAAAGGAAATTTAGTCAAGTTACCACATGTTTCACAAGTTCCTCTTATGCAATCTATTTCACCTATTGCACAATCATTTGGTTTGTCACATGAGATTGATGTTATGAATTGACTCAGTCATTTAGGAAAAGTATTTTGAGAAGTTCCACCACTTTCTTCTATCATCTTTCGAAACCCTTCATAGTACAGATCAAATTCAACATGATATTGACAACAACATGTTTCAAAAGATTTATTTATCTTCACAAAATAGGGCTTCAATCTTTCAAACATTGTTTGTCCAATCTTTATGTTAGGATTTAAATTACAAAATGAGAGATACAATTCATGTTGAGTGACATCCAACCAATATTTTACCTGTTGAATATATTCCTTAGGCCCAATCCTCTGCTTGATGATATCTCTTCTATTTCGTGAAGGACGAGTATTATCAATCCAAAATTGAATAACTAAGTTCTTAATTGTTTCCCCAATCCTATCAGATCAAGGAGCTCTACACATTAGTGCCCAGTTGCCTTCTAATGTACTATCATTCAAATTGTTTCTCCTTTTCAGATAATGTAGTACTGTCTTTTGACTATACCTGAAATGAGATGATAATGAAGAGATCTATCTATTTTGGGATGTTTTCTTATTTAAAATAGATGTCAGTATCACCCTTTGTGCAATGGATTTATCTACAGATCTAGTTTTTTTCCCAATGGAATGTAACTCTTCCTTAACACTTTCAACAATATCTTTTTCTAGTTTAGAAGTCCTCCTCTTTTTTATACTTGTATCTATACCCAATAGTCTTAGTGGCTCTTTTAATTCATCTTTAAGAAGTGAAATTGATAATAGTTGATTTTTCTCCACTATTGATAGATTCTCAAATTGTGCAATTATGTCTTTAGACTTTTTATTCAATTTCCTCTTCGTAGTATGTGTAGGTTGATTAACATATTCTCTCAATTTTTCCATATCCATTTCAATTAAATGATCTATGCTTCTATGATTAATTTTTCTCTTCAATATTTGAGCTAGATTAACATTCTCATTTGTTGTTTGATCTCGACCTACACAAGAAAAAATGAAACAAAGTCTTAAGATACAATCTCTTTAGGGGACATATGTATACATATATACATGTTTAACTTGAGTGAAATATTATGTACTTGATTAAATTATCTAACCTTCAAATGGTCCTTCTTCAATATCCATTGCTTCATCTTCAATTTCCTCATGTCCAACATTTTCATCATCTACTAGAGTTGCACATGCACGATATAAAAAATAAAATCAAGTAAGTTTATAAGGGGAAATATCACTCGCTAAATTTAAAAATTAAAGATATAAAGTTTGATAGAGACCTAGAAATCTAGAGAGATCTATATTATATACTTGCAAGAGATGCACATGTACCTGTTTGAACTTGGGATGAACCTTCTCCAATGTCGGTAGGTTGTCCTAGTTGACTACGTCCTAAATAAATTCATTTATTTAAATTTAATCATAATCTAATAAACCTTAATGAACTATAAATTATTAACATAATTGAATAAACAAGGTAATTCCTGTGCTAAATAAATTCATAATTTAAATTTATTCATAATGTAATATTTACCCTAAGGACTAAATATGGACATAATTGAATAAACCCTAATGGCCTAAATATGAACATAATTTCAAATAAACTCTTAATATTAAGTTAATAGTAATGCTAATTTAAGATAAATATCATATTCCTAATTGGATTTAAACCCTAATCCTAACTAAATAAACTAATTAAATACATTGGAAAAAAGATTGTGCATGTGTACCTTATCTAAGTATCTTGCTAGGGTTTTTCGGCGATTTTTATCTTCTTGTTCCTTAGTTCTTCTTCGTGTATATTTACTTGCTCTTTTATCTTTATTTCCCATGTCATAAATTCTTCCTCCAAAATTCAAAAATAGGTTGAAGTTTGTCAAATATTTCTTTCTTTCCAATTCAAAAGCCAATAACTTGATTTCACATAAATGTAAATTGAAAAACATGAAACTCATATTTATATAAAAAAAAAATTCTTTAAAAAACCAACCTTATTAGTCGACTAGGGAAAAACCCCTAGGGGCTGACTAGAGAAACACCCCTAGTGGCGGACAGGCTAGGAGTCCTAGGACCCCTATGGATCTGTTTCATTTGTACGAATGGGTTGAAAGGGGTCATAGGTTATCCTATGACCCCTTTCAATGCATTTCATGACAACATATGTCCTTAGGGTTCCTAGGACCTCTAGGAACCTATTTCATTTGTTTGAATGGGTTGAAAGGAGTCATAGGATAACCTATGACTCATTTTGATGTATTTCATAACAATATATGTCCCTAGGGGTCCTAGGACCTCTAGGGACCTATTCCATTTGTTTAAATGGGTCAAAAGGGAGTCATAGGCCATTTCGACGCATTTCATGACAACATATGTCCTTAAGGGTCGTAGGACCCCTAGGGGCCTATTTCATTTGTTTGAATGGGTCGAAAGGGGTCATAGGATAACCTATGATCCCTTTCGATGCATTTTATGACAACACGTGTCCTTAGGGGTCCTAAGACCTCTAGGGACCTATTTCATTTCTTCGAATGGGTTGAAGGGGATCATAGAATAACCTATGACCCCTTTTGACACATTTCATGACAACATATGTCCTTAGGGCCTATAAGCCCTTTTGATGCATTTCATGACAACATATGTCCTTAGGGATCCTAGGATCCCTAGGGACCTATTTCATTTGTTTGAATGGGTTGAAAGGGATCATAGGATAACCTATAACCCTTTTCAACGTATTTCATGACAACATATGTCCCTAGGACCCCTAGGGAACTATTTCATTTGTTCGAATGGCTCGAAAGGGGTCATAAGATAAACTATGACCCCTTTCAACATATTTCATGATAACATATGCCTTTAGGGGTCCTTAGATCTCTAGGGACCTATTTCATTTGTTTGAATGGGTTGAAAGACATTTCATGACAACATATGTTCGTTGGGGTCCTAGGACCCCTAGGGACCTCTTTCATCTATTTGAATGGGTTGAAAGGGGTCATGGGATTACCTATGACCCTTTTCGACGCATTTCATGACCCATAGTCATGAAATGCATCGAAAGGGGTCATAGGTCCATTCAATGCATTTCATGACAACATATGTCCCTAGGAGTCCTAAGACCCCTGGGAACCTATTTTATTTGTTCAAATGGGTTAAAATAGGTCATAGGATAACCTATGACCTCTTTTGATGCATTTCATGACAATAATTGTCCCTAGAGGTTGTAGGACCCCTAAGGACCTATTTCATTTGCTTGAATGGGTTGAAAAGGGTCATAGGATAACCTATGACCCCTTTTGATGCAATTCATCACAAAATATGTCAGTAGGGATCCTAGGACCCCTAGGGACCTATTTCATTTGCTTGAATGGATTGAAAGGGGTCATAAGATAACCTATGATCCCTTTTGATGCATTTTAGGTCCAATGCCCCTTAGGAACCTATTTCATTTGTTTGAATGGGTCGAAAGGGGTGATAGGATAAACTATGACTCTTTCGACACATTTCATGACAACATATGTCCCTAGGGACCTATTTCATTTGTACGAATGTGTAGAAAGGGGTCATAGGATTACCTATGACCCCTTTCGACACATTTTATAACAACATATGTCCTTTGAGATCGGAGGACCCCTAAGGACCTGTTTCATTTGTTTGAATGGGTTGGAAGGGGTCACAGGATAACCTATGACCCCTTTTGACACATTTCATGGCAACATATGTCCCTAGGAACCTATTTCGATTGTTTGTATTGGTCGAAAGGTGTCATAGGATAACCTATGACCCTTTTCAATGCATTTCATGACAAAATATGTCCCTAGGGGTCTTAGGACTCCTAGAGACCTATTTCATTTGTTTGAATGGGTCAAAAGGGGTCATATGATAACCTATGACTCCTTTCGATGCATTTGATGACAACATATGTCCCTATACATCCTAGGACCCCTAGGGATCTATTTCATTTGTTTGAATGGGTCAAAATGGGTCATGGGATAACCTATGACCCCTTTTGATGCATTTTATGACAACATATGTCCCTAGGGACCTATTTCATTTGTTCGAATGGGTCGAAAGGGTTCATAGGATAACCCATTACCCCTTTTGATGTATTTCATGACAACATATGTCCTTAGGGGTCCTAGGACACCTAAGGACCTATTTCATTTGTTCAAATGGGTCAAAAGGGATCATAGGTTAACCTATGATCCCTTCTAATGCATTTCATGACAACATATGTCCTCAGGGGTCCTATGACCCCTAGTGACCTATTTCATTTGTTTGAATGGGTCGAAAGGGGTCATCAACTCATTTTATTGAGGACCCCTAGGGACATAGGGTAATTGATACAATGGGTCAATTAGTGTCATGGGATAGCTCATGACCCCATTGGACCCATTGCATCGTGATATATGTCCCTAGGGGTATAGGGTAAAAGATGTGATGGCTTGAATGGGGTTGTATGTTAGCCCACAACCTGATTGGACCCATTGCATCATAACATGTGTCCCTAGGGGTACTAGGAACCCTTGGGACATAGGGCAGTCTATGCAATGGGTCAAATGGGGTCCTGGGCTAACCCACAAACCCATTGGACTCATTGCATATTGACATGTGTAGACCCCTACGGACATAGGGTAATCGATGCTAAGGGTTGAATGGGGTCGTCTGCTAGCCCATGACCCCATTCGACCCAATGCATCGATTACCCTAGCCTACAACCCCATTACTAATAATAATAATAATACATTACTATATTATATAATAATAATACATTACTATATTATATAATAATAATATTATATGACTATATATTAAATATAATAATAATATATTACTAGATTATATAATAATAATATATAACTATATTAAATTTAATAATAATATACTAATATATACTAATATACAATAATATATAATACTTGTTGATTTCCCACACTTGCCAAATTGATTTCCCTCCAAAATTTGGGCAATCAATTTTTGAAAGAAAAAAAATTGCCGCCAAATTTTGGGTACCCAATTAGGCTTGTTATTTACCAAACCTCTTTGGTCAACTCAACAAATGTGTTTGAGACATGTTTCAATGACATTTAGACTTGAGTAGCCATCTGACAATATTTTTTTCATCGAAAATCAATGAACCAAAAAGGGTTTTTTGATAACACTCAAGATTCCATCGATATAATTGCTGTCAAATTTTGAGTTTCATAAGTATTTATTAGTTCATTTTTAATGAAGATGTCGGTAACTATTGATTAACATATTGATTGGAAAAAAGCTATAATTTTCAAACAATATAAAATTCTTAAAATCCAAAAGTTGTGTCACATTCTATGCTTCGCCTAGTGTAAGAATTTTTTTTGTAATGATTCCAATTAGTTAAGGTGGTTAGACATGGGAGTTTTTTTATTCTAAAAAATTTATAGTAGAAATTCCATATTTAATTATTTATTTACAATAAAAATACCCAAAAATATGTGTCACATCCGAGCATGAATTTACATTTTATATCTATAATTATATTAAAAAATATTATGGTTTGATTTTGATTTTAAGGTGGTCAGACATACACCTAACTTTTTTTTTGCACTGAAATTTTTGTAATACTCCATTAAAATCCAAAATTTTGACAAATCAAATAATTTTTTCTCTAGATAAGACCTAGTAGTTTAGAAACTACATTCAATTTTCTACAGATTCCTTTCTTATACTTTTTAATATAAAGCCCATAACTACTTTAAAATTGTGTGTCAACATAACCCTAATTGTTGGTTTTTTACTGCCACTTAAGGCCATAGTTTGGTTGACCATGATCCTACACATACCCTATTTTAATATTCATAAAAATAATGTTTGGAAAACTTAGTGAAACTTTAGGTTTATTTCTTTTGGGTTCCTCAGTGGAGTGTTACACTTTGGATCTAGAAGATGAGGACAATTGATGTCTTGGAGTAGAATATGTAGGATGACCTTAGAGATGATGCCTCTAAAAACTATTTATGTGAGGATGTCATTCCCTCTTCTACCATTTCCTCAAATTGTGAGTATGTGCTTATCATGTTCTTAGTGAGATTAAAGTAAATGAGGTCATTGGTCTCTTCTAATTTCTTGTATCAAGTATATAGGTGTTTCAATTTCCTAGCATGAGCAAGTAACTCAAGATCATCTAGAAGTGGTTGAGGTTTCGTAGCACAAGGTTTGAAGTCCATGGTGGTGGATATAAAATCAAACATGAAGGAGACTAGAAGAAGCTAATAAGGTGACACAAGATAACTTAATGTCCAAACTAGAGAAGAAAATTGTTCACTTGCTAAGATAGGTAGCATTGAGAGAATGACTTGTCAAGAAAAGTGTCCAAGCAACTTACAACACTAACAACTAAAGTCAAGAGCTAGGAAAAAATTCCAATAGAAAAGTAGATAGAGAAAGCGAGATGAAAAGTGAACAAATTTCCTAATCAAAGAGTGTAGTCAAGAGATCAAGGTAACCATTTCAGAAATAGAGGGTCCTAGTAAGATGACATGGACCATGAAGATGTAAAAGACCAACAATGCTAAGACAAAAGAGCCATTTAAAACAAGACAAATAATGAAACTCCCGTAAAAAGAAACAAAAGAAAAGTGTTTAGACTTGATGTTATGACTTGAAGGATAATGTTTTTTGAGTTTTTAAGTTTTATGATTTTTAAAAATTTTTTTAATAAAAATGCACAATGAAAGCATGCAAGAAGGAAAAATTCCCAAGGCTTAATTTGATTTATGTGTCCCCTTTTGTTTGAAGTGGGGAAGGTTTTGAATAGTCAAGAACATCAAATATGCCAACAACCTATTTAGGTTTTATACAAGGATGTACAAGCTCAAGTAGGCAATGTCCTCGATATGTAAGGTACATGAGGTCCAAATCCGTAGATGAAAAGACAATAATATCAAATAGCTAGGAGGAAATGGTAACCCAATATCCACTTTCACTTCCCAAAGGTATCAATTTCTTTGGGGCTTAGCCAAGATTGACAATATTCTACTTCCAAGAGTAGATTCAGGCCACACTATTTATACTTTGCCGGATTACAGGAGTTGAGGTCCTCTACTAGAGTGAGCACTACTTCTCTAGGTAGGCCCCCTAAAAATTAAAAAAAGTCAAGATTATTTATTTATGTTCCCCTCAAAAACCTTAACAAGAATGCAAGAAGAAAACATGAATAAGAAAACCTTGGGGATCAAAAGACAAAGGGGTTCATTTTTAAGCCTAAATCCAAATGTGAATGGTTCATTTTAAGCCATTTTTTCCAATGTTGGGAAGACACACCAAACAAGTTGAACAAAAGAAAGAAATTATTTTACAATCAGAAAAAAGACAATGATCAATATTTGCAATGAAAATAAGAAGGTTAGGAATGTGTGCCCCTTGATTTCACACTTTCCAAAAAAAATTCCATTTTTTGTTGCTTTGACCTTCAAGTTGCATTCACAAGCTTCAATCAAGTGCATGAAATCATGAAGAAATTGGAAAATTCAAATGAAATACAATGCACTAATTGATTCCAACCAACTGACAAATCGTATTGCAAATAAAGTGCAAGCTAATCACCAAATACTCTTCTTTTGTTATTTTTCTTTTGACTTAGTCAACAAGATTGGTTTTTAATGCAAATATTTTGACCCCAAAAATAAAAATGTAAAGAAGAGACCTATAGTAAAAATCAATGAGCATTCCAAAAATGCAAGAATTTATGGGATATCTCTTAATTTGTGCCCTAGGGACCCATTTCTTAAAGAAAACCTGTTATTTGAAATCGAGTTATTGAGCCCTCTATGACATCCAAATTCAAAACACAAAGAACAAACCTCCCTTATAATTTTCATTCCTTTTTAAAAATGCATAGTTTGTCAAAATATTCACTGTTTTGCGACCATAAATGAATTTTCATTATAAAAAAGAAAGAAAACTTATATCTTTCCCACGCAAACTTCAAAATATTTGAATTTTGGACTAAGTCATCTCTGATCCATCCCTAACTTCCAAAAAAAATTCAAATCAAAATACTAAGTCATTTGGAAGATATGATCAAATTTTTGAAGTTTTTTGCCTTCAAGCCAATCTACACAAAGGTTAGCCTTAAAACCAAAGTGATAAACCTGCAAACCTAATTGATTAGATCCAATAAGCTGCTGAAAAAACAAGAAATGAGAAATGCAACAAAAAAATGCAAACAAATCAAACTACTAAACCCAAAAGAATGCAAGAAAATGAAGCTAGAAACTTGGTTCAAGCCCCACGGTGGGCACCAAAAATGTGTCACACTTCTATAAACCCTTATTCTCAATAATACACATGAAAGAGAACATCTCAAGAGGCGGCTTATAGCTCTCTATCTATGACATGCAAAGGTGCGAGAAGTGAAATGGTGGTTCTTAAATGAACCAAAACTATGAAACCCTAGCAAACTGCATCATAGAACGACATACTCAAAGAGTAGAGGCAATGAGTGCCATTATCCAAGAATCCTCAAATCGGTATGCAATGCAAGAGTGAAACTAAACTAAATGAGATGCAAGATGCAAGCTAACAAGTATGAAAGATTTAAAAAACCCCTATTTAGACTAAGTGAGCTATTATTCTAGAGCACAAAAGGAAATCTAAACTAAAATACCATAATGCAAGAATGAGAAAGCAAATATGAAATGCAAATGCAATAGTGCTCCAAGTCCTTCAAAGCTCCAAAGTCACCAAGAAAACCTGTAGCACAACATTAGCATGAGAGTCTAAGATTAGAGTATGAGGAGACAACCCTCATTCTAAAGATAAATGGACAATAGGGATTAACATGAAAAAGAGACATAATCAAGGAAGGAGCATGCATCTTAAGTGATCCATGTGCACAAACATCTCCACCAATCACAATCAACAATTGACTTTTGAGAGGGAAAGTAACATGTTGAGGAGAATTAAAGTTAATTATAAAAATAAAAGATTCCTCTCACAGAAAATTGTGCATTCATGTGTAGACAAAAATATATTTTCCTCTATTTTCAAAATCGGAATAATGTTTTATGTATGCACACTTAGGATAAGTAGGAAGTGGGGCTTTTTAGTTAATTAAAAGGGGCATGTTCTTTCAATTAAATAAAAGACTTCGGATAAAGTGGTCAAACCATAGGTTATAATCGAATAAATAGATTTTTGAGGATGTGATCAAAGATAAGCAATAGATAAATTATGCAAGATTGCTAGAAGGTAGGTTCATAGTGTAGATGACTATTTTTGGGTGATTATAGCGCCCTTCTAGGGTGTGCCTAGTCAAGAGCTTATCCTTGTTAGAATATTAGAAAGATGATGTCAAATGCCACCTAGTTGAGGGATTTAATAGAGACTTAAAGTCTTTACCTAGTTAAAGGGAGCTCGATTAAAGGACTTGAGGCACAATTGAATGTGTCGCCCAGTAGGGGATTTAATACAAAAGACTTGCTAGAGTTAACCTTCAATAGAATTTGCATATGTAGTAAATAATTTGACCTTGTTTTAGTGCAAACAATAGTATTTAATTTAACCGTATTATACACATCTTCAATACCAATATGTGTGTGTGTGTACACACACACACACATGTATGTATGTATGTATATGTATGTGCGTGTATGTATGTATACAAGTATGTACATGTGTATATGTGTGTGTATGTATATATGTATGTATGTATGTATGTGTATGTATGTGTGTGTATGTATGTGTATGTATGTATATAAGTATGTACATGTGTAGATGTGTGTGTGTGTGCGCGCGCGCGCGTGTGCGCACACACACACACACATATGGAAAGAGATCCTATTGTCGCTCAACTTTTCGATCAACCTTCATAGGTGACTGAAGGGCTTAAATCAAAGGTTTAGGCATTTCTACATCTACCAAGCTCTCTCTAGTACAAAGCAAGTGATCAAAAAGTGCCATTTCAAAATGTTTCTCTAATATGACAAGAGACCAAGCAGAGACCAAGAGACCAAGTAGTTCCCAGATATATGTAATTTATAAAATAAAAGAAAATCCACTAAAACAATTACCAATCCTAAAAATACAATTTTAAAAAATGATAAAATTTAACATTCTTTATACAGCCATCGAGTTTAAGGTTAAGGTTATGCTTCTGTATTGGTGGCGATCGAACTTCTTGTTCGTCATTCTCCTGAACAGTCGATTTGACGTGAAACCGTAGGTTCACTTTCATTCCTCTATTATGACTCGTAATACGTATCATTGCTGTTCCCGTCGATGTGGGACTAACTGAAGTTTATCGAAGATCAAAATACGTATCTAAAACGACAAGGAATGACACTATAAAGGACTGTAGTGATCGAGAAGAGAGCTGGGGATGTGACCTTATACATGTTTACATTGGGTCTGTATCTAGATACCCGAATTTGAGTAAGTAATCACCTTGTACATAACGGAATTTGAGGAAGTAATCATGTTGTAAGCAAAAGTTTGTGTAGAGAAGAGCAGCGACAGTTGCAAATATCACACAGGAAAGTTTTCTCCAAATTTGTAACTTAGAATGGCTTGGATTGATTCTTTTGATGAGAATTTCTCTTTGTTTAATGCCACAGTACTTCAAGAACTCCAATCTGAGTTGAATTACAGTTATGGCGGTTCCCTTGATGCGAATCAAGCATTTCCTGGCATCGAGGAGAGTCTCGATGATCTTTTGGGATCTCCTCTAGACTACCCACCATCCCAAATAAGCTACATGAGAACTAATATGAATGATGCCAGATGCTCTGCATCAACGGTTGAAGCTAATTATGGTGAATTCACTGTGTCCAAATGGCTTGAAATGGATGGGGTCAAGTGTGAATTGGATCAATTCAATGAAAAGAAGTGTGCGGAGGGTTGGAATGATAGAATGCCAATTGAGTTTGGTAAAGTTGGTGTTGGAGGTGAGAGTAATTGTAATGATTTACATGTTCCTGATAACAAATTGAAGAAAACTGCTAACGGCTTGCCTGCTAAGAATCTCATGGCAGAGAGGAGGAGAAGGAAGAAGCTCAATGATCGCCTATATATGCTTCGCTCAATGGTGCCTAATATCTCCAAGGTGGGTGTTTTTTACTGCGTTAATAAAAAAAGATACAATTCCTCTGTTGCACAAGTTCATCAATGGCTGTTCTAATTTGTTCTGCCTCTTGGTTATGCTGTTCCAGGTTGGGGCTTGACCAATTTCTATGGTTTTCTCTTTTTAACTTAGTCCACAGAAAAAAAAATACATTCAGTACCTTGAAATCTTTGAAAAGCAGAACACCATCCTTAGATTCATTTTGGGGGTTGTTTATCTGTTAGATGGGCACTTTCCCAAAGTGAATTCTGAATAATACTATTAGACTATCACAATGCGTGCTTCCTATATTCGATTGAGTATGAGATTTTTATGTGAAATACGAGACTTTTTACATTAAAAAATTGAATTACCTTGCATGATTCATCCTGGAATGAAAGTGAATCCAATCCTACCTGTTCGTGAAATATATTTTCTTCCTGTCCTACTCTTTGCAGTTTCTCTAAGTGCTCCAGGCTGAAGTATCAGTTTGGGGAAGAGTGTTATTCCTGTTTGTGAGGCCCTCTTCAAAATAAAATATAACAATAGTAACCAGGACTGATCTGGTTGGGATTCGAAAGTTTAATAAGTAAAATTTTCTCATGAAGAATTTGATTCCAATATCCTACAAGATTTCTGACCAAACATGCGAAGTTTGTGTTGCCATAAATGATCTTGCAGCCTTTACACAGATGTTTCACTTATAGAGTCTTCACTGTTTTGAACAGTGTCAAATACTCTCATAGTAGAGGGGATAACCGGTCCTTTTGAGTTTTGCTGAAGGCAGTTTCCTTTTCAAATTATGGAATAAGTTACTAATGATGGATAGACTTAGTGTGTACTCTACGAGATTCCCTTGGTTGACTAATCTGAACTCCCATAGATCCGCCTCAGGGAGCCTGATCAGAGAAACAGGTCCTTTCCTAATCCTCTAATAGTTTCTCTCTTACCTATCATGTCCATGGAATTCGTTTGTTGGGATAAAGATTATGATTTTGAATTTGATAATTTACATCAATTAAGTATCAGATATATAATTTAAACCAAAAAATTGTGGACTAGAATGATTTTTGTTAGCAAATGGGCCTTAAGTAAAGAGCACTAATAGTTCTGATACAAGGTTAAAAACACTAATTGTTCTGATACCAAGTTGGAAAATCAAGCAAAGAGGAGAAACCAGAGGAAGAGAAACCCAAATTTGTGCTCTGCTGAATACAGGTCCTCGACGATTAATTTATAAATGTGGAGTACAGTAGTGTACTGTAACATGGAGCTAGCTGCATTATTAATGGTGGACAGGTAAAATAGTAAGCACGTGAATAATGCGAATGATTGAAGACAACTAAAAGTGGCTAGATTAGTTTTGGGTGGCTGTAAAGTACTTAATCAGCTTGGTCTGCCGACACTACTAGCCAGCAGATAAGTAATTTATATCCTACTGTGCATTTAGGTTTGAGATAAGATTGTTTTATAATTCATCTGTGTTACTTTTCCAATTAAGATTTGAGACAGCTCTAAGAAGTCCCTCGTCACACTCCTCTTGCTAACATCGAAGATCACATTTAATGATGTATCATGAATGCCTATGATATAAAATTTCAATTGAAAATTTAAGAAACAGATGATTAAGTGACCCAGAAACAATCTTATCTAATCTATTTGAACTGTGGAAAACTCGTGTTAAATGATCTATCATCACTTTTCTCATTGTATGATTGATGGCTGATTATGATCCAAAATCTTATTGAAAAATTAAGATAGTTGAGCTCAGAAACAAATATAATTGAATGTAATTCAAAACGTCAATTGAAAAACAAACATAATTGAATCTAGAAACAATCTTATTTAATCTATTTGAATTGTGGAATGATCTTTCATCATTCTTTTCATTTTGATGATCGATAACTGAGTATGGTCCAAAACCTCAATGTTAAAAGTATGATTGTTGAATTCAGAAACAAATGATTGAATGCGACCCAACAAATTAATAGAGAAACAAACATAGTTGAATCCACCGACAATCTTATTTAATATATTTGAACAGTGGAAAACTCGTGACAGATGATCTATCATTACTCTTTTCTTTCTGATAATGGATGACTGAATATGATCCAGAATCTTAACTGAAAAATCAAAATAATTAAATATAATTCAACACATCAAATGAAAAATAAATTAGTTTAATCCATAAACAGTCCTCCTCTAATTCATTTGAAAACTCATGCCAGCTCATGCCAACTAAATAGATTTATTGAAGGCTTAGCTAAAATTTATAGACTAGTAATTGTAGTCAATGTGATAGCTGGCATTTACTTTTTTATGCTCGGTAATTTTGCTTATGCAGGTGGACAGGGTCTCAATTTTGGGAGATGCTGTTGTGTACATGAAGAAGCTTCTGCAGAGTATCAATGATGTCCATAGTGAGCTCATGAAATCTTCAAAAACTCCTTCCATAGTCGGTTCCTCAGATTTTCAGTTCTCAAGTCCTTTCTCTCTTTGTCGAGATAAGGGAGATTACAATGTCTCAACACCTAACGCAGATAGGCAAGAAGCACAGGTAAGCCTATCATTGTACCTCCTAGCTTATTGTTTCATTGATGTCCACATGAGAGCAAGAAGTGGGTGGAAAATTTGTTAAACAAATCATGTACGATTAGTCTAATCAGAACTTAAAATCATGCAAAATTAGTAGATGACAGCAAAACTTAACCAAAAAAGAAGTGCATCTACCATGAAGATGCTGAATGGTATACAGCTGTTAATGACCTTCTTGCTCTACCAAGTATTATAAATCCGTGCTTCAGTTACTCCATGGGAATTGGGAATTTCATATGAAGAAATATATGCACTTGATTAGAGTTATTGTACAATGTATTGGTGGCAGTGATGAAGCACCTAATAAAGAGGGGGCTTCTCTCCTATCATTCAAGGCCGATTCCATGTCATCTCAGAGTGAGAGAAGATCCTTTCTTATCTTGAATGCTATAGCACTTCAGTCCCTTCATCAGACCATATAGAAGCTGAGAACAGATGTCAAGAAGATCACAATTTTCTATCATTAGTAATAGGCTCAATACTGATTAAAGTTTGATTGAATTGTGCATGTTTTCTTTATGACAAGTAATTTTCCAATTCTAATGTTATTGTGCATAGTTTCTAATAATAATTGCATTAGTTTATTTCTTCAATGTTTCAGATCAAACTACACGATCTATTATCAGGAAGAACAGAGCAAGGCAAGAGAACAGATCAGATAGATTATTGGCAGACCAGGCTAGATTAATAAGAGAAGATGAGAGCATACGAATAACCCTCTTCCTATCATCTTGGTTCTTGTACCCTCTCACCCTCTCCCATTTTATCTAGCCCATTCTGCTACAATCTATTTATGATATTCTTTTATTTTGCTCTCTTCTTCGTGGTGATGGATCGCATAGTTTGATCTCAAATGTCAAGGAAATAAACTCACACACCTTCTGGTTTAAACTATGTATGCTTTTTTGCCCAACGTTTGCAATCCCACTCAATAGTTCATCATCAAAAAGGAAAATGTTTAATAGAGTTTTCAAAATAACCAACTGCTGTGCATGATTTCATCATAAGATGCTACTAATTCATTTGTTTTCAAGATTCCTAGTTCACAAGATTTACTGATTGTCGGTGTTTTTCTTCTATTGGTAAAGGGTTCTTTTAGGAAACAGTTGCACAAGGGTTAATGATAGATGTAATGTATCTGCAGGTGGAAGTGTGGACAACAAAAGACAGGGAGGTGAACATTCACATGTCCTGTTCGAGAAGGCAAGGTTTGCTTCTATCCACAATCAGGGCTCTAGATGAACTTGGTCTTGATGTCAAGCAAGCTGCCATAAGCTGCTTAAATGGCTTCAAACTTGATTGTTTACAAGCAGAGGTACATTGACTACATTCTTCTGTCTTATGATCAGTGCCCTTATAAATAACAAATAACCAACATTCTACTTGTTACTTTGCATTTTGTGGCAGCAAACTATGGGCCAAGACATTGCACCTGAGGACATCAAAGCACTTCTGCAACGTATATCAAGCTATCAAACTACATTATGACAAACCCATCACAATACAGGGCAAATCAGTCAATTCCCACTCTACAAGAGCTTGCCATCTTTCAAACCAAACCCATTCAATAGCTTTTAATGACAGCAATTTCTTAAAATAGGGATTTCGAATATATAGAGTCAATGGGGCCGTATTCAATGGTCTGCCTACAAGGTTCTTACGTTGGAGATTTGTGTTCAAATCTTCAAAGTAACATCTTTGTCCCTTCTATATTAACTTGAATTGATTATGCAAATCTTCAAAGTAACATCTTTGTCGCTTTTATATTGACTTGAATTGATTATGCAATTTATACAAGTTCTAAGTTAGAATGTATTGAATGAAGAGAAGGTTCCTCTTATAACCAGGAGGTACAGCTTCTAGCTTCTAAGTTGAATATATTGAATGAGAAGAAGGTCCGTCCTATAATCAACTTGTATAGCTTTTAGCTTCTACATTGAATATATTGAGTAAGAAGAAAGTCCGTGTTACAACCTTTGATCTTATGGCCCTAAAAAATGCTAGAGATGCTTATGGGCCCATGAATGTACACATTAAGAACAACCTAAGGTTTACCCCCAAGTTTCTCAGATAAAGAAGCGTGGCGAGGATTACAGTTTGCTATGTTTAACTTGAATGTCACTTTCATCCAAATACAAAATTTAGTGGTACAAATACCTAATGATGAGTTTTGTGATCATTTCAGTGCCACTCCCATGAATCCTATTTGTAAATGGTATTACTGTGTCTTCATTGAGGTATTTTCTAATCTATTTTGTTCTACATATTGTACTTAATCATCGATAAATCTAATTGACAAGAAGAGCATAGTCATTAACCAAAACATATAGTATATAAAGATCTCAAGAATGTACAATGTTAATGTTTTTCTTTGAAACATTTTTGATCTAAATCTTATTGTATTTGCCATAGGCTATACTATTGCAATCACGTTTTCTTAACTTGTAATTAACATTCTTTATTTCAACCAATTAGATTTAAGCATTTTCTATGATAATAATGAACAATAGCCAGTGCTTATTGAGCTGTATTGATCATGAGATCAGAAAAAGGGGAAAATTGACAGGATTTCTGTATGTACACGCCATCTTACTAAATGCTACCCTTGATTTTGGGGACATGAATATCTTTTTTCTCTACCAGTTGCTTTCATTTTTATCAAATTACGGCTGTAATTTTTTATTTGCAGAAAGATATCAGCAAATTAAAAATATTTAATTTAGATCACAATTCTCCTCAACACTCCGTGAATTCCTTGCGGAGCACAAAGAAACTGAAAATAATGATGAAACCACATTTTAATTAAGGATTAGGCAAATAGTACATTGAGAGACGAGTTTAACAAATTATTCTGATTAATTAATTCTTCTATTCAAGTTTGTCAAAAATAATATAAACCTGATACGATCAAGAGAGAGATGTGAGTTTTGTGTAAATGTAGAATTCTGAAATAATATTAAAATCTTCACATTATTAAATAATAATTATAATAATTTGTAATTTTTAGAATAAAAATTATAATAATATATAAATCTTTTGACAAGTAGTATTAAGAAAAGTTTAATCTTCAAGCATTTGTATTTAAATGTTCAACCGTAAAATGCTTTTTCTTAGCAAACAAAAGATGCATCTTCTTATCAAACCAATAACATATTGTTTAGTTCAACATTATTAAATCAATCATGATTTCTACATGTAATAAAAACTAAATATGTATAGTAAAGGATTTGTAAAACATAGTATGTGAAATTCAAATTAAATCTCAATGTACAAGTATTTTGAATACTCCTACTTAGCAATTGATGATATAAAGGGGCTCTATAATGACTGACTCATAAGTAACACTAGTACATTTGGGTTGCATGACCTAAATTTTCCACGACAAGCCAATTTGGCTTGTCAAATTCACTTCTTTTTTTTTTAAATACGATCCCCATGATGTCAAAATTTCGACAATCCTTAGGTTTTTAGTCAAAATTTCAATGATCTTTAAGTTTTTAGTCAAAATTTTGACAACACTTAAGTTTATTGACGTTGTCAGGATATAAAGAAGAAAAAAGAAGAAGTGAAACTTCATTTTATATTTACGTGGCAAAGTGTGGGCGGGAGGGTTCAGTGTTGTTCCTAGGCGTGACGACGATCTTCTCAGTGTTGTTCAAGGTAACTTCATCATTTTGTTGAGTTGGGAGAATGCTAGGGAAACTAAAAGTAATTAAATTTTGATTGATTGTGTTATAAAGTGATCTTCCCCTTCTTATCCATGTCTCTGTTGTGATCTTTTTCAATGGAAAAGGAAGAAAATGGAAAGGAAAAGGAAGGGTTTTGTATACACAATGTACTGCAAGTAGCTTACATACAACCACATTTAGGGCCCATGGGAGTAGCAGGAGGCTAGGTCAGTACAAGTGGCTTAAATATATTAAAGCTCTAGGGATTTTATTTGATGATGAATCCTTCTATTCATCCATGTTGCAAAATACATATCTTGCAATCATAAAATCTTAAGATCTCTTTGTGTTTTGATATATGCTCATTACCTTATGGTATTAGCTTAACAAACCCTTGAAACTGTAAATTTCTTTTATTTTTCATGTCCTTCTCTTGCTTCTCTTCCTCAATTTCATCAGGATCATACACAGACTGTCTTGCCTCTCCTAAATTTTGAACCACATCCATTACCTCCACATAAAACCAGAAATCTTTGGTCTTCTTAGTTCCCACCATAATATGGTTATGCAAATGAAAATGAAGCAATGCAATTATCTCCTTCTCTGCTGCCTAAAAAAATGCCTGTTTGATATTTTGATACAAAGATATAAGCAAGCACATCCACATTATAAAAGAATCCATTAGTTATGGTATTGTATTCAATTGATTCATTATTGCATCATTGATAAGAGTACATTGTATTCTTGTTCATATTATCTCTTTCTTTTGTTTTGTTCATTAGCCTCTAATCCCAAGTTGTCGATGTTAGATGCAAATTCTTACAAAGACCTATACAAGCACCCATACTAGATTATGTACCATGTCATTAGGAAGGACAAAACACTTACATAATGTAAAAACTTATATGGCATGCCCAAAGATTCGTATAGACCATTATAATTCTCCAATAGTCAAGATGAAACATGAACATAAGCATATCGTGCCACTCAATATTTTAAATTTTAAACCAAACAGCTATAGCTTTACAACATATAAAACAAAATGGAGATTTCCAAAGGTACCCCAACATAGTTCTCCTCACCAATATCAAATTATAATGTTATCTTATGAATCTAAAAAATATTCTACACCAAACTATAATGAGCAATAGCTCATTCTTGAGTAACTCCATACCTGACTTTCACAACTAAAGAATTCAAAATCTTATCCTACCACAACATGAAAGACAATTTAATTGTAAAGCTCAAATAAGTAAATATTTACACCTCTTTTGAAGGATGACATACATACTACATTCGTTATCAAAAATTATCTTTGTCAACCTCAATAACCCATTGACCTTTGTAATCTACAAATACTCAATTTCATTCAAATGAAAACACTCACAAGGATGTTGAAGGGTCCTCTTTTCAAGGAGCAATAAATTGTTTCATCAAAAATACCTAGTCCATTTTCACCAAGTAAAGTTCACTCCCCTTACAACATATTCGTGAGTTTGTTACCATTTTCACCGATAATTGTAACTAGAAGTGTTTGTTACCACATTTCTAATTTGCTCTTCCCAAGAATTATTAGTCATTATGAAAGATATTGGAATGGAGTACTATAAAGCCCTTGATTGATGAGTTGTTGGAGTTATAGAATGTGATCACTATGTATGACATCTCTAGACTGATTGGTGAAAGACAATTTCAATTCCATGCAATGCTTCTATGGACAATACATGATGCCCCTAGACTAACACATTTTTGTGATATGTAAAATTGTTAACACTTATTTTTGGTATGTAATAGTGCTAACAAATTTTTGTTGTATGTTTGCATGTGATGATTGCAAATATGAATCTTCTAGTACACATGTCATCAAATTATATGTGATCTTGTAGGTCTTCAGAAATAGGAAAAATTTGCATGTCCAATTTGTGGTCCAAAGATGAAATCTCGTCATTCAAAAAGTTTAGGAAAGTAAGTGTTTGATGTGCATAGATACTTTCTCCACAAAAATCATAAGTATTGAATTATCGAAAAATATATTTTCAATGGGAAAGAAGAGACAACATCAAAGCCACGAAGAATGACACCTCACATGTGGAAGTTGGAATACAATAGAATGAATTGTCGAGGTAATTTCATTCCATCTAATGTAGGTTTTTGTATGAAATTTAAATTTGGATATTGTCTTATGTTTAGTAATGATGTAATTGATCTTCATGAAGGTTGTCAACAGATTGATTAGAAACTTCCAAATGGACTTAAAATCTATCCTAGATAATTTACTAGGTTGTCATACTGCGAGCACCTCACAATTGTGCATTTGTTTGATGCTATGCATATTGGAAAGAATGTAACAGAGACACTATGGAAAATATTGGATGGAAGGCATGATAAAGAAAATTTGGTCAAAATTTGTAATGACATTGATGAATCCAATCATGCATTGAGGTTTTCCCTTGAATAAAATAGCAATGGAAACCAGAATAATATGAGTGTCATTCTATGGTTATTAGCACAATAGCAAATTGATGCCATATTTGAAGCCATAAAAAAAAATCTAAATTTCTCACAAGATTTGTTGCAAACATAAGCAATCTCATATCAAAGAAAGTTGATTTTGGGTTAGGGTTGAAAGAAAATGATTGGCATACCTTCATCAAGGTAAGTCATTTTCTTCTCTATTTACAATAAATTTGTAAAACATTAGGTACTTTTGATTGTTTTATTTTATAATATATTGAAAAGATCATTTTATTATTACTGCAGTAAAGTCTACCTCTATCTCTCACATATAACTTCAACAACATGAGTGTCAAACATATTATAAATGATCTTGGGAAATACAAGAGGTTAGAAGTGTTATTTGTTAGATTCGTTGTATAGATATTATTTTTTGTAGAGTCTTGTTAATATTTTTTTGTGTGATGAATATCTTCTAGGTGGCTTTCATCTAAAGAAATTGATAAAAATGACATAAAGCATTGGAAGAGAAAAATTCTTCATCTTTTGTGTGAGATGAAAAAGTTGTTGGAATTAACAAGTAGGAAGTATACTTCTGAGAGGGAGAGCGGAGGGGGGGGGGGGGGCGAGGGGGTGAATCAAAAGTACTAAAATTTAATAAAACTTTCAAATTTTAAGCATTGCATGCATAAATATATAGAAATAATATGTAAAAAAATGCATCCACACAAACACTTGACACCATATATGATTACCCAGAAACCCTCCAATGAGAAGGTAAAACTGGGGTGGAGATGACACCCACAACTCTTCACTACTGCAGCAATAAAGTTCACCTATTAAGGTTTCATATTTTGACCATTCTCATGATTTGCCTTGTGAAAGGCCTGCCCTGTTAAAGGCTTACAAAGGATTATTAGATCCTACCCTGTTAAAGGATTTTAACACCCTATTACAAGTGTGCCTGGCTAGAGGACTTTTGAACACTCACTTGGAATGCCACCCTGTTAAAGGCTTTATACAATGGTTGTTAAACCAACCTAAGTCAATAGGATTTCATTATGTTGTATAAAAATTGTTAGAGAGTACAATAGAATGTTTGATCTGATACACTTACAATCTGATATTGTTGATTTCTGATCCTAATTCAGTTCATCTCGATCCTCTTTGATTTGATATGAAAATGTTGTAACCTTGATACTTTTTTCTGCTAACTGATTCTGCAATGTTATCCTTCTTCTAAGTCACCTCAATTCAGATCAATTCACCCCTTCCACTTCCTTCAAATATTTTCTAGCATTATCTCCTTGCATGCATTCTTTCTCACACTCTTCTAAAGTATGGGGCTTTGTCTCCTTTAAAAAGATTTCATGACTTAGGGTTAGGTATGAATCTACGATTGAGATTCATCCAACTTTCCCGCTCAAATCCTTCCATTTTTCTCATTGGTTGCATGTTGGTTGCATAGGGAATCCAAATAGATTTGATCTTATCTCTAATCCTTCAAGATTTATCCATATGTCAACTCAAATCTAGTTTACATCTTAGTTTGCAAAGCACAAACTCTTATGTTGATTATGTGTTGCTCGACACATACTGATTACTGATACTCGACACATACTGAAATTCTATCTTGCTCGGCATCTATTTTTCACTCAGCACTTGAAACTTACTCGACACTGTTTGTATGCTCGACATCTGAATGACTTAGCACTTGTTGAATTTCTAGCTCGGCACATATTGCAACTCGACATCTATATTATACTCAACATGAACTTAAAAAATTTCTTAAGTGTGTTGACAGTCAATTTTCAAAACCAATCTAAGATCAACAATCTCCCCCTTTGACATGAGTGACAAAAACACTTAACTATACATGATGAATCTAATCTCCTCAAGTATAATATACATTTTGTTCGGCATATATACAAAACTTCAAAATTTGTTCAAAATTTTGTAAAGAGCCATATACCTCAAAATTGTATAACTCCACCTGAGTTAATGTGACTTTCTTGTATCAAAATCTCTCTAAGTAGAGTGATTTGCCTCTACTGATACTCCTTGTCTTTATTCTAAATTTTGATACTCTATATCTGATATGACTTGTTGCTTCCCCGTTCTCTATTTGTTTTGGCTCCCCCTTTCACATGTCTCCCCTTGCAGATTAAGTCTTTTAATAATATCAGATTTCCAAAATCCATTACTAATGATGATTATGCTTCTAGATTTGATTGCGTATGTTTTTTTATCATCAACGTTTTGGATCACACTCAATGATCCATCATCAGGATGAGAGAAGGATGTAAGATGATGGATCATAGAGTGTGATGATGGATCACAGAGTGTGATCTGAAACGTTGATGATATAAAACATACCCAATCAAATCCAGAAGCATAATCATCATTAGATTAAGTCTTCTTCTGGTCTTTTGATTTTTCTCCTTCTTTTACAATTTCTCCCCCTTTTTGACACTTATGTCAAAGGGTCTATACACTGATTGAGTATTTTTCCAATAAGGTCTCGTTCACGTCCATCACAATTCTCATAGCAACATCCTAGTTTTGTATTGCAACTTCTAGGGATTTGATTTGTATTGTTGTCTCTGCTGCAAGGTGAACTAAGCCATCTAATGTTGAAAGATTAGGATCTTTCTTCAATACATTATCTACATAGGCTAGTTCCTTTTGGAGAATTTCCATGTGAGGGGTTAGGGTAGCTTGTATTTGAACTAATTTGGCTCTAGTATTAGCCTCTTCTGCTATCAATACAGCTAATTCCTTTTATGTGTGAAGCATTGTACGAAAATGCTTCTCACTTTGAGCTGGATCTTTTGGCAGTTGTATGCTTGATACTTTCAAATTTCTTTCCAAGCTCATTATTCTTTGGCTGGTTTCTTGTGTGAAGATTGAAGGATCACACAACTTTGTGTACAGTGAGAATATATTCTCAAGTACTGTCTTCACCTTTTCAATTTTCTTTGTCAGCTCTACCTGTGATAGTGCTATTTCACTGGATATTTTCTCATTCACCTTTTATTGAAACTTCTTCTCAGACCATTCCATGAGTTTTACATTTGTCTCTTGGTCTTCATTGGTCACCTACTCAACAATTTTTGACAATTGTCCCAAAATTGGCTTGGTTTCATCAGGTGCTTGCAAGTTGAATGCATCTAGAAAGATTTTTTTTATCTCAATTAGTGCTTGCCTTTGTTTATACTCATTTTTTAGTATCTCTTGCTTCTTCTTCCTCTCTAATGCCTCTTGCACCTCATTAATCTGGTCTATGTTCATGGTTGCATAGTCATACTTTGGAATGACTATTTATTCATCTAATGTAGGGTCTCCATAGTGAAGTACCCTTGCAACCTTTGTAGAGCTTGAGCCTGGTGCTGAAATTTGGGGTGGTATTGCTTCAGTGCTTAGCTTTTGAGGTATTCTAGTAGGAGTCCCAGTGGTTGGTAGATTTACCAAGGCTTGAATTGCTTCTTGCTCTCTTTCCTTTGGAATCTCCTTCTCCTCCTCTGATCTTCCTTGGTCAATCACTATTGTTTGTGGTGGTGCACCTTGTACTTGTGTAGTAGGAATAGAAGTATCCATCTATCCTATTTGTCCCTTTGTTTGCTCCTTGGTAGTTGTAGTAACTTTAGCTATGGTATCAACCTTAACATATGTATCTTATGAAGATTACTCTTTAGGTTGTCCACTTGTAGCTGTAGAGATGATAGAAGATGTTTCTTGTGTTGCCATCTTGTCCCTAGTCAAGTTAGCTACTGCTTTTTGCAACTCATCTACACTGACCAATACTAGATTATTGTATAATTGAGCTTGTACAATTGATTGGTCAAGGATCTTCTTAAGATCCTTTGCAATCAATGGATTGATGTTCTAACTAGAGTTTTCAAGAACATCCTTCACTTTAATTCTTTCTGCAGGTGTAGAGGTGTCATGTGGAGGGCTTGGAGGTGGCAATTATGTGTCTTACACACTTTAATCTATTTGTTGCTCCTCAACAGTTGCCATATTTTCTTCTTTTTGTGTTCCCTCCTCCACAGTGTCATCGGCCTTTTCCTTCTCACCTTCTCCTTCCTTATCATTGCCATCCTTTTCTCCATTATTTCTTCCCTCAAAGGGATCTTCTTCTGCTTCCTTAACTGTCATTAGCCCATATACAAACTTCCACATTTGAGTGGACTTCTTGACAATGTCTTCAACCTTGTTTTGAAAAATGATGAAGGCTCTATATTTGGGTGCATATTTGCTCCCATGCTTCTTGTTGGCCTTAGTTATTTTCCCTTTTGTGAGCTCAAGCATTACTCAAGCCAATGTAGACACTCTTATTTCATTTTCCATGTTAAGGAAATAAGGTCATTTATTTTCGACAATAGAATATAAATCTTTGGGCATTGAATTTCCAAGTTAAAGTGGGGTGTTCTTGAGCTTAGCCATCATGGTATAGACTAATTCTTCAACCATGTTTTGTTCTTCCCTACTCAACTTATTAAAATCAATGTTCTTTAAGCATGTTAAGTCTGCATTATCTTTAATATTATCACAAGTATTTTCTAAAATGACATGACTTACCACTCTAAATTGGCTTGTGTCTTTTGATTTAGTCCTTTCTTCATCAAATTCAGGAGGTGCAACATATTTCCTTCTTAGTTTCTTCTTTGTTGGACCTTGTTGCTCAGTAGCCTTCTTCTTTTCTATTGTTTTCTCTTTTTCCTTCTGAGTAGTAGCCCTTGTAGTTACTCTTGTGGCTGAGGTAGTAGGCTTGGCTAGACTTGGTTTTGTAGTCTTTTTGCCCTTGGGTTGAGCTGCAAGTTAGTTTCCTTTCTCTTTCTTAGTTCCTTCTCTTGTTTTGTTTTTATTTTTATTTTTCTCCCTATACCTGTGATCCTTCCTTGATTCAACTTGTTGCCAAACCTTGAATTTCGTGCACCCCAACAACCACCCCCCCAACCCTTTTTATCCACCATGGGTCTACAATCTTGCCACATTTCTCCTTGAGATGTTCCATCCTGATGATGGATCACAGAGTGTGATCCAAAACGTTGATGCAAAAATTATCCCACAATCTTCCCATAAGTAATACAACAAAGATGTTTCTGAGCTTTTATCTTCTTAGGTTGTGGTTTAGTTGGTGCTTCCTTGGCTTGCTCTTCCTTGACACCTTCTTCCTCTTCAACATATTCTCCCATGCCTTGTGTCAAGGCAAGTGGCTCCTAGCCATGTTCTTCTTCTTCTTCATCATCTTCACCATCTTCTTCTTCTCTTTCTATTGTGCCTTCTCCAAATTTTACCTTAAGTTTCTTGACCAATTTATCATTTTTCTTTAGAGTTGAAGCAGTTTTCAACTCCATTTCCACTTTAGACTTTACAACATCAAAAGTGCCAAAAGGTTTTGCCCTTTTATCAATCTCTTCTACAAACAACATTGTGATTGATGTTGATGCCTCATCAATGTTTAGCTCATATCCTAATGGCCTTAGCCATCTCACTCTTGGTACTACTACTTGGATATATGTATAATCAATGTCAACTAAGAAACAAATATCATTGATGTGCTAATCTACTAGAGAGACTGGAATCCTTAGTCTTTGTTTCATGGACTTCTTAAAGTCCTCAAAGTAGCTTGTCATTAGGGTTTCAAAATTAGTTCCCATTTGCTCTATGTACTCATTAACTTATACAGCTATAGACCTATTGGTCTTCCAACTTATCTTACCAAAGGAAGGAAATTCATTCTGAACATAGAAAAAGACACATGTCAAGATTGATCCAAACTTACACTAAGCACTTGTTGGTCTTCTTATTGCTCCTAGGTTCTCCATAATCTGTTGCAGTTGCAGTTCTACTAGATCATATGTATGATCCTTATTAACAAGTTTGTATCCCACATCAACTGCAATGCATGGTACACTATTCAGTTAGCTTGACTAATAGAATCTATGAGATATGACCCTCACAACAAATTCTACAAGTGGATCTTTGATTGTGTCAATAGTCATGCCCCTTTTGTTCCACTTTGACCTAGTGTTCTTCTCAATGGATTCTTTTGAGTCACTCCTCAGGGTCTTTGGTCATTCTACGGTTGGGTATCTTGTCACCCTATGTATGATTCTCTTTGACAACTTAATAGGTCCACCTTCCAACCATAGGCATCAATTTTGAATCCTACTCAAAACTATTTGTATCCACTCCATTTTGAAGATTGCAGGGAAATATAGGGGACGAGTCAAGCCCTTTCTTTCAACAATCTGGAATTCTTCCTTCAATATCATGTTCTCACATAGTTTGTCATAGGCCTGACAAATTTCCATATCACCTATCGCTCCAACCTTGTAGTTATAAAATTTTCTAACATCTTGTACCATTATGACTTTAGGTGGAATAATGGGTATTGGCCTAAAATTTGGTTGCTTGACTTCATTGCTAACTAACTGAACCTCAAACAGTTCCTTGTCCTTGGGATTTCTAGAGCTAGAGGCCATTTCTACAAACTAGGGTTTAAACTTTAAAACAACTTAGCTCAGCACTTGAGAAATATCTTTAAATTGATGAATAGATGCTTGATTTTTGTTGGAAACTATGCAAACACTTCAATCTCTGGTTGCCAATCATTTATGTGCTCTTCTCACTCTTGCTCTGTGTTTGCAATGATGAAAAAATGATCAAAAAATTGACCATATACCCTTCATTACATAGCATTTAATGCTTAGTGCATATACGGCTGTACACTCAGCTCCTTATGCAATTTTTGTTTTACTTGACTTCCATTGATTTTCCAACACTTGGCATCCACTAAAATTTCTCTTACTCGGCTTCAATAGGAATTTCCTTTTACTTAGCAACCACCACTAACTCAGCTTCAACTGACTTTGGCAGACAACCCAACATATACTAGGATTTTACTTGGCATCTGAAGGCAACCTTCCTTACTCGACAACAATGTGAAAACTTTAAAGATTTAACTTTGCATCTTTATTCATGTTGATCTATCAGTTTTAGTACTAACTCATTCTAGGAACTTATGTATGATAAGCATTTAAATATCAGTTCTGCATACCTTCTCTTGCTTAGTTTGGTGAGGTGTGACCACTTGACCCTTTAGGTGAAGTGATCTCTCCATTTAATGTACTACATACATCTTTCTTCTTACATGTCTTATTCATCTCTCATCTAATGTGCTCAACATCTACCTTGCCTTTTCCCTTGATTGACTCTGAGTTAGGTGCCTTTGTCCTTGTTGGGAAATGCTTGCTTATATGACTAGTCTTCAAATAACTAAAGCATGTAGTTTGGCTCAACCATCTGTTGTAGCTTCTACTGAAATGTGTTATTATGCAATTCTCAGGGATGTGTCCATATTCTTGATAGTAGTGACAACTATGTCTTGTATTGTAGTCCTAGTTGTAGGAATTTTCATGACTTCTTCCCTTGTTTGATGACCATGTGATCTTGGATCTGCATTCAAAGGCTTTGTGTCCAAACTTCTAACAATTGTAGCAACATCCTTCAAACTTTGGTGCATGTTTGGTCCTTGTTCTACATTCATGTGCCTGATGACCTTGTTTGTTGCATTTGTAACAATGATTCATGTTCCTTGGCTTGACATTCTAACCAGCATTCTCCTTCCTACAAACATTAGTTGGATGTCCTTTCTTTCCACAGTAATGACAAGTAGGTTTATAGTTCTTTCCTTTGTCATTCCTTTGTTCAGTAGTCTTGGATGACTCTCCTTCTTCAGTACTTGTATAGCCCAATCCTGATGTGTCTTTGCTGAATCTAGGGGATTTCAATAATTGCTCAAAGTACTTGATAGCTTCATTTGGCTTGTTGAAATTTTTCGCAAACTCCTTTTCTCTTTTTAGGTCATTCTACAATTGTTCATTTTGCAACTTCAATGTAGTTATTTCAATTTCCTTGACATTCAACTCATGATGGGCATTCATCATTTGGCTTAGGGTATTCAACTACATGTTTGAGATATTAAACAACTCTACTAATTTTTCATCCAAAATGTTCAAGATAAGATTCTTTTGTCTTCTTCAATCATGTCCTTATCCTCTATGGCTTTCTTCTTTTTCTTAGTCACTTCACATAGCAGTATAGCTTGTGATTCTTGCTCCAACTTGAGATTTCTGATCTCCTTAGCTTGTGTTATGTTCTTGTCCATGAGATCTTAAATTGTTGCATCAAACTCACAATAGTTACCATCTACAAATAACTTTGTGGTGTCAATCTCCTTGTATTGAGTGTCATTCTCTACTAAGGCAATCTCTTTCATTCTCTTTAGCAAACTCCTCAAAGCATCTCTAGCTTCACTTGGTTGTTGCAATAAGAGGTGTATCTCAACCTCTTGATTCTCAATGGTCTTTTCCAACTTGTAGACTTCCATCTCAAGATCTTTTCTCCAAGTTGTAAGGCTTCTCCTTATAAGAACTCATCTCTGATACCAATTGTTGGAATTAACAAGTAAGAAGTATACTTTTGAGAGGGGGGTGAATCAAAAGTACTAAACTTTAACCAATAAAATTTCAACTTTTAAACATTTCATGCATAAACATATAAAAATTAAATGTAAAACAAATGCATCCACACAAACACTTGACACCAAATATGATTACCCAGAAACCCTCCAATGAGAAGGTAAAACTGGGGTGGGGATGACACCCACAACTCTTCACTATTGCAACAATAAAGTTCACCTGTTAAGGTTACATATTTTGACCATTCTCATGATTTGTCCTATGAAAGGCCTACCCTATTAAAGGATTACAAAGGATTGTTAGATCCTACCCTGTTAAAGGATTTTAACACCCTATTAGAAGTGTGCCTAGCTAAAGGACTTTTGAACACTCACTTGGAATGTCACCCTATTAAAGGCTTTAGACAATGGCTATTAAACCAACCTAAGTCCATAGGATTTCATTTTGTTGTAACAATTGTTAGAGAGTACAATAGAATGTTTGATCTGATACACTTACAATCTAGTAATGTTGATTTTAGATCCTAATTTTGTTCATCTTGATCCTCTCTAATCTAATATGAAAATGTTGTAACCTTGATACTTTATTTTGCTAACTAATTTTTCAATGTTTTCCTTCTTCTAAGTCACCTCAATTCAAATCAATTCACCCCTTTCACTTCCTTCAAATATTTGCTAGCATTATCTCCTCCCATGCATTCTTTCTCACACTCTTGTAAAGTATGGGGCTTCGTCTCCTTTAAAAAGATTTCATTACTTAGGGTTAGGTATGAATCTACGATTGAGATTCATCCAACTTTCCTACTCAAATCCTTCCATTTTTCTCATTGGTTGCATGTTGATTGCATAGGGAATCCAAATAGATTCGATCTTATCTCTAATCCTTTGAGATTTATCCATATGTCGGCTCAAAAATGGTTTACATATTAGTTTGTGAAGGCTTATGTTAATTCTATGTTGCTCAACACATACTGAAGTTATGTCTTGCTCGACACTTAAACTTTCTCGGCATCTATTGTTCACTCGACTCATGAAACTTGCTTGGCATTGTTTGTATGCTTAGCATCTGCATGACTTGGCACTTGTTGAATTTTTGGCTCGACACATAGTGCAACTTGACATCTATATTATACCCTGCATGAACTTAGAAAATTTATTAAGTGTGTTGAGAGGCACTTGAAATTTTTGAAGGGTTTGGTTCAATAGAGAACACATCTTGAGGGTTCCATGGTCGAGGGATATATGGTCTACCAGAAAATGGTGTACATTAGTGAATATCTTTCCAAGTTTGCATGAAATACCCATGTATAGATCACATTTGGGATCCCAACTCCATTAACATATTCAAAGGGGAGTACTTAATGGGGAAAGTTAGATTGAGGAAAGTGAGAGGTAATTATAAGATATTATTGTAGTTAATTAATTCTTATCCATCATCAATATAAGTTGTTTCTAAATGATCTATTTATTTTATACAGTTGCTCATGAGTGGGATGCACTTCATTTGTATATTGCAAACAATCTTGATTACATGATGGTATGGATTAGGTGTTGCTTCATTGGTTAAAGAAGCTCATTGTAATGGAGATCCCAATGTTACGCCAATGGTAATTGATCTAGAAAATATTTTAAAAGGTGGAAATATACGTATAAGTTAATCTATCATGAACTATTTGTTTAAATCTATCATGAACTATTTGTTTATATCAACTCATGGATGGATGTATAATTTTGACATGTTTGAAAAATAACAAGTCAAGTACCACAAAGCTATGTACTACAATGGTTGTACATTTTGCATAAAAAAGGTGGATGACACTAAGAGAACTTGTGATTTTGGGATAGCTACAATCTACGAGGTCACCAATATATTGTCTAGAAATGACATGCATCCTCAACGAACTAAAAAAAGATACTATGAAATTTTGGATGATATAATTGACTGCATATTTTTTTCCTTCAAACTAGATATATTCGTTATCAAATGGTATAAGCTATGAATGAATCAAAATGATCTTGATAGAACTATTATTGAACATGATAATAGATTTACAATGATTAATACAAGGTCATTTGAACCAGTTGGAAATGAGCCCTGTGTTCTTCAAGCCAATGTGAGAAAGTGTTTTACTTTGGCATTCCACATAAACTATGTTTGTCATTTGTCATTAGACATGATCCAAGAGGAAGATCGCTAAAGTATAATGTGATTGAAGAAGAATATATCGAAGAAGTGGAAGACGAAGTAGATGATGATGATGAAAAAGATGAAGAGGAAGAAGAAGATGATGGTGGTGGTGGTGGTGGTGGTGGTGGTGGCAATGATGATGGTGGTGGTGATGGTGATGGTGATGATGATGACTATGACGACAATGATGGTCATAGTGACAATCATGATGATGATGACTACGATGACGATGATGGTCATAGTGACAATCATGATGATGATGATGGTCATTTTGATGATTTGGATCATGATGGTGATAATAATGATAAGATGGATGAAGAAGATGATCAATGACATGATTAATGGAAATGTATTATGTGTTGATTACTTATAATATTTTTTTTGTAGAGGTAATGAATTAAAAAGTATACAATGCTTAATTATTGGTGTTGATTACTTATAATATGTTTTTTGTAGAGGTAACGACTTAGAAAGTATAAAATGATTATGATGTATGCATATTGTTCATGTTATGTTGTATGTAATTTTTAGCTTAAGCATCATGTAATTTGTAACTAACTTAAGAAAAATGATTTACATATGTAGGAAACTATAACCCTTTGACGAGTATCATACACAGTAACATGGATTAGGAGGTATAAGTTTATTACATGCTCTCTTTCTCTTTACCTTCAACATTAACTTTAGGTAAACGTCATCAATATTAGCCTCACTTTATAGAAAAATATTTCTCTCCTTCAACTATATCTCACATTTGATGGGCTACAAGTAGCACCAAATAGGTATCTATTAGATTTTTCTTCCTCGAGTGAGGGAAATGTGAGAATAGAAGAGGATAGTGAGACATGTAGTAGGTCTTTGAAAGAGAGACAAACTAGAGGTCCAAAGATTAGAAGAAAATTCATTAAACACATGCAATTTTTTCTTGCTCAAGGGGGATCATGTTCTTATGATGATCAGACAAAGGGAGACATCAAGGTTCCCTTGAGGTACACATATCTTGCGAAAGAATGGGTACCCAAGGAATTACCTCCAGTTAACATTGATTTTTGTGTTAACAAGAGGATATAGTACATAGCTCCATCATCATTACATGGTTTAGGCCAATTTTTCATGGTTGGCATAAAGGGCAGTTATAAAAAAGTTGTTGAATTGATGGAGTATGGAGGACCTTGTTACAATTATGATAATTGGATGCAGATAGATCAATATATATAAAAGTATGCATAGGTATGCACTATCAGCAAATTATCTACAATGGAAAGCAAATGATCAAAGTAAAAAACTTATTGTGTACATTGATGGAAGGTGAAAAGAAATAGGGAACATTGTAGGTTTTATAAATAGTACATTTCTTGGGTCAACTAATAAGTGACCCAATTGCATTTTTGAGGCATGTGAGGGGAATCATGTTTTTGTATGTGTGATGAAATCAATAAGTTTAGGGGAAGAGCTGCTAATAAATTACAATTTGAATCGCATAGATACAAAGAAAGTTACTATCACGGGACTTGTAAGTACTATATATAAAATATTTAAACTAATTACTTCCAATAAGAACTCCAATATACAATATATTATTTTATTAATGATTTTTTTTGCTAAGTTGACTATTCCTTTTATTATGTTGATATTTTTATATATATTCTTTGTCACGTGACAACATGGCCAATCCATCAGATCAAAAAGGCGGGGATGTTTCTCCCACCACTTCTCTAGTGTAGGTAAACCTTCTATACAAAAATTTATGCAATTGTAATTTTACAAAATGTAATATTATTATATTATTTTTATTAAGGTTTTGGACTTGTTTTTATTTTTTTACTGATGTTTTTGTCACAATTTGATGCTTAGGGAAAGGAGAAAGAACATATTACACAAGATAAAATACTTACTAATATGGCGGCCACAGTATTATGTGATGATGACATTGCATATAACAATAACCCTATAACCATGTGTAAAAAGAACCTCAAGAGCATCAATCTACAAATTCTTGGGCTTGTGATGGATCCAAATCCAACAAAAGAGAATGAGGCCACAAGAAATGAATTATGTTCTAGAGCACATTGTTTGGAAGTAAGCAACAATGAATCTTTTTATACTAATTTATGGATCATGAACCACAATATGTATGTTTTGTTAAAGTAATTTTTGAGACCTTACCGAATTGTTCCACCTAACATGGCTACCAATATAGCTCCTACATCTATGTGATTTCAATTCTCAATCATCAGAAGGGACATTATTTTCTTCATGATTATTATTTACAGTTTTATATTACTGTTGTCATGTTTTTGCAATCTATATTTTAAAAAGACAATAAATTGTGTGTATATATGTATATATATATAAGATTTTTTCTAGGTGTTGATGATGTGCATACACATCCTTCAACAAGGCTGGCTAGCACTCCAAGATTATCAATTGCAAGATCGACAACAAGGAGCATGCAAACATCTACACCTATTGTAACTAGAACTGGTAAATCCTTGTTTTTCTACATTTTGTTATGTGTTAAACATGATTTGCTTTGTAATTTCTTGTTAATTTGAGTATAGTATGTCATTGATTAACTTTGTGCAGGGATAAGTACACCTTCTCAAGATAATAGAATAGATACCAGTACTAGTGATAATTTACCATCCTTTCCTGGAGCAGCCCGTGTTACTTCTACTAGTTTGTTGGAGGCATCATTGTGGATGGCTGAGAAAGATATGGTTCCCTTAAAATTTCCTAAGCTTTAGGGTACTTTAAAATTGTAATTATTTAGAGTGTAATTGTAGTTTACTTATTCATAACTCATTTTTGACTAATGATCCCATGATGATTTTGAAAGAAACAATTTTTTTATGGAACTTTTTATGATTTAACATTGAAGATATTTGGGCCCACATTACATAAAAGGTATGTAGCTTGATATAGTTGGTTGCTATATTTTTTCATTCATCCATTTGTTGTAATATATTCGAGGTACATAGCTTGAACTAATTTGTTTATATAACAATTTAGTTTTTTGTTAAAAGGTGGAATGAGCAAGGCCCTAAATTAAAAGATCAGCTCATAAAAACTATGGAGGAGCTCTTTGGTCAAAATATTTTGAATAGAGTCCAAATTCTTTAAAAAAAACTTGCAAACATCTAAAGATTGTGAGAGACCAATACAAAAGGGCTCTAAAGTACAACCCAAAGTACGAGCATCCTCCTATGGTTCTAGAGCTAGAGTCGAATGAAATCATTGAAAATACAAAAGAGATAAAGGAATTAACCCACCACCTAGCAAAAATAGGTATGTGGTAGTATTAATGTAATTATGCACAAATTAGTGATCTTTATATTTATATAATCTAACATATTTCAAATTTTACATATACAAGCTACAAGACACATCAAAGGCTACACAAGCTAGGAAAGAGAAGGTTGGTCAACAAAATCTTGGCTCTGGTGGATATATGAAAATTTAGTCATGCTATGTAAGTAGAAATAAATGAAATTTCATATCAATTTTTTATATAAAATTACAAATGAGAAATACAATCAATATTGTTGATATTATGCAAAAAATGTAGGGCATTGAATTTAATCTAGCACCCATGGAAGAGGACAAACAAATTGGCTTCAAGCAAGGCTATAAAGTGGTGGTTGTCTACCACCACACAAATTCTGGTGGCCAAAGAGATGTAGAAGATTCTGGTGCACCAGTTCACACACAAGTAAATAGGCATAATGAATAATAACAAAAATTGAGAACTTCATGAGAAATACTATATTTGATGTTAATTTTGAACAATGATAACAATGTGTGCATGACATCTGCAACCTTCTACTCCCGGCACAAATCTTACTCATGATGAAGAAGGTTCATATCCTACACATGATGAAGGCCTTGATGTGCATCACAATGATACAAGTACATGTTCAATTTCTATTGAAAATTAATTATGTAATTATTAATAAAATTTAACATCTTAAATTGCAATTGGCATAATCTTTATGTGATAATTTTTGAGTATGTGGAGCATGATGTTAGTGTTGAGCATGTTGAGGTTGGGGCTAAACAAAATATGATAGTAGATGATGTGGCACTATTAGGTAAAGAAAATTCCTTGATATGTTCTTTAGATTAATGAAATACTTATAACATTTTTAAAAATGTTTAGAATTAAACCCATTTATTTCTTATTGCAGGGGTGCATCACCCTTGTCCTTGAAAAAAGAAGAGGAAGCCTCATCTCATAAGATCAAAACCAAAAGAGCCACAAGAGAATGTCAAAGTTAGTCACGATGTGCTTATTAGCCTTTATCTTCAACAAAAGAAAAAACAAAAGAAGAAATGAATGTTAAAAACCTTGTTTGATGATGAATGTGTTGACGAATTTTTATGAATGTTGCTTATTAATGAATTTTATGTCATGTAATTTTATTTATTTTAAACATAAATAGTTTTAAAAATGGTGAACTTCAGTATTAATGTGAAAAAGGTAGAGCAGTCACTCAAGCACACAGACAAAAACCCTTGGATATCACAAGGGGTGGGCCAAAAGCCAAAGATTAACTCCAAGAATCTCATTAGATCATGGCCTCCGCCTAATCCAAGTTTGAGGAATTCCAACTATACAGTCAAAATGGTGAATAGATTCTCTATACTGGCAAATTTAGAAGGAAAAGATAAGCAGAATCAACATGACCAGCATGAGGCAAATTCCCAGTGGAAAGCGTCAAATGGACGATTAAAATTTCCAAAGATCACCTAGGTTGAATCTTCTTGCAAATTCTCAGGAATGATAGGTAACTAGTGACCTTAGCCAATTTTCACCATTGACAATTTAGATAATCAGTTTAGGGTTTTCAATTTAACTAAGTACGCTCATTCCAACTTGTATAAGCCTCTCCCATTTTCAGTAGGGCATGATAGGTCAGCCTCGTCCACTCCTGTGCACTCCACTAGGTTAAGATACAATGCACCCCCTGCTTTTTCATATCTATGCCCATATATTCCTCCACACCAGTGATCCATAGCTGAGGTTCCTATGGAATCACCAAAATCCAAAGGTCATCTAGGCTCTCAGGTATCTCCAAAACCTAAAGATAATTCTATTTTCATCTCCAATGAGGAAATCAAAAACTTATGGTGTGATTTCCAAATAGTTGGAATCTTTGTGGTATGGAGTGGCCCTAAAAAATATTTATTTCACCTTACAAATTGGCTAGAAGACAATTGTGAGGAACAGGTAAGTATCTCTCACTTTTTGAATAAAATCCTATATTTACATTGTTTGGATGAATCTATTAAAAAAGAGTTTATTTCTGTGTCTGAATGTTTTTTCAACGGTTATGTTGTTAATTTCATAGAATGGCGTCAGAACTTTTGAATAGAAGGGTTAGATATTATGTGTCCAACTTGGTTTAGTACCCAATCTTTACCACCAAAGTTGACCTAAATAGAGATCCTTATGTCACTAGGATCTACTTTGGGAGATCTCATAGGTATTGATGCCTCGTTTTAATTTGGCAACAATGTAAAATTGCTAATCTGAACCAAGTTTAATCAACCATTTCGAATGCATAGGAAAGTGATAACAAGTAGAGCATCTTATTATTTAAATCTTCAAACATTTGAGGGGAAAATATTAAAAATCATAAAGTTAGATGATATCAAGAAAATTAGATTCAAAACCTTGTTGCTCACTTTAGATTTTCTCAGCAAATTCACATGGATAAGAATTTAGAAAAAGAAATTGAGACAAAGGACCTCAGATCAGAATACTCCTATGTTGATCCATCAAAAGAATGAGATGCAAGCAGATCTTCAACACATTGAAAAGAGTAAGAACATTTCAGATGATAAAGTAAGGCTCAAATTGATCATAGTGGTTGATCATAAGAAGAGCCCAGAAATGAAATAAAGAAATAAATCCAAGGGAAAGTAAAAAGTTTCAAAGAGCATTTTAGGGCAGAATATGTCATCAGAAGAAGGTAGAGATATAGTAGCCAATGTTTTCAATCCACAATGTGATCAAGATCAGTTGTCACCCTGTGAAAAGGAAGTGTATTTATCAAGCTCCATTGATAAAAAATAGCAAGAATCAAATATTCCTAGTAACAGAGTTTCTACGGATGAAAATGTAAATCTATCAGGTGAAGAAGCCCCAATCAGAAAGATATCAACATCTCAACAAACCAAGGCATCTTGGGATATTGGAAAAGAGAATATAGAAGATGTAGAGAATTCATTATTATTTGAAAATTTAGATAGAGGAGGAAAACAACAAATCTTGGAGGAAGTAATCAAAATGGAGTAATGTCAATTGTAGGCTTCAAAGGGCAGAAATATAACACCTATCAAAGAAGTTCCTAATAAATTATCCAAGTTTTGGCAGACTCTGGTAGCTTCTGGAAGTTCACCATTTACTCCAGTTGATAATAAAAAAGATATGGACTACAATGTAGAGAGAGAAGAAAGTTCCCTAGTTAAAGAGTTTCAGAACTTTGTAGATAGGGATATTGTTATGGATTCAAAATTGGTTAGTCAAAAATCAAAAGATGAGTGTCTTGATCAATTAAATGATGAATTAATTCATGTATTCTACCCTAAAAGTATTGACAATAGCACAGAAACTCAAAAGGAACTTTTGATTTAGTGAATTCTCAAATTAGGTGGTAATGGCTACACATGTGAAGACTTAAGACAAGATCTACAAAAGATTGAGGCTGAGGTTAATAACAAGGGTCAAGTTCAGATAAGTGAACATGCAATGGGCATAGAGAAAAAAGATAAAGGGGTTGGCAAGGATAACATAGAAGGTTTAGATTCAGAATATGAAGATCAGCCAAGCATAATAAATTAGATCATAAGAGAACTTGAGATGGATGATATAGAAGGAAAGGTCTACAATAAGATTATTGGTACTCAAAATTATGGAAAATACATAGAGCTTTTAGGGATTTAGATGAATCAGGAAGGTCTAAGCTCACCTAAATATGGCAAAGTGAAAGGCAAGAGAGGTAGAATATCTTTGAAGGAACTCAGGGAAGCAAGTGGACTCAGCAAAGAATAGCAAAAGATAGATCATTTACTCAACATTGGGAAGGGGAAGTGCCTTCCCAAGGAGGTATGAAGATTACCACTTGGAATGCTAGGGGCCTAAATGCCCCTAGCAAAAAAAGGTTATTAAAACATAACTTTAAATTATTTGAGTCAAAAATCATTTTAGTATAGGAAACAAAGTTGAATAAGGTAGAAGGAATGAAATTAGATAAGATGTTAGGATTATGGGGTTCCATCTTGAAGGAGTCAATAGGTGCTTCAGGGGGTTTAGGAATTTTTTGGAACCCTAGAAAAGTTCCCATAGATTGTCTTATATGTAGTAGTAATTGGATCAGTGTTAGTGTCCAGAGTCTGAAATCAAATCTTCAGTTCATGTTAATCAATGTATATAGTCTGAGTAGTTATTTGGGGAAAAAAGTTGTTTGGGAATAAATCAACACTTTTATGAATAATCCTAAGGATAGGCCTTTCTTAGTAGATGGTGATTTCAATACTATTTTAATCCTATCTGAAATAGTAGGTGGCATTCGACATCTCTCGCAATCATCTTTAGAGTTTAAATTTTGGTGTGATAACCATAACATGATTGACATTCCAACCAATAATGGGAACTTTACATGGAATAATAATATGAAAGATTTTGTGTATATTGCAGGAAAATTAGATAGGTTTTTTATTAAAGGTGAGTTAGATACAAACAATTTTAATATTAATTCTTCCATTCTGCCAATTGCTAGCTCTAATCACTACCCAGTTCAATTAGAATTTTTTGAGCCAACAAAACCTATTAGAAATACATTAAAATGTGAAAAAATGTGGTTCCTAGACCCTAACTTTATCAAAATATAAAAGAATGGTGGGTAAGAGATCATTTTGAAGGCTCCAAGATGTTTATTTTTGTTTCAAAAATGAAGATGCTAAAGGAACGAATTCTCAGATGGAATAAAGAACACTTTAACAATATATATATATATATTTAAAGACATAGAAGAGAGACAAAGGGACCTAAATCTAGAAGTAATTAAGAGAGGTATGAACAACGACTGTTATCTATTAGAAAAAGAACTACTATATATTATCCAAAGAGGAAATTTTTTGGAGACAAAAATCAAGAAAGAAGTGGTTAGATGAAGGGGATCAGAATGCAAAATTCTTCCATAATTTGACCCTATACAATAGATCAAAGAGCTAAATAACCAATATCAAAAACAATTTGGGTATCCTAATTGAGAATCCAAGCAATATTGTGGACACCTTCATAGCACACTTTTATGTAGTACTAAATAATTTTGAAGGGTCTAATAGAGAGGCATAATCTAAATTACTCAAATTTATTCCTAAATTAATAACACCTAAGGATAACAAGGTTTTAAACAAACCTATTACTTTGGAAGAGGTTAGAATGGTAGTTTCTAATATGAATCCTAATAAATCCCCAGGTCCTAATGGTTTTCAGGCCTTCTTTTTTCAAAAATGTTGGGATATTATCAGTGAAGACCTTTGGAAAGCCATAGAAGCCTTGAGGAATGGTGGAGCTCTGTTATCACAAATCAATCACACCTTTCTTACCTTGATCCCCAAAAAGGCTGAACCAGAGACCACTGGGGACTTCCATCCTACCGCTCTCTGCAACATGATCTACAAGATTTTTTCCAAGATTTTAGCAAATAGACTTAAGGGTTTCCTCCCAAAGTTAATATGTAAGGAATAAACAAGTTTTGTCCCAAGTAGATCCATACTCGATGGCATCATTACCATTCAAGAACCTATTCACTCTGCTTGTAAGAGCAAAGATTCATGCATGTTCATGAAATTAGACATTCAAAAAGCTTATGACATGGTTGATTGGCAGTTCCTATGTAAGGTTCTCGAAGCTTTCAGATTCTCTCATCAGTGGATTAACCTCATTTTTAAATTCATTTCTACTCCCAAAATCTCAGCACTTATCAATGGGATGCCATAAGGTTTTTTTGAAATATCAAGGGGTATCAGACAAGGAGATCTGTTATCTCCTTCCTTCTACATTATTATGGTAGAGGCCTTTGGGAGAGTCATGTCGTATGCTTACAATAATCAGAAAGTCTCTGGTATAATGGTTACTAGAAACATGCCCAACATCACGCATCAACAATTTTTTGATGATACTACTCCACCTGGAAAAAGTATTGTTATAGAGGCGTTGAGTCTCAAAGACATCATTAAATCTTATATGATTTCTTTAGGTCAAAAAGTAAATGAGCTAAAATCTGAAAGTTATTTTTTAAATACCAAAAAAGAAGTGGAAAATCAGATTTGTAAGATCATGGGTTATAAAAGAGGTTAGTTTCCATGTAAATATTTGGGCATTGCCTTAGAGAAGGATTTGAAATCTAGCAAGGTTTGGTATAACACCCTCAAAAAATTGGATGCAAAGATTGGGAGTTGGAAAGAAAAATGGCTCTCAAAAGCTAGAAAGAGTACAAAAATAAGATCTATTTTATTAGCCATTCCTACTTTTCCACTTTCCTATCTTCCTCTCTCTAAGAGTTCTCTCCTTAAGTTTGAAGCCAAACTTAGAAATTTTCTATGGAAGGATTGTGAAGAAGACAAAAAATTGGCACTTATCAAATGGGAAAATATTTGTAGGCCTAAGGACATGGGTGGGCTTGGGATTAAGAATCTTCAATGGAAAAATGAAGCCTTAGGTGCAAAACTAGTTTGGCATTTCTTTAAAGAAAGGGACCACAAGTGGGCTAAGATATTATACAATAAATATCTCAATGTGGATGATCCTCTGTCAATTTTCACAATGAAGAACCTTCCCAAAGGATCAAAAAGTTGGAATTTCATGATAAACAATCATCATTTAATTTGCAAGTTTTTAACCTAGGATGTTGGTGTGGGGGATGAGGCCTTATTTTGGGAAGACTCCTAGGATGGACACCCTCCAATTGATTCTGGATCCTTCCCCAAGGATCTCAAAGATAAATTAGTCTCTCTTTGGGGTATCAAAGTTAGAAACTATAAGATTAAAATTTCTTCGAAAGGAACTACTAGATGGATCTGGAAATCTTTGGATGGGGTAGATTTAAACCCTTTGGATAGAAAGGCCTATGAATAAATTTTTTTAGATAGACAAATTAAGCAAATCGAGAGGAAAGATGAACTTATCTGGGCAACTTCGAATGACAAAAAGTACAGCATAAGAAATGGATACAATTCCTTGTTACATTCACAAAGATGGGAAAAAGTAGAAATCCCAAGCAATCTCTTTTGGGATGATGCTTCTCTACCCAAGGTGGGATTCTTTTTATGGTTGGCTTTCCAAAATAAAATTCTAACGGCAAACAAGTTATACAAATTAGGCTTTCAAGGTCCTTCTAGGTGTGTGTTATGTAAACATAACAGTGAGGACTCGAATCACCTTTTATATAACTATCCATTTTCCCAAGCTTTTTGGTAATGGCTTAGACACAAGTTAGGGTGGTCAGCTCCTCTAATGAAATCCTATCTTGATCTCCTTAAAGGATGACCCACAAACTTGGATAAAGATATTTACAATAAACTATGGAAAATATGTCCATCAAATGTGTCATGGGAAATATGGACGAAGAGAAACAAACATTTTTTTCAATACTCTAAATTGAAAGTGGAAGAGTTATTACTAAAAATTGAGGCTAGCATAGTGGAAGTAACTAATTCCCACCTCAGAATTTCTAGGAAAGAAGAAGGATCTTTCTCCATTTGGGATGGACTCATGAAGAAGAATTGGATTAACTTGATTAATCCTCCTCTAGTATACTTTAAGAAAAGAAAGGATGCTAGGGAAAGTTGTAAATGCTCCCCTCCCCCCCCCCGCCCCCGCGAATGGATGGTATAAACTCAAATTTGATGGCCCAACTAGAGGCAATCCATGTACAAGAGGAATTGGATGCATCATAAATGACAATTCAAGTAAATGGTTAGCTAAGAAAGCCATCTTGATTTAGCCCACCTCTAAAAATTTGGCTGAATTGGAAGCTTTGGAAAAAGGTATGCTTCTATGTCATGTGTTAGGGTTGTCAAAATGTATCATAGAAGGGGACTCCTAGATCATCTTAAACGCAGTCAGGAAACATGTTACGCCAAATTGGGTTTTCAATTCTAAGCTAGACAAAGTCCTCGATCTTCTCAATCGGTTCGTTGATAGTTGGATATGTCATATATTCTAAGAAGGCAATCAGAAGGTGGATTTATTAGCAAACAAAGGAGTGGATGGTGTTAATTTCCACGTCTTCAACAATTTATAGTTATACATGTTTCTCAGACTTTATCATATTCCTAGGCTCTCTTCAACAATATTCCTCCTTAATATTCTATTTATCTTTTTTACCATTGAAGGTTATCTCTATCTGTTTGGTTAAGTGCTATTTGGATCATTCAGTTCTCAGTGAGTCATCTATATTTATGCTATTTCCTATCAACTATTATGGTATTAATAACATAGGTTTGTGCATATGGCATGTATTAAGGGTCCTCCACTTCCACTTACCATTATGATAGGTGGTACCATTTCCATGATTGTCTATCTTTGGCCTTGTTATCATGATTTTCTTTTGTGCTTTCTCATTATATCCTTTATGACATATCCATGTTTCAGCTTGCTTTCATCATTATATGAGGTCATTGCTAGAATGGGCTTCTAGACTCTTCGATTGGATTTGTTTTATTTTGTTATATCATTTTCTTTGCCCACTACCTGGTTTGTCACTTTTGGAAATGGATTCCAACATTTATCTCTTCCATACAACGAAATACCATAATATGGAATTCTGTGGCAATGTCAAGCTGGAACGTTGGAATAAAATTCTAAGACCGGTGGATGATATGACCAAGATTACAGTGAGCAGAGCGATTGATGGAGTCTTCAATTATAAATGTACTTAGAGGACAAATAGTGACATAATAGGATCCTTTATTGGTTGTATGGAAAGGGCTAGGGTGGAGTCTTGGGCCATCATCCAACTTTGCTACAACATATTTGAGCCAACTTGGAGAAAGGGTCTTGAGCAAGAGGTCAAGAGTATCAACGACAAGCTACATATCCCTTTGCCAGAGAAATACATGGATCTTTTGCTAGGATCCCTAGATATGGAGGTTTCCTTTTGTCATCCCTCTTTAATCATTCGTGAAATCTTTGTATTCTATAGGTAATGGCCCAGGATGGAGATCAACATCCATTTCCTTCTTAGATGGAGGGGTATTGTGGAGGAGGAGAATAGAACATGGCTAACAAATTATCTCAATGCTTTTAATGCATATGTTCAGCCTAGGGTTACCTTTGACAATTTGGATGCCCTAAATTTTTGCACTCCAAATTTGAAGAAGACAAGTAGGGCTAAGTTTGATTTTGAGTTTCCTCCAAATTTTCATGTGGAAAACCCAAATGATGTCTCTAAAGTCATTATGGTATACTAGAAAAAGGGGTTTCCTAGGTGCTTAGCTAGATAAGCCACCCTAATTCTGGTAATTAGTTAGGCCAGTATGTATTAGGCTTTGTTTTATGAATTAGTAACTAACCCCATAATGGGTTTTTTTACTAGACTCAAGACTGTATAGTTGTTGTTGTCAATAGTAGCTTGACTTTACTTTAGTTTGTTTGTAAACTTTTACTCTGTCGTATAGAGAATTTTGATTACTCCTCCAATTTGTATATGGTAATAGACAAATATGATGATAATAATATATGGTATTACATTTTTGTTTGGTGTTTTGGCTCTAATGGCCTTCGTGGCTTGTGGTTATTATGTATGATTGACTTATTTGTAGAGATTTTCTTAAAGATTGGCATAATGGAAGACTGGTTTTGGTTTTAATTCATAATTATCCTGTTTGAGGATGTTATCAGATGCTTTGGGCATCCACTTTTCCTTTATTAACAGTGCTCTGTTTTAACCCCAGATTGTGTTTTATGGTTATCTGCTTTCCATTCATCTTCGACAGGAGTTTGGTTGTTTTCTATTTTTTTAGCCCATCTCTCAGTCCGATCACTTAGATTTGACATTTACTATCATTTATTAATTAGTATGCGATGATAGGTTGTAATTTGTTCTTTCACTTACGTTCAGAGGTATACCCTATTTTGCATGACATTAATTATAGTTGGTCTATGTTCTGGAACTTAACAGTATGGGTAGCTACGAATATACCCTCCTTTTTCTAACATTACTTATGATTCTAGTTGGCTTTAGTTTGTGGGAATTGTTAGTATTATCCCCTTGTTTAGATTGGCGCTCAACAAATTTGTTTTAATCCTCGCGGTATGGTTCTTCTCTTATTAGGCTCTATGGTATAATTTTCTCTTACTTTTCCTTAAAAATCCTGCATAAACTCTGAGTTTTTAATGTAGTATTTCAATGTATCTAGTAAGCCTCTTCTATGTTGGATAGCTTTAGGATTGGTAGTCAATTGCTTTGTGATGGTTAGAGCATGGAAAGTTGCAAAAGAACTGTTCCTGTTGAAATCTAGATTTTGAGTTTAAATCTATAATTATTTAATATCATTTTTTTTTTTTTTCTAGAGCCATTTAGGTAGATTTCATTCTCTCCTTTAATGTGGTTCTCTTTAGGCCTAATTTGAAATCCTTGCTAAGTTGAGAAGAGGTTTATTAATCTCTTGGATTCTTCTAGAGACATTCTAATTATAAAGGTTCCACAATAAATTCTATGTAAGTTTCCCCTTATTTTTAGATTTGTTATTATATTATTAACCATTTTGAGTGGACGAAAGCTAGACAGGGATTTGTTGTGGGCTTCTATACATGAATGGAAAGAGTAATTGATTCCTTGCCAAGAGGTCTTTTGTGGCAACAAAGAGCTTTGTACTGAAATATTTTTTATCAGATCAAATCCTTATATTGTAATGTTTGAATTAAAGATATTTTGATTGGGGTATGCCCATTTTATGTCATAATAATAAAGGACCATGGTCCCAAGCTAGACTAGAGGTTTTCTTTCCCCGTTCTTCCCTACCAGTGCTTGTTTAAATGGTGGAATGCTATTGTAGCATTTATTTATTTTATTAATCAATTATTATGGCCTTGGTCGTTTACCGATCAAAAATAAATAAAAAATTGTCATGTTATTAAATATTTTTATGTGATTATAATGATCGACGTGTTCAAAAATTATTGATGAATTTTTATATGTATTAATGAATTATATGTAAAGTTAATGAATGTTATGTGAATATAATGATTGATGTGTTCACAAATTATTGATGAATGTTTATACGTATAAATTAATTATATGTCATGTTAATGAATGTTATGTGATTAAAAATGATTCAATGATATAATTCTAAAATGAATGAACAAATATTTACTTATTTGTTACTGGGGAATTTAGAGTTATTATAGGGGGAGAGGCCAAATGAGCTTCCACCTTCATGTGGTCGGGCTTATTAAATAACGAATATGAAAGGATTCTAGAAACCAAGTGAAGCTCAAACTAAACAACAATATATTGTCCCATCAATTCTTCCCAAATGCCTTACCAACTTGACACTCAAATAAACCTTCATTAAATCTTCATAACACCTTCTAAATAGGATCAGATGGATCAAATTCATTTTCTAATTACAAAGGCTTTATGAACAAACTCCCAATGGAAGCTTCACCATTTCCATCACAATCTGATTTGAATGTCATACTATGACTGTGGCATAACAGTGACACATGAAAGTATTCAAACCTTCCCAACATGCACTTCAAACTAAATAAATAACCTTGATGCACTTCAAGGTCAATAATAGTATTTTTTTCCAACCATACATATCTAACCTTTAATGAATCAATATATTACTATGACTCTCACTGTCATGGTCAAGACAATATGATAATGTCTTTTTCTACACAAGGACTCAAAAAAATTTAAAATCCATTTCCATCCAATGTGAGGGTTCATCTCATTAAACTTCATAGAATAATAGGAGACCATCATTTCTTCCATGGTGATGTAGACATTTCTAATTGACTATCATTTCTTCCATGTTGATGAGACACGTTTAACATTCTTCCTTGGCATCGTGAACACTCCATCCTACTCATTTCTCTTCATCCAATTAGATATCTTTATTTTCGTCATCCCAACTACATACATATGTAAACTCACCAAGTATGCCACCCAAAGACACTCTTCTATCTTGGTAACAACAGCATATCCAATCTCTATTCGTGGAGCATAAACAATCTCCATGATCTTCTCATGACCCATTACCAACACCATTAATGCATCCTTTTCACTGAGATCATTTCTTCCACCAAATTCTCACTTACCTCATCTCATTCCTTTTGTCATTGTAAGTCTTCATTCACCATCAAGGTTACATCATTAGCCTCATTATCTATCTCTTTCTCAGTAGTATAGCTCTATCTCCTTTCCTCACACAATTTTTTCCTCTTCTCATCTTGCTCTATTTTCTTCTCCCCATTACTCAATGATACCTTCTATGTGTTTTTATATCAATAAAAACACATAAATATCCTTTAAATGCCAATGATAAGTGTAATTCCTCTAGAATAGAATTCCCCAGTGACTTAAATCTAAAAATTTAGGAATGAAATATATGATTTATGGAGGGTCCTCTTGCGTGAGGCATTTTTTATTTGTATGTTTTTCCCATGGATGGTTCCATTCATATACTTCATCTTACAATAATGAAAGTATTCTTCTAAGATTTGGAAATGGTTTTTATAAGATAAATCATTTGGATAGATCTAGAATGTATTTCAGCTTACACCATTTTTGCAACTTTAACATGTATTTCTTATTCCATTACATCAAATAGCCTCTTATTACCCATTTAGACTCAAACATAAACTAAACTCTAAAGCTATTCGTGAACCCATATATTAGCCCTTGTTAGGCCTATTTGCCCATATTGATAACCTTCAACATTTTGACTCATTTTCTATTCAAACTTCATTCAAATGGCTCTAATGGCCATGGTTACTTTGGATCACTTTTGTAAAATATATAAAATAATGTGTGGTGATTCATGTGTTTCTTCTCAAATGTAATTGCATTGTTAAGTAGATTTCCTTTAGATGTTGACAATGTTGTGAAGCAACATTGAAAACTTTTTGCATTTTGCAACGAATTACACCCAACCATTTTAGTCCTCATACAATAGGTATAATATGACTTGAAAATGTTCCTTACACCTAAGAACACCAAATTCTACCCTTACCACCTTCACCAATTTGACCATGATGACTTATATATGCAACTTAGGCCAATGGTTTTACAATTTGGGTCATTATTGTATATCACTTGTTCCATAAATTTTTATTTTGGATTAATTTGTTTTATCTGTCTTGGTTTTAGGAAATGCAGAAGGAGGCCCTAGTTGAATATGCAATCTAAATTTATATTCATAGGACATTAGGTGGAGCTGAAAAATGCAACATGTTTGCATATTTTATACATCATTAATGTAAACATGTTGGGTTTTTTTAGCTCCACCTACTGTCCATGCATATGGAACATTGTTGCACACACATTCTCAATTTAGAGTGGTTGAATATTATTTTGGATAGGAGGGAGAGAAACCAAAGACATATAGATTCTTAAGTGGCTAAAGATAATGATTCTTCACTATTTACATCCTATTTTTGAGTTCCTTTTTTTTTACTATTGCTACATTCTACATTTTGATGTTATTAAAAGTAATGTTGTGTTTCCTTTGTTGAAATGTGTTATGCCTTCATTCACTAAAATTGATCTCTGCTAAATGCAACCATATTGGTAATATGTTGATCTTAGTCTTCTTAAAGTTCTTATAATGCTAATTGATCACAATTTTGTTGTATTTGGTTGCATGGTATCAAGAAACATAAATGATAAACTTAAGCTAGAGTGCCCAAATTCGATAATATTGATAATTGAGGTTTGTTACTACACTAACAATCCCTTTTGTTAATTTATGATCTAGTTAAAACATTATTATTTTTAATTTCCATGTTAAAAGCATTTTAGTTATGACTTATTTTTCTATCATGTCATTATAGTCTCTCATAGGCATTACTATCATTATTGTAGATGGGGATGGTCGAACCTTGAAGTTTCCAACATGGTTGGATCGCTTTTGTAAAATGACAGGTATCAATCACTCTCCCCATAAAAATGTTGAAATCATCATCATTGCACATAATCATGTCTTTAATTGATATATCAAAGAATGTGTGGTGACTCATGTGTTGCTTCTTAGAATATTTTTTCCACTTACTCTTTCATAGAAATCTTAGTTTTCTTTGGTAAAAAGAAATGAGCTTTCAATATGTGCAGGATTTTATAAAAATCACAAGGTGAATAGATACTTGCTTACTAACAAGGGCTAGGTTGGAAGAAACTACCAAAAGATGTTATTTCAAGAAGGTGTTTACTCATCTTGATTCTTATCAAGTAGAATTTAATTCAAAATAAATATGATTAGTAATTGAGTCTAAAAAAGTGCTTGAGTCTAATTTGCCATTGAAAACTTTTTGAAAAAGTAAACAAAAAGGTGTTTTTTGACCAAAATCATGCATTTTTTTGTTTAGTAGGAGTCTTCTATATTTTGACATGCATTTTTAGGTGTAGACACCTAAAAATCCTTTAGAAAATAAAGTATTTTTATTTTTATTTTAAATCCCTGATGACATCATCATTTATTAATTAATTAATTAATTTTTATGCCATTAAATCCCTTTATCTTAATTAAAAATTTTAAATAAGGAATCCCTCCCAAAAATGTTTAAATCTTATTTAAACATTATTTCCTTATTTATTAATTATTTAATTAATAAATTGACCAAAAATCCTTTAGAAAATAAAGTATTTTTATTTTTTGCCCAAAACTTGGTCAATATTCTTGAGACCAATAACCTCTTCCAAAATCTTCTAATCCTTCTTTAATTTCGATTAAAGGCTAATCCCATCATTTCCTACCCCTAATCCCAACTCAAAATATTTAATCAAGATTAAATATTAATCCTCATGTTTATTAAAAATATTTTAATAAATATCTCCTCAACCCAAACCCTTGAAATAAATAAAAATTTATTTATTTCATAAAATCTTATCCTAGGAAGTTCTAGACTCTTCTAAAAAGTCTTCATCCTCATCCAAAGCCTAGACTCTTCTAGAAGATGTCTTTAACCCTAATCCTAATCCCCTCCTAACCTTGTCACATTCCCTAAACATGGGTTAAGACTTGCTAACTCAAGCCAAAGTTAACAAATATCTCCTCCTTCACCCACCCTCATTAATTGCAATCCACTTTCCATCCACTTGCTTAGTCCTAAGCCATCTCTAACCCTTCCTCTAATCATTTTTTCAACCCTAAGCAAGCTTAAAACCCCCCTAAACCCTCAAATTTGAATTTCATGGTATCTCTCACAAATATCTTCAACCACAAAACTTTATAAAGCCCACAAGGTCATAAATGTTCTTACAAAGCACTTATGAAGGGTCTTTATGAAGATTTTATCTCTTGAGCCTCCTTTGTTGACTCATCCTTGCCCTTTCCTCCATCCTCTCACCCTGTCACATGTGTCACTCCCTGATTGGTTGTAAAGAAGCACAATCCATGTGCTCTCCTCTCATGCAATCTAAGCCCTCCATGAGTTTTTCCCTATCCTTGCATCTTAGCCCTCAATTCCTCAAGCCTCTTGCCTATAAATTGGATCCTTCCCCTTCACAAAATAACACAATCTATGAAGTAAAGTCATAATGCCATTTTGAGAAGCCATTTTACATCAAAACCATACACTCACACCCAAATTCCAACTCCATTTGAAGCCCTTTTTGAAGCATAAAGCTTGAGCATACATCCTATCTATTTAGACAAAGCTACTCAACAAGAGAGCTTCTCATTGAGAGAGCCCATTAATGGCTCATATTCTCAATTGAGAGTTCATCTTAGTCTATCTTGAAGTTTATGAATTTTGTTTAGTTTGTAGAAGCTTTATTTAAATTTGGTTTCTATTAGCATACTAACATTGCTCATATACATTTTGGCACGCCCGGTGGGACCCCGCATGGGTCATCTTCATTAGATTTTTTAGTCAAGTTTTGTATGTCATTTGCTGATTTTGGCTAATTTTACTTATTTTTGTGATTGGTAGGATTGTATAAATTGGTTTTGTAGGTCCACATGAGCATGAAGAAGACAAAGGAACTCATAATATATCTCATAGTGTTTGCATATTTTTCAAGCTTATAGGTGGAAAAAGAACTTGAAATTATTCTTCCTCTTCTTGTCTATATTCTTCTTATTCCATCTACTTCTTCTTCTTCTTCTTGTGGGAGATCTTGGCCATTTTTTTTTTAAGGAAGCAAAATCATACACACTTCTTTTTAGTGCTTAAAATGAACCCCCAAATCATACTTAAATCCATTGAAAAATTAAAAATTTGCAAAAAAGAAAAAATCTTTTAACAAGTGAAACTAAACCAATCTAATCATTTGCATCCTTGCAACATCAAGGTTTTAGATGCATTCATGCAAAATTAGGAACACTTCATTTTTGGGAATTTAAAAAGAACTTCAAGTTTCCATTTCAAAAGGTTCAAAATCAACACTAAGTGCACACTAAAATCTAAATCAAACTCAAAGCATCAATCAAGGATAAAATGAACCTCATTTGCAAATATTTTAAAGTTTTTTTAAAAATCTCATGAAAACTAAGAGTCCTAAATGGTTGCCAAAAATTGTCCTAAAAGCTTTGTTATTTGTTCCAAACAAATGTCTTGTTGCAAAATCTTGAATGTTTCTTAGGTTTTTCATGCATCAAAACAATCTAGGAATATCATTTTTGGGCTTAAAATATGCAAACTAGAACACAAAATCTTGAATGAAAACCAGAGTCCAAAGAGTCATTTTCACTTTTGAGTCCAAAACAATCTTGAATAATATAAGGTTAAAACAAAGAACTTCAAAGTTCTTAAAACAACACACAAAATCTCAATCTTGAATGCTCAAAGGAAAAAACTTGAATGTTTAATCACTTGTCTTTGAATGCATGTTGCTAAACACACTCTTGAATGCCATGGATTAAAATCAAATTTTCCTTGAATGCATGATTAAAACAAAAAATCCAATCTTGAATGCCAAGGATCAATTAACCATTGCAATATCAAACACTTCATTTGGAGCTTCTAAAAATTGAACAAAACAAATCTCTTTTTCACATGCAATCTAGGTAAAGTTTGATTTTTGGACATTTAAGAAACTTTATTAAGTTAAAATACAAATTTTCAAAAATAAATTTTAGTAGTTGCTTGGACTCACCTCTTTTATAATCACCCATCAAATATTAACCATTGGTTGCAATCTCAGCACCATTTATGGGGATGGGTCTACTTGAAAAAGGTGTTAAATGTTCCACAATCTAACTCACTCACTTGGTCTTTGAATGTTTGCTTTAACTTTATCAAAATTCTTAAATGATCAAAACTCTAGATTAAATCGATCACACTTCAAGTTTGGGCACTAAAATTGAACAACAACTTACGTGGAGAGCCTCCGGGCGCTTGCTTGAAATCGAATCTCACACACTTTTGTTTTGGGCTTAAAACAAACTCACACTCAATCTTGAATGCCTTAAAGAAAATTAATCGATACTTGACGTGGAGGGCCTCCGGGCACGCGAGTTTTCTTTTGTTGACCCTAACTCTTCTTATTGTTTGCATTCTTCGATCGATTTACTTTTGTTGGCGCTTCAAGTTGGAATTGAACATTTTCTCTTAAACATGAGTGCTTGCAAAGTCTAGATTAGCACACATAAGAGTCAGTTGGTAAAAGAACAAGCGTGTTTTTTAGCCCAAGGTCATCCAAGTCTTCTCTCCCCTTGTCGTCTTTCGAGGCCATCTTGGGTGCATAAGATTAGGATCCAAAACCTTATTTCTTTTTAGGAGGCCTGCTTGGGGATTTTATCACCCCTTGGACGACCTCAACTCCAGTGTTCTGGCGGAGTATAAGAATCGGGAGGTGAATCGAAAGACACCTCTCTTGGGATCAAGATTTTGTCACTCGGGCTAAGCCTCAAGGAACTTTATACCCTTGAGAAGTGAAAGAGGAGAAGTGGGTTACCACTCCTCTCGACTGTGTGACATCTTTTTAGTCTCATCTATGGATTTGGGCCTCACATACCTTGGGTATATCGAGGACTCCTTAGCTAAACCAACTGTCAGCCTTGTAGACAACCATCTAGGATGTTAATGTGTTTGAGGTGACTGATCGAAACATTTGTAGAACATACACAGTCCTTGGCGCAAGTATCACTTTCTGAGAATAAAAAACTTCTATCTAGTTGTTTCTATCTATTGCTTGATCTTTTATTTGTTGAATGAATGTTTGCCAAACTTGGTCAATCCTAGCTTAGGGCATACTTAGCGTAGTCACTGCCTATTCCAGAAGTTGAACGAGTTGAAGCAAAACAACCAAGATCTCTCAAAGCCAAGCATATTTAGGAATTGATGTCAGAGCAACCCAAACCCAAACAGAAGTTCCACAAAGTTAAACTCAAACCATCTCTAGCATACCAAGAACTTTCAGCCAAGAGAAAAGAAATAACACCAAGCTCACGAATTGCCAAACTCCACAAAGCAGAGGAAAAAGCTACCGACGAAGCACTTCAAGAGGCTTGGTTAGAGCGCAACATCAAATTTAGCCAACCTCCAGGAGTTAATCCTGCTTATGCCTTACCAACTAGGCATGATTTCTATGATTAGACACCCTTGTTTCTCCACATCTTCTTGGATAAGCTTCACTTTAGAGTCATCTTTGTAGAAAATCCAGCCATCTTAGGTTATCCCCTTAAGCATTATTAGCTCATCCATCTCATTTAGAATCAAACCATCTAGCCAGTAATCCAAAAGCTGCACATCTAAGCTTTCAAAATTATTGTCACCTTGCCAAAAGTTTGCCATTCCTAAAATATTTCAAAATCCACCAATCTCACCAAGGTTATCCCTTTGACAGAGCTTTGTCTAGGGTAATCCATCTTTGTCACTTGTTATCCCTCATCACCTTGAGCTAAAGGTTGGGATCCACAAGTGGTCAATCTAGTGTTCTTCCTAAAGGATCATCAGTCTATCCTTAAGTTGACACAATCACCACCAAGCTTGCACATAGGAAAGCAGACCTTTTGTGCTTTGGTAACATATCTTTGAAGTTAGAATCCCAAACCCAATCCTCCTTAGGTTTTTTCATATAGCTTTACCTCAACCTAGGAAATCATTTGCATAGAAAATCCTTCCCCCCTTTTTTGCATCCACTAGCATTTGTTGCATCCCATCCCTAGGAGGATTTTTCATGCCACCCATCACTCGCTTAGCCAAGAAGAAAGAAACAATGGAGCCCTATCATTTGGATCGAACAGCCTCACCCCCCTTGAGCACTCAGCCATCCTTTAGCCCAGAGAAAGCTATGCCATCACCTACTGACATTGAAGCTTTCATGAACCAACTAGGAAATGCAATATTGGTAAATGCCATTATAGACAAGAACAAAGAGACAATCATGGCTAATTTTTGAAGGGACAATGTAGGAACCTTTGACTTTGGAAGACCCCCTCCATTATCAGATCCATCTCACCCATTGTTTGGGCAGCTACCACCACCCATAGGCTCTTATGATCCAAATTATCCTCAATATATGCCAAAAGAAGAGCCTCTAGCCAATCCATATGATCCAATAGACCCAAACATACCATCATCCACCCAAGTTGAAATCTCCATGCCACAAGCCAACCTAGCCACCACCACTCCATCCTTGGTTCATACCTCTCTGCTCCAAACCCCCTTTACCCAAAACACCTCATCGTTCACCCCCTTCACTATTGTTGTTGCTGCTCCCCAACCCAGCCTTCCAAATCCACCCATCTCCCAAATCAGTGCTAGCATCTTTGGCCAACCTCAGCAATATACAATAGGGATGCCACCCATGGGGCCAAGTAATCAACCTTTCATTACCCCCAGCTTGTTCACTACAGCCCAAAGCACAATCCCATCATTTCCATTAGGTCTTGGGAGCTCAGTGCCATCAGCCACAAATCCACAAGCTACTACACTCACTCCACAAAGTTATCAAACCCCACAAGCTACTACCAATTTTCTACCAAGCTCCCAAGTAACCCCAGCTCCCACCACCACTCTACCAAGCTTTCAAATCCAGCCACCAAGCTATCAAACCCCATCAGTTCCATTCCCAAACTTTCAATTCCCACCACCTCCACCACCAACTAATCCATTACCTCCTATTACCAACTACTTTTCAATGCCACTTCTAGGAGGTAATCCACCAATCTAGCCAACCACCAATTATTTGCAGGTACCATCCCAAATGGGGGCACAACCCACATACCTTGGTCAAACCCCACAAGCCCCCCAATCCTTTCCCCAAGCTTCATAGCCATCTTATACCTTACCTCCACAAAGCCATTCATTTATCCCACAACCAGCTTATGTTCCTCAATCCCAACCTCAAATCCCATATCAACAGCAAGCCTCGCAGAACATGCAGCAATATGCACCACCTCCCCCTCAACAACCCATCATCCACCATGTAGCTACCAAAACAATGTACAATCCCTATCAAAAAATCCCTCACAACCATTCGTATTCAATGGCCCCATCTAGCACATACCTACCTCAAGGCACTCCTACATTGGGGGCACCCCAGCCATCACCTATCAATTTAGAATGGGAGCAAATGAAGATAGCTCTGAAAGCCATCCAAGAAGGGAATGATCTGAAGACATTCAAGTTTGAGAATGTGTGTCCTTACCCATTTGATAGAGCCATTACCATGACACCATTTCCCAAACACTTTGAGGTACCCAAATTTGACAAATTCAGAGGAAAAGGAGACCCTGTCACACATATCAAAGAATTTTACATGCACTGTCAGGACGTAGCATACAATGATGTCTTCCTCTTGCTCCTTTTTCCCAAAAGCTTGGCTGGACCAGCTCTTGAATGGTTTTATAGAATCCCCTATGGCACAATTAAAAACTTTGTTGAATTATCTGAGGCATTCGTAGCCCAATATGCCCATCTTGTTGAAACAGAGCTATAAATAGTTGACCTTGTCCACACTAAGCAAAAAGGTGGAGAAAGCCTTGCTGAATACCTGTAAAGATGGAAAACCCTTACCACCTACATATCCTGCACCTTGCCAGAGCGCCATGTGGTGAAAATGTTTATTGATAATGCCCATCCTAACTTGGCTCACCACATGACCATGAACTGTTTGTAGACCTACAAAGATATCAAAGAGAAAGGAATGATCCTTGAGCAAGGACTCATTAAAGATGGTGTGGTCAAGATTTACAAGGAAGCCAACCAAAATCAATCATATTCCAATGACAATTCTAGGTATTGGAACAAAAAAAACCACGTTGCAATAGATGGCATCACTGACACCAGACATGTGAATATTGTTGGTCCTTCTCACAACCAGTCCAACCCACCATATCAACCAAACAATCAACAAGCTATCAACTACCAACAACAGAATAACCAAAGCTATCAAAACTACAATCCAAGACCCAACTTCCAAGGGTCTAGCAATCAAGCTAATGCCATCAATGTAGTTGCAGGACAAAATCCCAAATTCCAACCTACACCTAGAAACTATACACCCCTTGGTGAGCCATTGGATGTCATTTTTGAGAAATTAGTCAAGGAAAACCTCATCAAATTTCCTCCTACCCAGCAAATTGATCCAAGCCAATCCAAAGCTACATGGTACAAGGACAATAAGTACTAAAAATTTCATAGGGTAAAAGGTCACACTAACCTCAGATGCATGAAACTGAAAGACTATGTGCAGGACCTCATTGATCGGAAGGAAATCACTGTTGGTACCTAAACCTCTCCAAATGCAGGCTTACAGATCTATCAAAATGCTTTTCCTCCTCACAACAATCAAAATCCTGGAAAAGCACCTATCCAAACCAACAACAACAACACCAACAACCGTTAGCCAAACCAACAGCATGGGAAGAACAATGACCACACTTCATCTTATATAGACTATGGTAGCCTTATAGGTTGTATATCCAAGAAAGAGCCTTCCGTCAATGTTATCAATATCCAAGGACCAAACAATGAGTGTGCAGTCACCACTCGAAGAGCACGATTTAACATCGCAGGCCCACCCATTACACCAACACCATCAGCTCCATCAAAAAGCCAGTACAATATCTTGGAACACCTTGGGAACATGCCAGCCCAAATATCCATTTTAGACCTTCTTCGCACTAGTCCTGTGTACAAGAACATCCTTGACAGTGCTCTCATAGAATATCGTGTCCCTTCTGATATCAATGCTACTAATTTTCGTAATCTTGTTAGAAACCTCTCATCCTCATGTGCCCTATCGTTCAAACCCACCGACATACGCGTGGTCGAGCCAGATCACACCCTTTCGCTTTGCATAGCCATCATGGTATCCAACTTTGCTGTGAAAAGAGTAATGATATATAATGGATCAGCCTTGAATATTTGCACCCTAAAACTCATAAAACAAGCTGGGTATACTGAGGCAGATATCATCAGTGAGGTTATCACCATCAAAGCTTATGACAACTTGGAAAGAACAACAAAAGTAACTATTTTGCTGCCAATCAAGGTTGGGCCAATCATCCAAGAGACACTCTACCATGTTATTAATCTAAACCTACCATTCAACATCCTCCTCAGTCGCCCATGGATTCATGCCATGAAATCCGTTCCATCCACTTACCATCAATGCGTCAAATTTTCACATCAAGGCACTGAGGTAACCATCCATGCCAATCCAGAACCCTTTGCTTAATGCAATGCGGTTGAAGCTTCATATACAAACCATTTCCCTGGAATTGATATCGACACATCCATTGCCAGCTCATCCCACACTTATAATGACCCAGAAACCATCCTCGCCTCTACCCTATCTACCGTGAAGATCAATAACAAGGGTTGTGGAGAGTATAGTCTATCGGATGCATTTGTTGTCGGGGCACTCCCACTTGATCCACATGCCCATGAACGATCGACATATCACAGAGCAAAGGAGATTCCACCTCCTCAATACAAATAGTTTGGCCCAACAACCTTTGTATCATCGAAAATTCCTCTTCATGAGGAGCTCACTCCAAATATCAACAAATGGTTACATAAGGATCCACCTCAAAGAAATCAAGCATGCCTTGATTAATTCAGCCAAAAGTATCCCCAAGAACATAAGCTCATCACTGACAAATGGAACTATCAAGGTGGTGGTCTAGGACCAAAAGAAAGAGGCATGCAGTGCCCCATCGACGCACACAAGTGGGAATTGAAGTTAGGTCTTGGCTTTGGCATACCCACAACTGGGGGCACCAATACGAACGGTCACGCTTTCTTGAACATTCACCGCGACCTTGTCGAAATCAAAGACATTCCTGAGGAAGTTGAAAAGAGAGCCTACGACGATATCCTAGACCAAATCTCCCTTGGAGACTCTGTTCTCCAAGAACTATCCATCCACCTCATTGACCTACCACTCACCCATCCACAACTCATAGGTTGGGACCAACCAAGCGTCATACACATTGATGAGTTCACATCAGAGGAAGCGCTTCTGAGATTCATGGGAGCTGAAACACCTCACAAGAAAACAAAGCCAGATTTTGCCTATATCTACAAGCTAGATCCCAAGGGGTATTTTGGAGAAAATCCCCAACCTAGTTCTGATACACCCAAAACTAGAACTAAGGTGAATTTGAGACTAGCTAAGGCAGCGAAGAGAACCCCTCAGTAAGAAAATCTAGAGCCACAAGAAGAACATGAGGATTTAGCATTGCCTCCTCAAGATAATCGACCAGAGGTGTCTCCTATTCTAATTGAGGATACTCAAGAAGTCAACATTGGTTCTTCAGAGATCCCCAGACTTGTTCACATTGCTGCATCCCTATCACAAGACCAAGCTGATCTCCTCTTTGAAGTCTTAAGAGAAAACATTGGTCAATTTGCATGGTCATATCAGGACATGCCAGGGCTTGATCCAAATCTTGTAGTTCATCATCTTGTAGTCGATCCAAAGATCAAGCCCGTCAGACAAAAGCTTAGAAAAATGCACCCCAAGGTGGCATTATTGGTCAAAGCTAAATTAGAAAGAATGTTAGCTGCTAAGGTTATCTGACCTATCGATTATCTAGAGTGGATCTCCAACATGGTCCCCGTCACTAAGCCTTCTGGTGACATCAAAATCTGCACTGATTTTAGAGATCTTAAAAAAGCTTGTCCAAAAGATGATTTTCTCTTGCCCAACATAGATATGATTGTAGATCTTACAGCTGGACATGAAATTTTGTCCCTCATGGATGGATTTTCTGGGTATAATCAAATCAAGATTGTAGAAGAGGATTAGCATAAGACAACATTCACTACCCCTTGGGGAACTTTTTGCTACAACATGATGCCTTTTGGCCTAAAGAATGCTAGGGCTACCTATCAAAGAGCTATGACAACCATCTTTCATGATCTCATCCATAGCATTTTGGAGGATAATGTGGATGATATCTTGGTCAAATCTCATACCTTCATGGATCATCTTGCTGACCTGGAGAAAGTCTTTGATAGGTTAGCCAAATATCATCTCATGCTGAATCCCAAGAAATGTGTCTTTGGGGTCACATCTGGAAAGCTTCTAGGTTTTATAGTTTCTAAATGAGGTATAGAGATCGACCCCAAGAAGGTCAAGGCTATCTTAGACATGCCTCCTCCCCAGACACTGTGACAGCTTCGTTCTCTTCAGAGAAAGCTTCAATCTGTTTGGCGCTTCATCTCCCAACTTGCAGATAAGTGTACACCATTTTCACATTTACTAAAGAAGGATGAGAACTTCAAGTGGGATCCTTTATGTCAGCACAACTTTGACCATCTCAAGTAGTATCTCATCAATCCTCCTATCTTGGTTCCACCAGTTCCTGGTCGTCCCCTGATTTTGTACATATCAGCAACACCTACTTCTCTAGGGGCACTTCTAGCACAACTTGATGACTACAGCAGAGAAAGAGCCATCTACTACATCAGTAGAACCCTAGTTGGTTATGAACTCAATTACACTCCTATGGAAAAAGCATGTTTGGCAGTTGTTTTCTCAACTCAAAAGCTTCGCCATTACATGCTAAGTCATACCATCCAACTAGTCTCCAAGATTGACCCTCTCAAGTATATGCTCTCCAGAACAACACTTACAGGCCGTTTGGCCAAATGGGTTATGCTCCTTAGCGAATTTGACATCCAGTATGTGAATAGAAAGGCAATCAAAGGGCAAGCTATAGCAGATCACCTAGCTGATGCACCTCTAATAGATGCTTATCCGTTGATCACAGAATTTCCAGATGAGCATATCTATCTAATTGAAGAACAACCCCCATGGAAACTTTATTTTGATGGCTCATACACATCTCATGGATCAGGGGTAGGAATATTGTTGGTCACACCTCAAGGAGATTACATTCCAAAAGCCTTCAAGCTACAATTCCCTAGCACCAACAATATAGCTGAATATGAGGCCCTCATAGCAGGATTAAATATAGCTGCAGAATGGAACATTGTTGAGCTACAAATCTTTGGTGATTCTCAGCTCATCATCAAGCAAGCCCTAAATGAATATCAAACCAAAGATGAAAAGCTATTACCCTACAAAGAGCTAATTGATCAGCTAACCCAGCATTTTACAAGGCTTCAGTTTACACAAGTGCCTCGAATACAGAACAAAGCAGCAGATGCTATGGCTACTATAGGCTCGCTCTTGGAAATTCCCCAAGCAGCTACACAGTATGAGTTTTTAGTGGAGAAGCTCCTCACACCCGCCTATGCGAATGAGGATTCAAATCGTGTTTGTATCTTGGTTGGTCCCCAATCCCCTTGGTACCATGAGATTCACGCTTACCTAACGATGGTATCATATCCCCTCACCTCACACATACCCAACGCTAGAACCTCATCCGAAAATCATCCCGCTATGTTATCATAGCCAATACCCTATATCGTTGGGGTTATCACGATACTCTTTCTCGATGTTTAGACCAAAACAAGGCCGCAATGGTGTTAAAGGAAGTACACTCTGGACTTTGTGGTGCCCACACGAGTGGTATTTTCCTAGCACGACAAATCCTTAGAGAATGCTACTATTGGCCTACTATTGAAGAAGACTCCTATGACTTTTTCAGAAAGTGTCTCCCATGTCAGCAGCATGCAAATCTTGTGCACGCTCCAACACAAGATCTACAGCCTATTGTACCACCTTGGCCTTTCACTTATTGGGGCCTTGATCTAGTTGGAACTATCACACCCGTCTCATCTGATGGACATAAATGGATAATAACAGCTACAGACTATTTCACTAAATGGGTGGAAGCAGTCCCCCTAGTCTCAGCTACTAGAGTTCAGGTCTCCAAGTTCATCTTGTACCACATTGTTTGCCGCTTCGGCATCCCATCCACCATCTTCACCGACCACGGAGGTAACTTTGAAAATCTCAACATGGAAGAATTATGCACTTCCCTCTGCATCCATCACCGCTTTTCTAGCCCATATTTCCCACAAGGTAACGGCCAGGTAGAGGCAACTAACAAAACCCTCCTCAAAATCCTAAAGAAAGTTGTCAATGATTTCGGCCGTGATTGGCACCTACAAATAAATCCAGCCCTATGGGCCTATCAAACTTCCTTCCATACATCCACAGGCACAACTCCATACTCCCTAGTCTATGGTGCCGAAGCGGTACTACCTATAGAGGTTGAACTTCCCTCCTTGTGCATATCTTTGCAAGGGCAAATATCAGATGAAGAATATAGAGTAGCTCGGCTCACCCAGCTAGATCTCTTAGACGAGAAGCGACAACAAGCTTATGATCATCTCACAGTCTATCAAACTCATCTCAAAAGGAATTTCAACAAGAAGGTGCTTCCACGACACTTTTAGCCAGGTGACATGGTCCTTAAAGAAAACATGAAAGTCCAAGCAAATCGATAAAAGAAAGGCAAGTTTGAACCTACATGGCTTGGTCCTTATGTTGTCACTGCTTCCTTTGGCTTCAGAGCCTATCAGCTATCTACACCGGAAGGAGAACTCTTGAATGATCCTACTAACATCATTCATCTCAAGAAGTTCTATGCTTGAAGATCCTTAGTATACCTAGCTTTTGAAAAATACAAAAAAAAATAGTAAAGAGAAATAAGCATCCAATGGTGAAAACTTGGCAATTCAAGCGCCTTGGATAGGTACCTTGGTGAAAACCTAGTAATTTAGGTGCCTTGTGTACTAAGACTAATCCATTATCTATCACTATCCTACCCCTCATCCATTCACCCACCATCCCATAAAATACCTGCGTGTTCCCTTGGTGTTCCAACCAAATATCCAAAATCTAATGGAGCTTGTAAATACCTCATGTACAGCTTGTAAAATCTTGTACCAAAGCTTGTATTATACTTTGTAAATCTTGTACCATACCTTGTATATCCAAATCTTGTCCAAAGTTTGTACCATATTCCAGCCTATAAATAATCTTGTATCCTAGCTTGTATACTATCACGTGCACACACAAAACCCCATTTTCACTTAAGCTTTTCGCAAACCATCTACCTATCCACCGATCACCTATTATAGACATCCCATCCTTCAAAAACATTTCCATCTCACAAAAACCAAAACATGAACAAACTTGTACATTTGTAACATATCTTGGTCCATCAGCTTGTACATCCTCTTTAGCCTAGTACCATTGTGTCTATCCAGTGTTCGTGTCAGTTCATCCTTGATCAACATCTTGCACCCACCACACATCTTGGTTAGCTATTCCAATGCATCCTTTAGCTAGATTTCCTGTCAGCAAAGTGTTATCTTTCTTAGTTCAGCTTGCCAAACGCATCACTCATCCAAATCCAACATCTTAGGTGCTCTCCGATAGGTCCTTGCAGGATATAGCTTTCCTCATGTCTGATCTTGGTCCGTTAGTACCTCGTCCTACCCATCTCGGTGGCAAACAATTCTCTTTTGGATTTTCGCTTTCTTTTGATTTGGACTCTTCCCTGTTGGGTCTTGAAATATCTTTTCCAAGCAATCTCCTTGTTCCCTCCTCAAGGTTGCCACGATCTTCCATATCATGGTATACTGTGAATGTGGCAATCAGAGTGTAAGGTCTTGATCATGTCTCTTGCTTGTTTTCTTTTCTTCTTGTGGGTTACCCAGTGTCAGTTCCACTCTGATTCTTTCGAGATTCATGTGTGATGCTGGGGCAATCCTTGTGTGTTTGTTTTAAGTCAGTCCGTCAGTCCTCTGGATAGTTGGTGAAAAGGCCTTGATGTTCTTGGTAACCTTGGCAATTAACCAATAGTCCTATAGAAAATCTAGTGCTCAACTACATGGTGGTACTTCTCTTTGAAGTATCCTCCCGCTCAAAAAGCTTCAATGGTTTTCCTTCATCTCCATTATCCCCCATCCATATCCAACATCCATCTCTCCTACACTGGCTTATGCATCAATATCTCTTTGAATCACTCCTCACCTTTAGCTTTAGGGATCCACAATCCTAATCTTAGGGATCCACTAATCCAAATCAATCCACCAAGCCTCATCTTTCGAGATCCACAATCCTAGTCCTAGGGATCTCTGAAACCCATCTTTTGCCAATTTGACTCTTTGAAATCCTGTTGCATCAGCTTTTTAATCCCCTCATCCATCTCCCCATCCTGGATTCCTTTTTATAGCACTCCGCTCCTTCATCCTCCACCTTCCCTAAATTCTTAAGCTTGCTTCCTCTTGTGCATTTGATTCTCCTTCATCATTCTCCCATAGTGAGAGTTTGTGCTAACTAAACCTCTTCTCTTAAGCCAATCTGAGTCTCCTTGCTCATCCCAGATTCTTGTATTTTTCAAAAAGCCATCGTGCCTCTCTTTCTCTCCCCGCTGCCTTCTTGAGGGGGCATCTCACAGTCCATTCTCTCCTCTTCTGCTCTAGCCTTGGGCATCTTATTTTCTTATTTTTGATGCCATGCCACTTGCGGCATCATATCAAAGAGGGGCAAAATGTAGACACCTAAAAATCCTTTAGAAAATAAAGTATTTTTATTTTTTGAAAAAATCCCTGATGACATCATCATTTATTAATTAATTAATTAATTAATTAATTAATTAATTTTTATGCCATTAAATCCCTTTATCTTAATTAAAAGTATTTAATTAAGGAATCCCTCCCAAAAATGTTTAAATCTTATTTAAACATTATTTCCTTATTTATTAATTATTTAATTAATAAATTGACCAAAAATCCTTTAGAAAATAAATTATTTTTATTTTTTGAAAAAATCCCTGATGACATCATCATTTATTAATTAATTAATTTTTATGCCATTAAATCCCTTTATCTTAATTAAAAATATTTAATTAAGGAATCCCTCCCAAAAATGTTTAAATCTTATTTAAACATTATTTCCTTATTTATTAATTATTTAATTAATAAATTGACCAAAAATCCTAAAATAAATAAAAAATTTATTTTTTGCCCAAAACTTGGCCAATCTTCTTGAGACCAATAACCTCTTCCAAAATCTTCTAATCCTTCTTTAATTTCGATTAAAGGCTAATCCCATCATTTCCTACCCCTAATCCCAACTCAAAATATTTAATCAAGATTAAATATTAATCCTCATGTTTATTAAAAATATTTTAATAAATATCTCCTCAACCCAAACCCTTGAAATAAATAAAACTTTATTTATTTCATAAAATCTTATCTTAGGAAGTTCTAGACTCTTCTAGAAAGTCTTCATCCTCATCCAAAGCCTAGACTCTTCTAGAAGATGTCTTTAACCCTAATCCTAATCCCCTCCTAACCTTGTCACATTCCCTAAACATGGGTTAATACTTGCTAACTCAAGCCAAAGTTAACAAATATCTCCTCCTTCACCCACCCTCATTAATTGCAATCCACTTGCCATCCACTTGCCTAGTCCTAAGCCATCTCTAACCCTTCCTCTAATCATTTTTTCAACCCTAAGCAAGCTTAAAACCCCCCTAAACCCTCAAATTCGAATTTAATGGTATCTCTTACAAATATCTTCAACCAAAAAACTTTATAAAGCCCACAAGGTCATAAATGTTCTTACAAAGCACTTATGAAGGGTCTTTATGAAGAGTTTATCTCTTGAGCCTCCTTTGTTGACTCATCCTTTCCCTTTCCTCCATCCTCTCACCCTGTCACATGTGTCACTCCCTGATTGGTTGTAAGGAAGCACAATCCATGTGCTCTCCTCTCATGCAATCTAAGCCCTCCATGAGTTTTTCCCCATCCTTGCATCTTAGCCCTCAACTCCTCAAGCCTCTTGCCTATAAATTAGATCCTTCCCCTTTGCAAAATAACAAAATCCATGAAGTAAAGTCATAATGCCATTTTGAGAAGCCATTTTACATCAAAACCATACACTCACACCCAAATTCCAACTCCATTTGAAGCCCTTTTTGAAGCATAAAGCTTGAGCATACATCTTATCTATTTAGACAAAGCTACTCAACAACAGAGCTTCTCATTGAGAGAGCCCATTAATGGCTCATATTCTCAATTGAGAGCTCATCTTAGTCTATCTTGAAGTTTATGAATTTTGCTTAGTTTGTAGAAGCTTTATTTAAATTTGGTTTCTATTAGCATACTAACATTGCTCATATACAGTAGGTATTTGAAGGAATTTAGAGTGAGAATCAGGAAAAGTTGCACAAGTGACAAAAAATGTTTTCATGCAACAATTTTTTTTGTTGAGGAATTTCTTCAATCCTTATCTCTGCCACTATAAATGAATAAATTTGTCTGCACAGTTGATAATTAGCCACATACATAAGGATGGTGAATGTTTTCATAGCTTGGTCCCTCTATCATGAATACCTAATAGCCTGCCTGCTCCACTCTCATTTATACCTCACCTACTTGGGTTGAGCTTGGGACTGATACAAGCAACATTGGATCTCTATGGTAGGGGCTAGTTTGTATTTGCTAGGTAACCAAACAAGCACGAAAACTAGGTAGATCAGCCATAAAGCTCTAACAGTGTTTGGTGGAGCATGTAGTTTCATTCAAGAATCTTCCTTCCCAAAAAATTACAAAAGTTTCCTAGCAACAAAAATTGTTGCATGACAACTTTTTTTTGTCAATTTTGCAACTTTCATTGATTCTCACTCTAAATTCCTACAAATGCATTTCAAAACATAGAATACTCTTAATAAACATAAAAATGCATAATTTTGGTCAAACCTAGCATTGACCAACATTGGCTGACCCAGATCTTGACCAACAGTTAGGATTGAGACATCATAACCATTCAATGTTATGTATTAGTTATACAGATTGATGCAGAGTGCACATAATAGAAACTTCTATGACCTTGGTCAATCTTCCAACATGCACAAATATACCATTGAGTGGAACAATAATCACCAAATATGCAACTCCAATATTAATTCAAACTTTCACTTTTCCTTTCCTAGGTTTCCCTTTTACTCCTAGGGTCTACCTTCCATGATAGTCACAACAACACTCAAATTTATGACTCAATTCCTAGGGCACTCTAGAATTTTTCAAATGATGGATTTATCACAAATACCAACAATCAAAACTCCTTGCAAAGTTTGGACACACAAACTACAATTTTGTGGCTTTTAGCCTTCTTTCCAACTAGGTCTCACCTAGTAAATTTTCCTCTAAAACAAGGGTAAGTTTGTGGACTCAGAAGGCCCAAGAAATCAAGGGTTGTGGTGCACTTTGACAATAATTTCCTCAAAGAGAGGCAATAGGAGACATCCTACTTTGAAAGTTTGTCATTTAGCACTTATTGCATCAAATTGATGCCCAGGGGATGAAGGATGTCACTCAAACCAAGAGCACTATAGTGGACTATTCATTCTTATCAAAGATGAGCTCATGTGGTTCATTTTAACTTCTATTTATGAAATTTGGGTCAAAACATTTGACATATAATCTTAACAGTTGAATCCTTATATGCTTGTGAGTGCTCATTTTTGGTATAAGCAGAGAAGTTTAAAAGTGTTGTATTGTTCGATATTACAATAACGTCGAGGTAATTCCTTTTGGTTCCTCTTTTGGACATCCCTAGAGAATTATAATTCATTCATATAGATGTTACATTGAAATCTTGATTAAAATCATAAATGTAGCATTATGGTAAAAAATAATTATGTATTGCTTGACGATAAAAGAATTGGATGTAAATGATGAAAGAGAACAAATCGATAAGGAGAGAGGTTAAGCCAAAAGGATAAACAAAAGAGATCAAGTTGTGTTGAGGCTGATATAAAAGAGATTAAATAAGATGAATAGAACTGAAGGAGTGTAAATAGACTCAGAGATAAATGGAAACCAAACCCCATGATTAAAGGGTTTGTGGAGTATTGACAATGAAGGCACAATATACATATGTTAGTTTCCTTAACCAAATAGTAATATTTATTACTATGACATGCCAATAACATATGTAATAATAATATAATTTTTGTCTCAATAAGATCCAAGGGTCAACACTCATATGACTTTTATTATCGTGATACAATTAGCCCATTTAGTGGCAATATTATAGTCAACCATGCTTGATACAATGAGAAGTAATCACAACATATTTGGTGAATATACAATTTGATCTAATCACAGACGGTCTCATTATTTTTAAAATCTATGGTTGTCGTTAAAATTTAGTCACCCAATATTCATTATTTTGATGATGCCCATCATTGATGGCATGACAAATTTGTCGATGAAAATCTCAATATTGCCATTATTTTAACGTTATGTGTCATTGAGTGCACAGAAAGCTCATTGATAATAATTTCCTATACATCAATATTTTGATGCCAATGCTCGTCGATAGAGATTTTATAATCATTAAACTTTTTGTGTTTGATACCAGTGGTTTGACGCCGGCCTATGACAGAGATTGGGATGATTTTGTAGATCTTTTGATGAGAATTCTCGTCGATAACAAATTTGTTATTATCGAACTTTCAACATTTTGTAGTAGTGGTATGATGTCACCCTATGATAGAGATTGGAATGATTTTCGACGAAGTGGTCCCTCAATATATCAACAACCATGGATTACATCAAAATTTTGATGAAATTATAGCGACAATATTTTTTGACCTTTCAGAGTCAAAATTTTGACCAACTCTCATCAAAAAATAGGTCCAAATTTACTAGTGGAAAAACACTTGTTGAACATTTTGCAAATATGATAGCAAGCTAAGTGGTCCTAACTTGAACAAAACTCGATGACTAAGAAACCTTCAGTTGAAGCAATACTAGGATGGGTGACAAAAATTTCAATGCTTCACCCATGTGATCATCATTGAGATGTTATATTCATTCTCATAAGAAGAGTTCTTGTGAACCATTACTCATGAAACATGGATCAATGAGTTTGATTGAGAACTTGTTGGCATGACTTTGTTTCGCACCCAACCAATAGAGTAACAATTGTCACTAGATTGGAATGTTTGGCCAATATTTTTTGAAAGTATGGGAAGCAAAAACTTTCCACTCCTAAGTTCCTTGTACACTAGGTCTTGGTTGTGCAAAAGTAGACAAAGTTGGATGAGGAGGTAATAGATTTATAACAACATGGGCTAAAGCTTCATCATTTCCCTCTATGTTTGGTTTGGAAATGGATCGCTTGAACATAGATGGATAAATATCTTAGGAAAGAACTAGGGAAAGCAAGAAAAGTAAATAACATAAATTAAAGAGCCTATAGAGTTAAAAATTTAATCTACCTATAGTCTACTTTTGCACTATTATTATCAACAATCAATGCTTGAATGAAAGGATCACTTAAGCATATGCTCAATCAATTAATCTAACACATAAGTGTTGCAAATGAATCTGGTACCGAATTAAATAGTCATTTAGTTTTATCCAAATCAAGAAAGATCATAGCAAAGAAATAGAAAGATCTCAATATTTTTGAAGGCATATGAATCCCATAGAAATCACTCCAAGATCCCTTTACTCAAGAAAAAACTTATCAATACTAGCAAGCACTAGGTGGGACAAATATATTCCATAAAAAAATGATATTTCTTTTATTCATGAAGTGAGGTGTTACAATAGCATGGATGATAAAATCATCAACTTCATTGACCCCATAATAGTTAGTCTTTCTCTTATTTATAGATGGGTATTTCACAATTTATTTGGGAAAACTAATTCCATCCCTAACTAACTCACCTAATACCTTAATTAAAACAATCTACTGATATCTTCATGCAAGAGCATATGTCAAATAAAACAAGGTAAATCCAATCTTCAAACACTTTTCTTGACAAATCTCTACTAGTTGTCTACTTGAGACACCCAATGATTGATAAGAGCACTCCACTTCTCCAACAACCTTAAATGCATCAGGTATGTAGGGAAACACACAGTCAAAAAAGGAATTTATCTATCATCATTAACTTCTTTCCGTCATTGAGATCTGATTGAAAAGATCATTGTTGAAAGAGATTATTGAAAGTGGGAGATTGTTGAAGAAGACTATGTGTTTCAATCATTGTTTTGTCACTGATGTCAAACCTACTATTTGCTGGTAAGACAATTGCTTAAAATATTCAAGTACCATCACTTAGTTGATTAATGAAGAGGATTTGATCAATAAGATATAACAAAAGCACCTAGAGAAAAGGTTGAGTTATGATTATGTAATGAAGTACAAGGATCAATTAACATAGTGACAACATGATGTATAGATAATCTACTTAAGGATACAAATGTTTGCTATACTAAGAAAGCTTATAAGAACAAGTTACACAAAGTTTTTCTACCAATCTTGACTGAATGGATAGTAGGTGCCGAGCAAAGTCAGTACAAGCCAAGCAAAAAGTTAGATGGATCCAAGTGAAAGAAAATTCTAGTGGATGTCGAGCAAGACAGTTGATACCAAACAAAGTTTATTTGATGTCGAGTATTAGTAAACTTTAGTTGATGCCAAGTGATTTTATAGTTGATGCTGAGAACACAGTATGTGCCAAGCATCAGAAGGTTGATAATGCGAAGCTGCTACATTATTTAAGAGATTGAAGATTCATTGAATCTGAGATGACAAGTTTGTTTTCTTGAATTTTGTGAACTAGGTGGAAGATAAGGATGATGAGGTGGTGGTACAGAATTTGAGGTAAACCATTTTTAAGTGAATTCAAAGTGGATTCTAGGAGAAGTTTCTAGAAGATATATGAGATATGGGGTAGATATATTGTATCCTACCTAATCCATCTAAACCCTAATTTGGGTGATGGAGAATGAGCAGAAAGTAATCTAAATTTTCTATTTATTGGAATGGTTGGTCATGAAGAAAAGTTATCATGTGCAAAAACCTAAGGAAGAAAAGGAGGTGAGGGTTTTGCTTCACTTGGTACTAGTTTGAAGGTACTAGAAACACAAAGATCAAGATGTCAAAAAGAGATGTACCCAAGCTTAATAGAGATAACTTTCCTACATGGAAAAGCTTGATGAAGCTACACCTTGGAGGAATTGGAGATCATGCACAATCTACCATTTCAATGGAACATGTTGATCTAGTTGGAGCCCTAACTACTAAAGATATGAAGAAGAAGAAAGAACACAATCAGGTGATGTTGGAGATTGTCTCTACTCTAAGCTATGCCAAATTTGATGATATCAAAGGTTGTGACACTATAAAGAAAATGTGAGATGGCCTACACACTATCTATGGAGGAGACAAAAATGATCAAAGGGCAAAATCTAAGAGTCTCAAAGGTAAGTTTGATGATATGAGAATGGAAGAAGGTGAGAATATTGCTCAATATGTTGCTGGAATAAAATATTTTTTCAGTGCAATAAAAGGAGCTAATGGTCAGATAGATGATGATACTAAGCTAAGAAAAGTCTTGAGAACACTACTACCTATTTATGCTATTAGTGATCTAACCCATGAAGGTTTGGTAGGTAAACTCACTACTTTTGAGCTATCTAACTATGATAATTACAAACCTAAGAGTCTTGAATCTTATTTCAAAGCTAAGTTGTTATTGAAGGACTCTGATGAGGTGAAGCAGAAGAAGAAAAAGATAAAATATGTATCTAGTGATAGTGATACAAATGAGGAAGATGTTGAAAAACTAGAAGCACTACTAGAAAGAAGATTCCACAAAGGTAAAATAAAGTTCAAAGGTAAGTCACCTATCATCTATTTCAATTTCAATTAGGTTGGTCATATTGTTGCAACATGTACATAGAAGAAGAACTACAAAGGTGGTGACAAGTATAAAAATAGAAGAGAAGATGAAAAAAAAGATTACAAAGATAAAGGCAAGAAGTCATGCTACATTGTTGAAGAGGAAACAAGGGATGAATTTGATGAACATGATGATGAAGTAGTGTATGTCGCAATGAAGGATGAATTTGATGAAGATGAGGCAACTACACTTGTCACTTGTGTGAACAAAAATGATAAATGGATCATTGACAGTGGATGCTCACATTACATGACTGGAGAAAAAAGTAAGTTCATTACCTTAAATTGTTATGATGGAAATAGTGTAAGATTTGGCAATGATGCACCATGTTTGATAAAAGGAAAAAGTTCTATCAAACTCACAGACAAGATTTCATGTGACAATGCTTATTATGTTGAAAGATCAAACTATAATATTTTAAGTGTGTCACAATTGAATAATGTAGGATGTAAGGTTGAGTTTGAAAATAATATTGCTAAGGTATATGATACTGATAGAAAATTGATTGGAAAAGGTGATCAAACTAGGAGTAATCTATTCTATCTTGATACAGAGAATGCTACTTTTCTTGTTGTAAGATTTGATGATGTATGGCTATGGAACAAGAGGTTATGTCATGTTAATTTTGATAACTTGGTTAGTATCAGTAACATGAATAATGTTAGAGGTTTTCCTAAGTTGAAGAAACCATACAATACAATGTACAAACAATGTCAGTTAGGCAAAATGACAAAGTCAAGCTTTAAAATTAAAGCTTATACCTCTAAAGAAATACTAGAGATTGTTCATACTGACTTGTGTGGACCAATTGATGTGAAAAGCTACAAAGGAGATAAGTACATTATGTTATTTGTTGATGATTATTCTAGAATGATGATAGTCATGCTTCTAAAATAGAAATCTGATGCTTTTCAAATGTTTAAGTGGTACTTAGGAAGAGTTGAGAATGAAATAGGTAAGAGTCAAAAATGTTTGAGATCATATAGAGGAGGAGAATTCACATCAAATGAGTTTGACATGTTCTGTAATGACAGAGGAATCAAAATACAGACATCTACCCCCAGAACCCCTCCACAAAATGGAATAGCTAAAAGAAGAAATAGGTCTATAATGGATTGTGCTAGAATGCTCATGATAGAAAAGAATGTTGCTTTGAAATACTAGAGAGAAGTTGTAAGTATAGCTATCTATACTTTGAATCATGTGCAAGTCAAGAAAGGTACTCATTTAACACCTTTAAACTATGGTATGGACACTCACCCAATGTAAAATATTTTAAAGTATGTGGAAGAAAATTTTACATTATTAAAGATGTTAAGAATGGTAAACTTGATGCAAAAAGTGAAGAAGGTATATTCCTTGGCTACTCCACAAGAAGCTTATAAATGTTTGACTACTAACACTAAAAAAGTTGTGGAAAGTGCAAGTGTGAACTTTGATGAATATACAGAAGTACATGAGGCTAAACCTATGAAAGAACCAAAAAAATACAAATCATTTGTATAATTTTATGATGGTATGCCTACTAAAGAAGATGTTGTAAATCAAGTTACAAACCAACAGCAAGCAAGTTGCATTCAGGAATCGAGCTACATTTAGATGTCGAGTTATAGAATGAAGTGGGTGCACATTCTGAACTTGAAGTTAGTGTACCTAAAAGAGATATTGAGATAGCCAATGGAGATGTACATAGTAATTCTGAAGCTAAAATACAAAATGAAGAAACAAGAGCTAAGCTAAGATTGTCCAAATATGTCAAAAAACATCATCCTGCTACTCAAATCATTGGAGATAAAGATGCTAGGAAAATGATAAGAAATAGATTGAGAAGTGAATCATGTTTTCTAAGCATGAAAAAACCCAAAAAAATGAAAGATGCATTACAAGATGTGGACTGGTATAAAGCCATGGAAGAAGAGATTGAACAAATAGAGAAGAATAAAACATGGAGTATAGTTCCTAGACCAGAAGACAAAAATTTGATTGGCATATTTGAAAGGACTGATGATAATAGCAATTTGTACATGAAGATAGAGAAAGGAAAAGGTATTTTGTTATCTAAAATATTTGTTGATGATATCATATTTGGAGATCAAGATGATTTATGTAAGGATTTTGCAAATCAGATGAAGCAAGAATTTGAAATGTCTATGTTTGGAGAGATCAATTTTTGTGTGGTTTTGCAAGTATATCAAATGAAATATGGTATATACATCACTCAGTCAAAGTATGTCAAAGAAATATTGAAGACTTTTGGATTGGAGGATTCCAAACTAGTAAGTACACCTATGGTGACAGGATACAAGTTGTCAAAGAATGATGATTCAGCTGAGGTGAATCAAACATTATACAGGTCTATGATTGGAAATTTGCAATATGTGGTACATAGCAAACTTGACATTGCATTATCTGTAGGGATAGTTTCAAGATTATCCGTTAATCCTAGGGAGAATCACTTAATGGTTGTGAAGAGAATAATGAGATATTTTAAAGGACCAAAAGAGCCTACACTGATATTGATTGGGTTAGAAACATTGATGATAGAAAGAGCACTAGTGGAGGAGCATTTTTCTTAGGCAAGAGACTAGTTGCATGGACTAGTAAGAAACAAAATTGCACTTCACAATCTACTGCTGAAGTTGAATATGTTGTTGTTGTTTTAAATTTCACAAATATTGTATGGATCAAATAGCTACTAAAATGAATGAAGGAAGCAATCATAGAACAAGTGATACTTTATTGCGATAATACAAGTTTTACCAATATATCAAAGAATCTAGTGATGCATACAAAGACTAAGCACATTGAAATCAAGTATCATTACTTGCAAGAATTAGTTCAAGATAAAGAGGTGAAGATGGACTATGTTAACACAAAGGATAAAATTGATGATATTTTCACAAAAGAATTACCTAAGGATTCTCATGAGTATCTAAGAGTAATTTAGGGGTGATACCCCTATCAAAGGCTATTTAAGTAACAGAAGGAGTGTCCTACATCAAACAGGTTGATGTTCATATGTTACAAATTGATGTAGAGGATCTCACTGTAGGAGCTGCTTGAAGTAATCATAGAACTTAAACTTCAAATCAGCAATGTGACAGAGGGAGAAACTGAAAAAACTACAAAAGCCTATATCTGCATGTTTTAAGATGACAAGTTTTTGGTATATGTCTTTGTCATTATTGTCAAAGAGGGAGATATTCTACTAATCAAGAGTCAAAATAGATAGGGAGATATCGATCAAAAGCCAAAAAAGAGGGAGAGATTTACTAATCAAAAGGGAGATAGATTAAAGCTAGAATGTATGATCATAGAGGGAAATATTCTACTAATCAAACTAGTATAATTGCTGATTAGAAGAGGACACATGTATGATGAGGGAGATAGAGAAGAATGTAAGAAAGAGGGAGAAATCATAATCTACCTAGTAAGAGGGAGATACAAAAAGGAACTTAGAGGGAGTTATAAGAAGGAGTTTTGTAACCTAATCGTAAGATGAAAGTTGTTGATAAAAAAAGAGATTTCAATACAAGGAATTATTTTATTTTTGGTATTGTCTTACTATTTTAACTCAGTCAATTTGGTTGAACAAGTTGCTCATCATTTGATTGACTTAGTTGATTAGTTTGGTTTTCCATCAATGTCAAAGAGGGAGATTGTTAAAATCTAATTGAAAATATCATTGTCAAAAGAGATTATTGAAAGAGGGAGATTGTTGAAGAAAACTATGTGTTTCAATCATTGTTTTGTCACTAATGACAAACCTACTATTTTTTGGTAAGACAACTTCTTATAAGATTCAAGTACTATCACTTAGTTGATTGATGAAGAGGATTTGATCAATAAGATGTAACAAAAGCACCTAGAGAAAAGGTTGAGCTATGATTATGTAATGAAGTACAAGGATCAGTTAAGATAGTGATGACATGATGTATTGATAATCTACTTAAGGTTACAAATGTTGGCTACATTAAGAAAGTTTAGAAGAACAAGTTACACAAAGTTTTTCTGCCAAGCTTAATCAAGTGGATAGTAGGTGCCGAGCAAAGTCCGTGAAAGCTGAGCAGAAAGTCAGTTGGAGCTGAGTGAAAGAAAATTCTAGTGGATGCCAAGCAGATCATTTATGTTGAGCATAGTTTAGTTGATGCTAAGCATTAGTAAACTTTATTTGATACCAAGTGATTTTACAGTTGATATCAAGTAACACAATATGTACTGAGCATCAAAAGGTTGATAATGTTGAGTTGTTGCATTATTTAAGAGATTGAAGATTCGTTGAATCTAAGCTGGCAAGTTTGTTTTCTTGAATTTTGTGAACCAAGTGGAAGATAAGGATGATGAGATGGTGGTACATAATTTGAGGTAAACTATTTTTAGGAAAATTCAAAGTGGATTCTAGGAGAAGTTTCTAGAAGAGATATGAGATATGGGGTAGATACATTGTATCCTACCCAATCCATTTGAATGCTAATTTGGGTGATGGAGAATGAGTAGAAAAATATCTAAATTTCCTATTTATAGGAATGGTTGGTCATGAAGCAAAGTTTTCATGTGTAAAATTCTAAGGAAGAGAAGGATGTAAGGATTTTGCTTCATCAAGTGACCTAAGAGAAGAGTTTGTAATGGCATGTTAAGAAAGAAGGCTTAAGGAAATGAATGCTTGAAGGGTGAACAAGCTATCAGAGCTACAAAGTATGAAGGCCAATTAGAATGGAGGACTGAATAGAGATCTATAATCTACAAGAGAAGTTTTAAGTTGTATCAAATCAAAGCTCTATTATTACTCTCTAACAATTGTATCAGTCTAGGGTAAATCCTTTGGATTAAGATTGACCTAACAGACATTTGTAAATCCTTTGACTAGGTAGCATTCCAAGTGAATGGCCTAAAGTCCTCGAACAATGCTCACTCCTAATAGGGTGATTGAAATCCTTTAATAGGGTCACATTTAATAGTGTGTATTGTAACCTTTAACAGGATTGGCCTTTCACAGGGCATCACTTTAGAAGAGAGAAAAAGAGTATCATGTTACTGATGGTTTTTTCCAAATTGGGTTTCCACATAAATCATTGTGTTAAGTGTGTTGATGAATCTATTATGTTTCATACTTTACATTTCTACAAGTTGATTTGACAGTAACCTACAAGTTTTTAAGTGATTACATAATCTTATGGATGCATGCATGGATATGAATGTTTTATGGGTTCACTAAGCTATGAAATGTTTTAGCTATACATATAGACCTTGGATAACTAATCCTCCCCCCTTAGTTATTCTAAAGAATTCCAACAGCCACACCATAAATATGTTTGTCAACCAACTACAGTGATAGATGGTTGACTTTGCAAGAAATCCCTACATATCTAGTCATGTTGTAAAAGGACTTGAGTTCCAAGACTTTTGTGTTAAGACCCTTGAGTTTCATCTACCATGGAATGAAAGTTTATCCGACTGCGTCATAGGGAGGAAGGAATCTCGGACCTACAACTTTACCTTGTAGAGTTGTGATTCTTTTGAAAGTAAGTGAAGCTCCTTTTGAGAAGGTACTAAATCAAACCAAAAGGATCCCTAGATACTAAAATTTTTGCTTGTAGTATGGTCATTTTTGTGCTTTATTTTATGTCACGATACAAGGTGCATTAAACATAGAAGAAGAAGCCTCGTCAATCCCAGAAGATAAACATTTTGAACTCCTTGTTACAAGATTCTAAACATATGGGTACCCTTTTGTTTATTAACTCATTTTTTCCTTCGCTTCCCTTCCTTAGATGCCTCTTGTTGTGTTGGGAGCTGGTCCTTCCATGATTAGAATCTCAAGACTCTACTGGCCTAGAACCACTAGGGAATCGTCTTCCCATATTTGCTTGGAGATGCTTATTTTACAAGGCAATAGCCATCTTTTTAAATTTACATTGATCATTTCCCTGCCTTGATATGTGAACGATTTTTTTGATCCCTTGAAGCCAATATCCATCAACACCTACAAGGACTAGACGCACGTTAATACGATGATCCTTTTCAAGTACATTATTTTACCAAGCTTAAGATTTATGGTTCATGAGAACTTGTGCCCTCCTTTCCTTTTCTTGAAGATGAATATGCTTTATGAGAGGGAGCACAAAATCCAGAAGCCAAAATAAGTAAAGTAACTCCTAGTAAAAGACAAAAGATGGTATCTAGAAGTCATAACTCGAAAGCATGAAAACTACCTCTTATGGGTCATGGGAGATGAAATCCCTGAACCTTGAAGACCTACAATATTACAACTTGTGAGCACAAGATATATAGTTTCAAATCTATGAGATGTCCATTACTTGTTCTTCTTTAGAATCCCAAACTACATCACCTAGAGTAAGACTCTAGTGACATAATGCACAATATCAAGTTGTTCTTACATGATTGACAAGACTACTATTTAATATTCACTCGTGTGACATATGGGACCAATAATTGTTGCATACTTTGGATGTGCCAACCATTTGAATTTTAAATATGAGCCCATGTGTTGTAAATAATGTAAGGCACTCAGTCTGAGGATGGGTGATGCAGCTTGGTGGAAAATCAAAGGAAACAACCACCCCTTACAGTCACCCAAGACCACAAAAAGTGTCACCACTACAATGCTAGTAAGCCACAACTAAGCCACCAAGGACCAAGGTCACGCATGTGCTTTTAATAGTGACAAAATATCCCCCATTCTATCTTTCAGAGGAAAAACCAACAACCAAAAACCCATGTGTAATCACCCAAAAATGGTCATCTAGATTATGAACCCTCTTTCTAGCAATTTTTCATAAGTTATCAATTGTTTATTCTTAATCAAATCATCACTTTTCTATTTATTTGATTATAACCTATGGTTTGACAACTTTATCCTCAGTCTTTTATTTCATTGAAAGAACTTGTGTCATTTTAATTAAATAAAATTCCCAAAGTTTCACTTATCATAAGTGTGCACACAAAAAAAATTATTCCTATTTTAAGATTAAAAATGAAAAGGAATTTTTGTCTCACATGAGGTGCCAACTTTCCAAGGTGGGTGGAATCTTAATTCTCATCCACACGTCTTTTGCCTCTTAAATATCATTGTTGATATTTCTTAGGTGAGATTCTTATGCGCATGGATCACTCAAGGCTCACTCTCCACTCTTGATTTTGACTCTTAATCTCTACTATCCATTTATATTTAAACAAGAGGCTCTCTCCTTACTCTCACATATCATTTTATTTTATGCTAACATTATGCTATAGGTTTTCTTATAACTTTTGGAGCATTATTCCATTCTTAGCTTAGTCTTCATTTTGATTGCATCATGACATACTTCATAGCTTAGATTTCCTTTATGAACTAGTTTAGATCACATAAATTAACTAGGTGCTATTGTAATTCTTCATACTTGCTAGATTACTTTTGCATTTCATTTAGAATAGCCTACATTTTCATTGCACTCTCTTGTTTCTTGGATATTGACATTACTACTTCTACTCTTTGAATATTCTATTCTATGGTACACTTTGGAAGGGTTGCTTTAGCTAGGCTCATTTGAGAGCCACCATCTCATAGCTTGTGCATGCCATATATAGGAAGCTCTAAGTCACCATTCAAGGTTCATAATCCATTAGATCCCTTGGATAGAATGTCTTAGAGGAGTGTACCCTATTTTTGTACACATTTTTTGTGCCCACCATGGGGCTCAACATCATTCTTTAGCTCCATTTTTATTTATTTTTGTTACTTTTTTTGCTTGTAGGTTTGGACTTTGTTTTTGCTATTATAATTATCATACAATATTTTATTTGTGATTGTACAATAGTTCGTGACCTAGGATACAATATAGGGCTAGTTTCTCTATCATACTAGTACTTTGTATTCTATTGTATTGATGTCTGAAAAGTATCATATTGTCTTTGTACATAATATCATTTTGGGAAAACATATCACCCTAACATACTTGGAGTATCATATGACACTAGGCTAGCCAGTAATATCATTTTTAGGTTCTTATCTTCATTTCTTGTCTTGCTAAGGAAAACTGCAAAATACAAAAGGGCTACTAACATTTTTATAGGGTTTCCCAAGCAAAAATAAAAATAAAAAAGATTTTGTGTTTCTTCATTTCATTTCAAGTATGATACATACTAGTTGTTTCATTTTCCTAGGCACATAACCCATTAGTAAGGTTTCATTGTTGATAGGAGTGTTAGGGTTTTATAGATCCATAACAATATAAGAATAAATAGTTATATGTAGAAACAAAAGAAGAATACAAAATGAACATTAATAATACACAGATTTAATGTGGTTCACCCCAAAACCTGGGCTACATCCACCTACACAGCCTTTAGCCTTTCTATTATCTAATGAAAATGTACACCAACATTACAATGCATTATGCATCTCAATCACTTATGACAACATTTTAGGGCAACCTCTAAAATCAATGATAGGGTTTTACAATGTCATTTTTATTTTCCCCAAAAAGCACAAAATATTTCTAGCAACTACAAGAGAAGTCACCACAACATCAACACCTACTACATGATCAATCACCACAATATCAACAAGGAGAGTATGATCTTCACATTCTTGATGAATCAAAAATATTGACTCGTCGTTGTTTTAAGAAAGTGGGTAGTATATTATTCTCTTTAGTGTTCTTAATTAACTTTCTTAGTGTGTTTGGGGAAAGCATTAGGGAATAGGAGAGTATTCTTTTCACCTATTTAGTGAATCATAAATCTTCAACTCCTTTGTGTGGATCCATTTGGTTTGATCTCACTAGTGATATTTTACTATTAGAAAGCCTATTATTGGTGGAAAGATACCAATAGGAATGACTTGAAGTGGGAACAAGCAAAACTTATCTAATCTCACCCACTATAATGAAAGCCTCTTAACAAAGGATAAATCCTTAGGGAGCATAACACTTTACTTCACTTGGCCATATTACTTGTAGGATTGGGAACATGAGGAAATCACTAGGTGGGTATGCTTAAGGTACTCTTGTGGTTGCGAGGCCTCTGTCCCATATTGGGTACAAGGGGGGTGTCATGAATGAAACCCTTTCTAGACACCTTAGGATTTAGAGGCCACCCTATTTTACCACTCAATATCTTAGTGCAAGGATCGATCCTAGCCAACTACCTAGATCAACCCAAGATCTGACTCATCATATGTGTTCGTATAGATGTGGGTAAAAGCCAATATCTCTTGTGGACAACCTCTTTGTATGAGGTGAGGGAGCATTAAGTTGTGAGCCAAGGTATTGAGAAATGAGGCATTTCCTTTAGATGTATATTTCTTTATTATGTCTTCAAATGTGCTAGACCTGTGGAAATCATTTAAACATACACAAATTGGTAGTTTTATAGGGTCTTTTCTTTTCAAACTTCCCAAGTATTTGTATTGGCAAGGTTTCTTTGCCCCTTGCCCAATTTCTTGAAAATGTGTGTTTGTATCACAATTACTCTCCAAACTACTACCTTATTGTCAAAAACTAAAACAAATTCTATTATCAAAGTCATATTGCACAAATTGGTCAAAAAACTCAGTCAAGCATTCAAAATTGTCTCTATTGGTCAGCTATCATACTATTGTTGTGAAAAGTATTGTATGATACTTCTATTCCCTACATATGATTATACTCCTTTGAAAAGATATCATACTTCTATATGCACATCTATTGTATCATTATTTAGAAACTATCATACTAGATAAAACTGTTGTGTTGCTTGCTGGAAACTATCATATGAAACTTCTAGCTATCCTATTAGCATCCTACTTGTTGGACTCTATCACATGGTCTCTGCACTAACTGCATTTGGATTTGATCTCATTCTTGGCTGATTTAGGAAGCTCCATACTTGATCATAATGCTATTCTAATCTGAAATTTATATGATAGGGACTTTTTGGCTGAAATGGTTACCTCGATTTCTTGACGACATTACTTGATTGGGAAGGTTGTTCACTTGTCCATCCTCTTACTCTATCTATTTGTCTATTTTTCTTCTTACCTAAATCTCAACTCAACTCGTTGGTATCATAAATTTCTTGGACTCTTTTCTTGAGAAGCCATTTTAATTTATCTCTCTATCTTGGCAATTAAACACTCCACCTCTCTAGTTTGGACATCAAGTTATCTTGTGTTACCTTATCATCTTTATCTAGTCTCCCTCATGCTTGACTTTCTATTTACTACTGTAGGTTTTGAGCCTTTTCCTTCCAAATCTCACCCAAGTCTAGATGATCATGATTTCTTACATGCTACTAAAGAGTTTCAAGGCATATACACTCAATACAAAGAAAAAGAAGAGACAAACGATCCTACTTACCCTCATCTTACTAAGCATATAATGGGAATGCATTCTAATTTTGTTAAAATGATATGCCTACACATCCTCTTCTTTAAGGTCACTATCTTCTTCATGGTCTACATTTTCTAGTCTAAGAAAACAATTATCTATATCTATTGGATCCAAAGATCTCTCTAGAGAACAAGCAAGTAATACCTGATTTTAGCCTATGCTAAGATTTCATGATGGACCTATCTTTCACCAAGACAATGATGAAGATATGGAAAGATCCTATTCACTTGATGAAAAAAACAAAGATCCTAGGCATACTTTTGAGAGGAATTCTACTCCTTGGAATATTCTTATGATTTCATCTTGCAAACGCTTCTTAAAACTAAGCTCATCACATTACCTAATTCTTGCTTGTATAGAAACCCATACTTAGAAATCTATTATGCTTATCATTGACATAATTATCATAGTACTTTATATTGCATGGAGTTAAGACATCAAGCTCAATATGATATTGATGATAGGGTAGTTGGCATTGCAAACTCTATAGGCTCATGTTGTTAGGATATTCTATTGAGTTAGATCATGTTGATCAACCTATATCTAGTGATGGTCTCCTTGACACCCCTGCCTATTCCAACACATAGGAAATTCCTAAGAATTCAAATATTTCCAACATATCTCCATCAAAAAAATAACCTAATGCCTTTGACACTATCCATGTGTAGCCTCAAGGGATACCTCTAAAAGAAACCCAAGCTAATATGCATTTGGTTGCAAACATTTTTGATACTACTAAGACTAAAATTCCTTAGACTTTATGAAATGTTATGCCTACTACACCTATTTTCATTTTAGTTGGTCCTTCATTACCTCTTCAAGATTCTACCATGTAAGGTCCACATCCTCCTTTATCCTCAAGAGTGGCTCCATGTTCTCAAAAATATAAAGTTATAAATATTAAGAAAGATCAAGATCAAGTGCCCTTTCATCTCCTTCAATATATCACTTCTACATATCCTATTTTTTTCTCATCTCCCAAGTATGACAAGGATACCACTATTCCCATTGAGCTTACTAAAAATTGTGAGAAAATAACTATGCATATGTTATCTAAAGATCCTTGTCAAGATAAAAGTATCCCCTCTTGTTCTACTTCTCCATGTCCACTTCAAAACTATGCTCAAGCTTCAAATGCTCTTATTAAAGGTAATTATCCTATCAAAACTACTCATGAGTCTATTGGTGGTCTTGGCCATGTTACTCACTCTAAAAATGTTGGTATCCTTACTCATTATAGCTTTGCATCTTCCAAATCTATCCTTGGTCCTTATCCATCAAAGCTAAAAGCTCCAAACCTTCCATCCATATTAGGATCTTATGTTCCTCCATCTCCCATAACTTCCACTCCTATATCATCATGAAATTCTCCTATTATGCCTCAAGATCAAAAATGATACACATCCTTGAACTCTTCATATCCACCTTTCCATATAGACCACTCATATCAGCCTTATTCATTCATAAATCCTATCCTTCCAAGGAATGAACTCTTATCCTCCATGTGATTTTTCTACTTTTATCACCCAATCAACATCTTTAAAAATAACTTTCTATGATCTTGGTTTATCATGACATATCCTTCCAATAGGAGCACTAGGGTATACTTTAAGTAACACCCCTGCCTCGCCCCTTTGGGAAAGGGGTTAAAACTTTGTGAAAGGTGTAAAATACCTAACAAAAAAATTAAATTTTTTGGCAAAAAACATCAATTTACAAAGAAAAATAATAATCTCAATTGGAGAATCATTCATAGTCTCTTGAACATTGTGTAAAATCTAGATGAATTGTGTTATTTTTAAAACCACAAAAATATATGCATTGGCGAATAAAAATTATTTTCTAGTAAAATATTAATTTTTTGGATGAATTATTTCATTGTACTAGACAAAACATATACATTGATGAATGACAATTTTTTTCAAAATTAAACATTAATTTTGTGGGTGAATTGATTCATTATGGTAAACATAAAATATATAAAGATATATATAACTCACTTCAAGATATATATATATATATATATATATATATATATATATATATATATATATATATATATATATATATATATATATATATATATATATATATATATATATATATATATATATATATATATATATATATATATATATATATATACATATAACTTATTTCAGGATAATTTCACTTGCAAAATAATTAGAAACTTATCCAATCAGCCTGTTGAGCTAAACATCATTCAAGAACTTATATATCATTGGGTTGGATGAATTGATCTAATCCAAATCTTTTTTTTGCTCTTGGCTTTGATGTTAAAAAAATTATATCCAATCAAAGCTAGAAATAAACAAAAGAATTCAAATGGATTGCTAGAAATTGTTTGTTCTTGTGCGACATGTCCAAAATCCACAAGTTTATATCAAGATGCTAATAACTAATTAGGGATAGAAAAAAAATGAGGCAAAATGGAATTTATATCAGTTCATTCCAAATTCCAAGAGTCAAAATGTGTCGACAAATCCAATGAAAAGTGGAAAATTATTGGAAAAATGGGTCAACTAAAGGGAATTAAAATTAAATACATTGGGTGAACTACTTGTTCAAATGCAAATCTAATGGATTGAGGGATGGTGAACATGACATCAGTTAGAATAAAAAGTTAGGTGCATGAAAGGTGAATAATTTTACCAAAGAAGTCAAATGTGAATCCATGCTTGGGGATTGAAAGGATTAAAGACCCGCTAACCTTGATAATGTAAGGTGATTGGGACACTATGTAATGGCTCAAAAATCACCAAAATCAACACTGAGAAATCCCACTATTCACTAAATTATGAATATTTACCAGTAAGAAACACCCTAAGGAGCACTATCCATTCTATCTAAAAATTTAAAAAGAGAAAAAGGAAGAAAAAATAAGTTCCTTGGTAAAACCCTAGTAAACAAGCAACTTGGTAGAAAAAAGTAAAGAGAAATAAATCTTTACTATAGTGAAAACACTTCTTGTTAAGCCTTCGATAAGTATAGCAATGAGAACCTAGAAAATAGGTGTCGAGCACAATTATTCCATAATCCATTCATTCCATCTTTCCTCTTTGACCTTGATATTGTTGATCTATCCATGAGCACTGGCTATCTTTCCCATCAATATAACCTATCATGATCTTTCTTGTCGAATTCATTCTCTCATAGCCTCTATAATGACCTACATCCTTATTATTTTATCTTATCTAGTTGACCCTTTATCTTAATCAAAAGAAGAAGAAGAAGAAAATTTGGTTCTCATGGGTTTTTTGAAATATCCACTCTTTTGGGCTATACACTTACATGACATCAAGTCATTACACTATATGCTATGTTTCACTTATTGGCTTCTATTTCTTATCCAATACATGATTTGTATGGTTATTTTACCCTTTCCCTAGCTTGGATACTCTTGAGGAGTAAGTTCTTGAGTATCAGTTTCACTTGCTTCATTCATCCTTTCTTATCCATCTTATATAATAGCTTGGTAATCCATCATGTCCTACACTTTAGTTGAAACCAAAACAAAAGGATACGAAATTTCTAAAGAGGGGTGGTGAAAACTTGGAAATAAGTACTTCTTGATACCCTTTCACTCATGTTTATCATCATATCGCTATGTGCTCTGAACTAATTCATCTCACATCTTCTTACCATAGCTAGCTTGGAACTAGCTCTTGTGTACGTCTAGAATTCCTAAACTATATAGCTTGCTAGGTCTCTTATTTGCATTGGCATTTATTTTGAAAGATCTCTTAATAGTATTTATCAACCCTTCCTTTGACATCAAGTGTTTCTCAACACTTATTAAATAATTTGGCTATAGTCTAGGATGTTGCAATATTTCTCACTAGTAGACTTAAGTCCTAGGAATACGGTCATGTGACTTTCACACACTCACTTAAACTAAACACTAATTGAGACATGTTGATTTTTTTTGTGTGCTTTCTATGATGATTTCTTTGTTGAGTGTCCCTCCCTAATAATCTCTCAAGGATTTCATGAATTGGATGACTCAGGGCATGTGGTACATTTTCCTTTTAATTTTGTTTGTGGGTGTACTTTGTTAGATACTAGGGGTCTTGAGAATTTTGCTTGACCCACTTGATATTTAGGATCTTCAATGTTAAGTCCTTTTTTTTTTAAAGTGTATTCTTATGGTCATCTTGACATCTTGTGTCTCGATATGACCATAACCTTTCTATATTAAACCTAGGGATTCTAACTGAACTACCATCTTTACCTTTATGCCTTTGAGGCATAGGTTGCACTATTGATGATCTTCTAATTTATTAAATTGAATCACCTTTCTGATTCAATACTCCCCAACAAAGTCACCATTTTGTTGGCTGACTTGGATGGGCAAAACAATACTAAAAAATATGACTAAAATATTCAATTAACACCAAAGACTCTTGTCCTTTTAACAAGGTTTATTTGCCATCATTTTCCCCAGCAGAGTCACCATTTTGTTGGCTTCTGAATTAACAACTTTTGAATAACCTTGTGGAAGAACATGTACACCTAGGGGAAACTAACTCCCATCCTCAATGCACCTATTTAGACACCAAGGCTAACTATAAGGCTATTTAACTCTCCTTCTTCTTCTTCAAGCTTTGCAAGACCTAGGTTGGTGAACCTTAGATTCTTTATATGGTACTAGTGTAAAGGCATACAACTAAATCTAGATAACAGATAAAATCCCTTAATCTTCTATGTTTATGCAAGCATTCATGGACATGAAATAGCTAATAATAAAGCACATGAACCTAATAAACCAAGTGAGGGAAATACTTTTAACTCTTAAACATAAAGGGAAAAGATATTCAATTAATGATTGAATCATCAACATAATCTAGGTATGCAACAACAAACGCATGCAATCTCCTAGCTAATCAGTCCCTTATCCATTGGGAATATGCTAAGTCAAAGCATACACTTTGATATCTGATATATACTTATATATTTAGGTATCTTAGCTATCTATTTAACTTTCAAATAGACATTTATTTTCATAAGAACTCTCATACTAATTGAATATCCTCTTGGTGAAACCTGCAACCCTGTCAAGGTAAATAAGCATTTAATTAGCTCTTTGTTATAATAGTAAACCTATCAAGACATAGAACTTTAAGGGATTGCAATTGAGTTTAAGCTCTTTATTCTTAAACGCAAAACATTGTAGACAATAGTAGAAGGAGATAAGAATCAAAAAGAAACTAAGAAAATGAAGCTTTGTATTAATCTCCTTGAAAAAAATGCATCATATGTATGTCAACACTTAGAAAATAACACCAAGGAATGGTTGTGTAGTATCAAAATGCTTCAAAATAAATACATTGTTTTTGTTTGTAATAGAGGAATACTGAGGAGAAATGGTATCATGACTCTTAGAACTGGAGCCAGCCTTGTGGTCTCATGGTCATAAAAATTGGAACCTGTACAAAGAGTAGAGAAGAAAGACTTATAGAGGAGAAGAAGTTTCTAGATCTACAATTTGATTTTGACATCTGCCTTGCTAAAATTGTCTTCATCCTAATGTTGTTGAAACTGATCTTCTTCATCTGCCTACTTTCAAAACCATAAATGCTATTGTAGAAATATCTAATATATCCCCTTAAAGTAATTAGAAAAATATCCTTTCGAGAAAAATATCAGATACACATCATAGTATGTGTTGGAGCTTCAAATCTAATCTTTGTTTGTCATGTTCTGCTTTTACAGTGAAATTACTTTGTACTATCAGCAAAACTTGTCACTTGCAAATGCTTGCTTTAAAACATTCAAATCATCTTTACAGCTAGTCAATGAAATCAATTTCTATGCAAATCTAATCAAAATATGATATTATCCTATTCTGAAAACATCAAATCTACAGTTTAAACTAAGGAGCCCTCGAAATCACAAATTTTCCTATAGCTACTTCAAGTGAATACTTGTGTAAATACTGACTACAAAAATGGATAGTCCATCTTTTTTTGATTCCAACGGTATATTATAGTGCATATTTCAGATAAAAATTGTGCTCCTGAGGTCAATTTGAAATTCTAGCCGCCAAGCTATGAACAAAGTTTAAAATGAAAATTTTTAAAGAACTATATAGTATAAACTATATAAAATCTTAAATTTATTTAAATCTTTCAACATTTGAATTTTGATGCATTGAATATCTCTGAACTTTATTTGTTATTCCTTTTTCATTTCTCCAATCCACATGTGCCAAGTGTCAAAATTTGATTGGCCATCACCATCTAGGCAGGTCCCACACAATTTCATATAGCTTTTGAAATTTGAAATACAATCTCACGACATCTTAAATTGTAACATCTGACTTCTTCAAATCCCATGCCCTGACCTTACAACAAACTCACCATTTCGTAGTATCTTGTCCTAGAAATTTACTTCTTACGATCCTATGATAACTAGGATTGATCATTTAATTAATCTTTCAAATTCTAGCTTTATCATGACACCTTAAGGAATTTTACTTTCCTTCCCAATCTCAACAGGCCTATCATAGCATCTAATACTTTGAAATTCATTCCATGATCTTACGAATTTCGTAGTATCTTACATCTTCAAAATTTGTCCTCTAATCATACGATGGGCTAGGCATATTTAGTCAAAATTTTGTTGACCCCATCAACATGTTGTGGGCAGGCCCCTCCACATGTGCCTCCACGTCTTTAAAAGATGTGTGTCTTTTAGACACTTCTTTAGTTCGTGCTGGGGCATTTGAACATTTTAAAATAAATGCACATAAGGGATGTGGGATTATGGAAAAAAAGGTTGTCTTCACCACATTTTGTAGTGGAACTCTCCTTGTTGTGCCCTATTCCATTCCTTCTCAACTTCCATAGAGCCTCCTTCATGCTTATCATTGCCTTCAAAAATGGGGGTATTCTGCTTCCTGTATAGAGATGGGAGCCCCTTCAACACCATCTCCCCTCAAACTCTTACTACACGTGGACTACTTCAGCTCCAGCCCTGATAGCTCTGTAGATCTTTCCCTTCTTCCTTCTCTATTGCAAATCTACTTTGGCACTCCTCTTCCATTGGACATGGACTATGGTGTAGTGCAACCCCTACCAAAACCATGGAGCTCCATGCCATCTCTTCCCACTTACCTTGATGTGGGAGTTCTCATATGTCGTAGATGCCCCATTTCTGTGTTGTGGTGGTCTCTGTTTGCATGTTTTGTGGAGCTCTTCCATTTTGCAAACATCTCCTCATAAAGCCAGTTGGCTCCCCTTGCAATGTGATGCCTCTACCTTCTTCCTACGTGGATCGCTTTTGTCATGCTGCAACCATGCTTGGCAGACAATCCATCCAATGCATTCAATATTTGTTCTTTTTTGTTAAAACATTGTCATTCCCTCTCAAAATCTTTGATTCACACATATTTTCATTAGTCTGCTAGAATTAGTCAGGCCCCAAAGTGGTCCAACTATAAAAAAAAAATTGTTTTTGAACAACTGATTCCTAGAATTGATCCACTAAGATCTTCTCAAGCTGACTGAAATCAAAATTGAGCATTGAATCATCATTTAAAATTAATTTCATCATTTATCTACAAACTATGATTTTTTGACAGGAAGGCCTATAGCCTAGCCTTAAAAACTAACCCAAACAGATAACTAGGCTCTAAAAACTAAAAAGTTGATAGTTTGTTCTACATTCTTACATCCTGTCAAATCTCATCGCATGACGATCACTCAATAAAAAGATAATGACATTCAAAGTTTCCCAGTTAAAATTTTCCGCAAATAAACATGTTAAAAAAGCATAAAATGCATTTTTTTTTAGCTTTGAAAACTAGGCAAACAGATGCTTGAAGGTTTGAAAATTGGGGAATGAGTTTATTGCCATGAGAAGAATGTAAATCTATGATCTAGGCTCATGATGAATAACATGATGCATTTTGTAAGCATGCGAAGTTAGGTACTCAGAATTGCATGACTAGAAACATTAGTAGAAAAGTGTTTTTTGCAAATAGAATGACCATGGGAAAGTATGCAAACGGATTCGTCAAGGTTTACAAATTGGCACACCTGAAGTATTTTTAGAGTAGAATGTAGTGGAACAAACCATTTGATCTCATCTATTATAAAATCAGAGTTATGACATCCCGAACAGGGGTACCAAAAAATCTACATTTTATGACACTAGTAAATAGTTATAAATTGCATTCGAAATCATATTTGAAAACTAATCAAACAGATTTTTCATAAGCTCAAATCTGGAGCATAGCAAGTGTGTGACCTCTATAATACAATCCAAAAGGAATTTTCTTAGTAAGGTCAACTGATTCAAAGTTATAATGGTTCAAAAAAGGCCTTCTAGAATTCTTGAGAAATATGCATCAGCATGACAGAGATAAGTAACCAACTTTGTGGGACTCAAAACCTAGTCAAAACATATCAAAATGACATGAAAATTAAAACATAGGTTCATTGATATTTTTACTAAACAATCCCAAAGTGGTGAGTCATGAAACATTATCGAGTACAAGATATTCGAATGCAAACTAGGCCTTCTATCGTTGTTTGACATTTAAGCAAAAATGAAGAAATGAACATTGCTCATGATTCGGAGTGCCAGTTTATCATTATAGGATGCATAGACAAGTTGAATGCAAGGTGTTAGAAACATAAAACACCTCTTAGGACTTAAAATGATAGTAAGGTACACAAGTGAGAAAATGCATTTATAGGGCTCAAAGTGACTCAAAATTTTGGAATGACACTCAAAACGGGAAATCCCATTTTGAGTCACATCACTAGTCAAACTAGGGGATCTCATCATTTCTTGGTGGTCATTCTTTGGTCTTAATCTCTTATCAATCATCTTGGACATTTCTTTACCTTTATTTGATCAAATCTATCTCATTTTTACATCTCTTCTACTCTGTTTAGATTTTGATCCTAAGGGGGCTCGTTCTCCACCCTTGATTTTGTCACTTAATCTCTACCATCCATTTCTCTTTAAAAATAAGGCTCTCTCCTCACTCTCTCATAACATTATAGTTTATGCTAACATTATGTTGCAGGTTTTCTTACATCTTTTGTAGCATTTGGAGAACTTGGAGCATTCTTGCATTCTTATCTTAGTCTTCATTTTGTTTGCATCATGGCACTTCATAGCTAGATTTCCTTTATGCTCTAGTTTAGATCACATAACTAGGTGGTATTTTAATTCTTCATACTTGTTAGATTACTTTTTCATTTCATTTAGAATATCTTTCATTTTCATTGCACTCTCTTGATTCTCACATACTGACATTCTTGCCTCTACTCATTGAATCTTCATTTGAGAGTCATCGTCTCATAACTCTTTCATGTCATAGATAGGAATCTCTAACTCATCATTCAAGGTTCCTAATCCATTAGATCCCTCGGATAGAATATGTTAGAGAAAGTTTACTCTTTTTTTGGTATACATCATGAAGGAATGTCATCAACCTTTTGACGAATTCAAACAGACTGACTCAACCTATGAGATTAAACCCCACACAAAAACAAGGATATAAATGGACATCAAAGGGCATCCAAGATGAAAACCACTCCCTTGGTAGAGAAAACACCTAGAAAAACTTAAAGAGGCAATCTTGCACCACCAAACCACACAACCCCCCAAAAAAATAATAGAACCAAGCCAAACTTCCTATGACAGAACACATTTTGCACCATGAATTAAAACTTGCAACCAATGGTCCAAAAATATAAGATACCAAGAACATTCTATAGAAGAAACATTAACTTATCCTAAACATGAAGAGGGTGGAGTTGAAGAAGCTTTGCCCCATGATGAACACACAACAAAAATGAAAACAAAAAAAGGGAAAGGATGAACAATAACCAACAAAATAATGCCCATGGAGGTGAAACAAGAAAACAAAATAATGCCAAATGGATTAACAAAGATAAGGACAGACAATGAAAAACCAAAACAATAACAAACCTACAAAATGGAAAGAAAAGTGGAGGAAAAAATAACAAAGTAAAACACTAACTTGCAGAAGTACCATGATGCTAGGACTAGTCCTTATCTGAACATGAACCAAAACTAGCTTGACCCACCAAAGATCTCACATATTCAATGGACAATCACTCATATGTGGGGTCACTACCCAAACAAAGACTTTTTTTTTGAAGAATGTGATTATGATTATGATTATCAAAAAAAGGTGATAATTAAGCCCTTTAGATATTTCAATAACTTGTAGATCATGGTAATTAAAGTACACACTAATTTTACTTGTTCATAATTAATATAACTTTCCATGTGTCCAATTAGAGACCTCATAATATTTTTCTTGCTACAGAAGACACAAGGGAAAGGGTTTGAGATAGGTCCAAAATTTACTTTTTTTGTCAGCTGAAGACCCTTGGCCTGAGACCAGGGCTCGTTACCTTTTTGTCCCACACAAATGGGACTGATTTCCTAGATAGGGATATAGGAAATTGAACAACAAAAACCAAAGAAAATACAAAGGAATTGTCTCAAATGAGACAAGACAAAAAGAAAAATGTGGGGACCCAACTTTTTTCTCACAAAAAGCATGGACAGGTATGTAGGGCATAAAAAATGGAGAATCAATAGGAAAAATGTCTTGCATTTGAGAAATCCATAGCTTATTCTTTAATCATACCATAGCCTTATCTTTGTGAAGAAAATCCCCTTTAGCATGAACCCCAAATTTGGACATCCTCGCTCACCATAATCGATGAGCTTACTACTAGTGTCAAGAAATGATCTGTGTGCTTTGAAAGGAGGCATACCATTTAATTTTTGAAAAAAATAGATAAACCAACGTCACTTAGGAATTCCTTTGTTAGCTTTTTTTGGATTTCATACAATTTCAAAAACTAGGGATCTCTTTCCTCCACTCTTTTTTTATTTATTTTCTATGCATGGGAGGTGGTACTTTTTTCCCCAAAATTAGAAAATTTAATTTGTTCATACGGGCGTACTCTTTTCACCATCCTATTCTTATGCATTTTCTTATTATTGCTTGGAAGGAAAAAGACACTCGTTACTTGAAATATCACTTAGCACTCAATTTTATCAAATTTGAGCATGATCTATCTATTCATTCCATTAATCATGATTCTTCTCTTACCTTTTTCTTGATAACTTAGTTGGTCTCTAAATTCTCTTAAGAAAGGAGTAGAGTTATCTAGACTCGATGTAGGCTGAATGTTTCCAACATTCATACTTATAATTTCTAACTTACAAAATAAGGGCAAGAGGGAGGTTGTAAGACAAGGAAAAGAGTACTTAAATGCCATAAAAAAATTATATTGGGTTACATAGTCCTAGGAAAAGCATACCCACCTACTTGGAGGAACAAGAAACTAAGGCCTAGAAGAGACCAAACAAAACTAGGACCAAAAGCAAACCCAAGACCTGACCAAACTATTTACAAAGAAAAGGAAAAAAAAAGAAGAAAAGAATTTATAGGGTGTTCTCGGAGGAACACCAGAGTGATAATTAAAAGGAATCTATACATCATGTACGACAATAGAGGATTGTATATCCTTATCCCATCTCCTTATTCAAAATAGTGTCTAAGAAACTATCTATTGATGCAAAATGGGGTAGGCTCTCTAATTAGAAAACTAAGATGGTAAGTATGAGCCCTCCATATCTTTCAGATCTAGGCCAAAGCTAGAATGACTAGAACATCTTATGTTTTCCTTTCCTCTCATGGGACTTTTCCCAAAGAATGACTAGGAACAAAATCCAAAAATCCTTATATTGGGCTCTTTTATCAAACCACCATTTGACCACTGCTTAGTGTTTAGTGAAATTCTCAAGGGTTGCATCCATTTTTTCTTTAAGGTGAAAGAAATTGAGGGGTTGAACTTCCATGATATTTTCCCTCTCATCAAACTCCCTCATGTATTGTAGCATTAGAATCTATAGATTTACAAAGAACAATGGATTATGGCTATAGACTAGGTAGAACAAAGAAGTTCTGAGGGTTTCCTCAATTTGAATGTGATCTTCCTTGAGGGAAACTATAATCTTGTGATACTAGTCCCAGGGATTTCACTCTAGTAGATGTTTGATAACCTCTAAGAGGTCCTTGATGGTTGATTCTATAACCCCATTACCTTGTGGAAAGTAATTACTTGAATATTTTAAGCTAACATTTTTGTTGTAAAACCACTCTAAGATCTAGGTCGAGGATAACTTTGTGTCATTATTGCACACAAGAGAGTAAGGCATCCTAAATCTAGTAGCAATGTTCTCCTCAATGAATTAGATTAGTATGTCTACCATGTTGTTTTTATATGGAATAGCCTTAAACCAATAGGTTCAATAATCTATTTTTATTAGCATATATTGGTGCCTGCCTGATAGATGAATTGGGATTTATTTCCTTGATAAAATCAAGTGCCCATTGAGAAACTGGTCTAGGCTCAAAATTTGGCTAAAGGGGCATTGCAAGATTCTACTTTGGAAGTAGAAGTCTAACATGTGTGGAATTTTCTCACATGATTGTTGACATCTCAAAATAACCAAGTTCACTAATTCCTAGCTTTAAGAATATAACGAGTAGTTGAATCGACAAAGCCATGCCCAATGTCAAATTGTCTGTAGAATACCTTGGTTATTTTTCTTTCTTGCTCTTGATAGAGGCGTCTAAGGTATACACCCTCAATGTTTTGTTGAAATAGAATCCCACCCTATATCATGGAATGTGTTCTTTTTTAGTTAGATCACACAACCTTTATGAGATGGAACTCCCTATGGACATTTGTTATGCAACAATAAGTATTCCAAATCCATGTACCTTGAGAATAGAATCAAAGATTCCATGGTATAAATTTGGAATTCTATACATAGGTATGTGGATGTCATGGATTTCGATAATCCCTGCCCATAAAATAGTCACATAGGCTATATTCTAATTCATATTCTTGAAGAATATCCATCCACCTACCCTGTCTCTCACCAAGTTCACTCTACATGAGTAATGTTTTGAATGCTTGGTCCAATGTGATTGTGTATACCTTTTTCTAGAGGATGCAGTGCTAGAATTTATTTACCGCCTAGATAAGGGAGAATTCTTGTTTCTCAAGTGTAGAGCACCAAACTTCTAAATTCTTCAAGGGGGATCTCATGAAGGAAATGGGTCTCTCCTCTCCTTCAATCTTTTGGGTTAACATAATAGTGAGAGAGTATGCAAAAACAAAGGAATATATGTGGAATCGAGGATCATAGTTAGGACTACCTAAGGACAGATCTTCCATTATAGAATATTTTATTTGGACAAAATATTTCTTTGCCTCCATATATTTGTAAGTTTTATAGATCCTCTACTCTCTTAGGGTCATTTGTAATTCCCTTCTTAGATATTATATGTCCTAGTAACTTTTTGTTGGAAATTACAATTTGAGCAATTTTAATGTTGTCATTGATGTCAAACCTATTGGTAAGAGAGAATGTAAAACCTACTATAGAGATATTTACTAATAGTGTAGAGTGGCATATCTATTGGTCGATGAAGAGGATTTCAAAAGAAGACATAGAAAGGTAATATAATGAGTGATGTTGACTATTGAGAAAGTTCAGTATCATGGAATTATAATGTGCAATTGATTAGTTAGTGCTTGACAAGATAATTTGTTATTCAATCAATACATAATGTAAAGAAGATAGTTGGATGAAGCTTGGATTTGAAACAAGTTGAAAGGATAAGCTTGATTGAGTATCAGTATTGGTCTGTCAATGAAGGAAATGAAGTAGAAGCCAAATGAAATAGTTCAATTAGAGTGCTAGTTATTATCGAGAAAATGTATGAAGAAGTGTTAATAGTGATCAAGCATAGTAATGGCCAAGTGATCTTGTTGATTCCAAGCGAGAAAGTAGAGTGTATGCCATGTTACATAGTGCTGACCAAGAAGAACATAATGATTGTTGAGCTATAGAAAAATTTACAATTCGAGAAAGAATTGAATTTATGGTTAACACAATTGAAATTTTGAATTAATCAAAGTACACAAAAGATAAAGATTGATGAGATCACATATTTAATGCAAAAGGAGAGTTTGTTTAGCGATAAGAGGAAAGGATTTGATTAGAAGTTTCTAAAAGAAAAAGGAGAACAAAAAGATAGAAGGATTCAATGAATATGACCTAATCCTAAGAACAAAAGTGATGTTTAAGTGGCAAAAGATTGAAATTATCTATTCCAGGAAGTATAAGAGATGTTTTCTAAGGTTGGTTCTTTGTTGATTGGAAACTTAAAGGAGAATCTATGAAGATAAAAATAACAAACTTAAAGTGTGAAGAGTTTGGTGAAGAGTCATTGCTTAAGGAGATGTCAAGCATATCAATAATGGAGATATCAATGAATGTCAGTCAATAAACCTACAGATGAGAAAATGGAGATTTGAATTTGCAAAGTGAGTTGTACTTTATAGATCAAACCTACTATTACATCATAACCATTGTATCAGTCAAAATCCTTCAATCAAGGTTGACCTAATAGTCATTTTATAAATCCTTTAATCAAGGTGACATATTAATAGAATGATAAAAATTCCTCTAACAAGGCCACTCCTAATAGGGTGAATAAATCCCTTAAAAAAGTCACATTTAACAATGTGTTGTATAACTTTTAATAGGGTTGGCTCTTGACCAAGCTCATTTTAGAAGAGTGAAAAATTAGTAGCATGTTACTTGATGGTTTTTCTCAAATTGGGTTTCCATGTTAAATCCTTGTGTCAAAGCATTATTTTAATGTGTGGATGTTATTGCTATGCATGCTATATTTTATAGTAGTTTATTTACTAGAAGTTGACACATATAGAGACGGAGAGTTAAGAAATTGTATGAAAAGTTAAATTGTTGATGTTATGCTATATATATTGAGTGGGTATCTGACATTAATTAATCTCTTTGAAGTTAGTAAAATTTGAATTAGTACATCTAGACCTAAGGATTCTTGATTCATCCCCGACCCCAATTATTCTAAATCATTATAACAATTGTTATCATAGAGCTTTGGTGCTAGTAAGGAAAGTTTGAAGGGACTCAAGCCAAAGATCAAGATATACAAGAGAGATACCTAAGTTGAACAAGGAGAACTTCCTAACATGGAAAATATTGATGAGATAACATGTATCTTGCATTGGAGACTCCACATCATACTATTTGGGAAATGAATACATTGAGGTGCCTAGACCCATGATAGTTGAACAAATGAAAGAGAAGCAGGAGCATAATCAAATGACGATTGAACTTGAAAAAACCCTATGTTATACAAAATTTGATGATGTAAATAAATACACCACTACTAAGAAAATGTGGGACAAATTTAAAAAATCCATGGAAAAGACAAAAATGTGTTTAGAGATAAGGCAGAAAGCTTGAGAGGAAATTTTGATGACATGAGAATGAAAGAAGGTGAGACTACTGGACAATATTGTGGTTGAATCAAAGAAGTGGTGAATGTTATCAGAGGAGATGGAGGAGACATATATGATGAGACTATAATAAGTAAGGTATTGAGGACTTCACTTTATATCTATACAATTAGAGTATCTACAATTCAAGAACTGAGGTGTATGCTTGGTAATGATATAACCTTGGATTGTTTGATTGGTAGACTTACTACATTTGAATTATCAAACATTGATAACTATTCCCCTTCTAATGTTGAATCTACAATCAAAGAACTACTAACCCTTGATGAAACTAATAAAAAGAAGAGAAAGTAAGTAGAAAGTGGCAGTGGATGTGATGATGACCTTGATGAGCTTGAAGAATTGTTGGCTAGAATACTTTGCAAAGGAAAATGAAAATACAAAGGTAAACTTCTTATTATCTACTTTACATGTAACAAAGATGGTCATATTACTGCTAGATATCCTTATGGAGATGAAAAAGATGAAAGAAAAGACTTTAAGTGAAAAAGAAGGAGATATCATAGAGGAAATAGAGGCAACATAAATAAAAGAAATGACAAGGACAAAACTAAGAAATCTTTCTATATTATTGAAAGGATGGTTCTAATAGTAATTTTGATGATCATGATGAAGAAGTTGTTTATGTTGCAATGAAAGATGATTTTGATTCTGATGAGAAAATTGCATTGATTTCACATGTGAGTAAGAGTAATTGATGGATAATTGGTAGTAGTTTCTCACATGATATGACTGGTGATACAAGTAATTTTGAGAAGATAGATCATTATTATGGAAGTATGTTTAAGTTTGCCAATGATGTGCCATGTTATCTAAAAGTTAAAGGATTGATTAAACTAAATGATAAGATCAAGTGTGATAATGCATATTGGCTTGATGGTTTGAAATTTAACTCATTGAGTGTTGCACAGGTCATAAGATTAGGCTATAGGGTTGATTTCCAGAACAAGAAGGAAAATCTCTATGATGTTGTTGGTGAAATAGTTGAAAGTGGAGAGAAAATAAGAGGTAACTTTCTCTATCTAGACCTATCTAAAGATATTTTTCTATTTCCACAATGTGAAGATGTTTAGTTATGGAATAAGAGGTTGTGTCATATGAACTTTGATAATTTGATAAGCATTAGTAATATGAAAAGAGTTATAGGATTACCAAGACTACGCAAACCTAATAAAGTGATGTGCAAACAATGTCAAATGGGTAAAATGGAAAATTCTAGTTTCAAGAGAAAGACCTATCCTTATGATAATATTTTGGAGTTGGTTCATACTTACTTGTGTATTCCTATTAGATTACAAAGCTATTATGGTGATAAATATTTCATTTTGTTTGTTGATGAATTTTCTAGAATAATGATTGTGACTTTTCTTAAGAAAACATATCATGAATTTCAAATGTTTAAGTGCTACTTGGCTAGAGTTGAAAAAGAAATAGGAAATAGTTTGAAGTTATTGAGATCAAATAGAGGTGGTGAATTAATTTTAGATGAGCTCAACATATTTTGAAGTGAAAAAGGAGTCAAGAGACAAATGAGTGCACCAAGAACTCCAACATAGAATGGAATAGCTCAGAGAAGGATTGTGTAAGAGCTTTAATGATGGAGAAGGATGTTTCACAAAAGTATTGGAGAGAGGTTATGTTGGATACAATCAGCCAATTATATGTTGTCTTTGATGTTACACAAATATCAAGTATATATCAAGAAATTAGTGTTTGTCGAGCTCACTTAGGAGTCAAAGGAAGTTTCAGTGTATGACAAGCATTTTAATGTTAACCAAGTTTAGAGCAAGTGTTAACCAAGTTTAGAGCAAGTGTTAACCAAGCTCACTCGAGTACCAAAGGGAGTTTGTAGGAGGACGATGTCTATCAAGCTCACTCAATTACCAAAGGAAATTTGGCATGGAACTAGTGTTAATCAAGATCACTTGGTTACCAAAGGAAGTATGAAGGAAAATCATTTCTAAGTTAGTGTTGACCAAGTTGGTTTGGCTAATGAAGGATTTTCTTGTCTCATTTTTGTTCGTTAGTTCTAGCCAACTCATAGGATGAATTTCATTTATTTGAAATTGTATTCAATCTGAATTGATAAGGTAAAATATATAAGTATAAGGTCAAGTTGAGAATTGAATTGGAGAGAATGAGAACAAGAAGCATGGGATTGAAAAGATAAGTCAAGGAAGTGAATTAGGAGTTGATTGAGATGCAAAGAACATTCTGATCAAGAACGATCAAGTATTCAAGCTAGAACAGAGATCTAAAATCAGCAAATATAGTTTGCATCAGCAATCAGGTCATATCATTGTTACTCTCTAATAATTGTAGCAGTGAATCAAATATCTTAACAGAGTTAGCTTAACAGCTATTTGCCAAATCCTTTAACAAGGTGGCATTTCTAGATTGAAGTGTCTAAAGACCTCTAACAAGGCCACTCCTAATAGGGTGAACTAAATCATTTAATAGGATCACACCTAATAGTGTGTTTATAATATTTAATAGGGTTGGCTCCTAACAAGGCTCACTTCAAAAGAGTGAAAAATAGTGACTAGTTGTAATTGGTGGTTTTTCCCAAATTGGGTTTCCATGTTAAATCCTCATGACTCTTGTGTTCATGTTATTTTCTTTATGATTCTGCAACTAAGTTAATTAAGGTTAATCACACTTAATATCATATGATCTACATATTTAGTTTTAACAAAGTAATAGTGCACATATTCAGTATTAACTGAGTGTTTACTAAGTGACAATGATTGTTAATGTAAACCAAATTACTATGTTAAGAAAGTGTTTCAGTGCTAACTAAGTTACAACAGTATATTCAGTAGAGTTTGGATTTTTTTGTACTGACATCTTAAGAGATCTGAGATTTTTTTGTGGTAACTAGTTCACCCCTCCCCTCTCAATTACCCCTCTTACATTTCCAACAATTGGTATGAGATCCTTTGGTGCTTATAGAGAAGGTTTCAAGGACCTCAGATAAAGATCAAGATGCCTTATAGAAGGGAGATTCCTAAGTTGAATAGAGATAACTTCCAAGCATGGAAGGAACTCATGAAGTTGTATTTAGCACAATTGGAGACTCGGACCTAAAGTATCTAAACACCAAGTATGTGACACCTATTGGAACTATGATTTTGCAAGAAATTATAGAAAAGAAGAATCATAACATTATAATGATTGACATTGCTTCCACTCTCAACTATGTTTAATTTGATGAGGTAAAACATTGTGATCCTAATTATGAGATGTAGATCAAACTAAAAGCTATTTATGGAGGTGATGATAATGTGAGGAGAGCCAAGGCAAAAAGTCTCAAAGGTCAATTTGATCAAATGAAGATGACAAAAGATGAGAACATTGCACAGTACAGTAAAAGAGTCAAAGCCAGTGTGTGTGCAATCATAGCCTCAGCTGGGAAAATTGATGATGTAATAGTGGTAAGCAAGGTACTCAGAACCTTTCTTCCAATTTATGCAATTAGAGTGTTAGCTATTCAAGAAATGAGATGTGACCCTAAGAATGATACAAACTTGGATGCAGTAGTCAGAAGGTTGACATCATTTGAGTTAGATAATTTTTATAATTATGTTCCTAACTCCAAAAACCTTGATTTTGCATTCATTTCCAAGGATGGATGATATTATGAACTGTTTGAGTGGAGCTGAGTATTTCACAAAGATAGATCTAAAGAGTGGGTACCATCAGATTCATATCAGAGAAGGTGATGGGTGGAAGGCTACTCTCAAGACAAAAGAAGGATTGTATGAGTGGTTACTCATGTCTTTTGGGCTAACCAATGCACCAAGCACTTTTATGCAACTCACGAGTGAGGTAATAAAGGATTTTCTAGGTAAGTTTGTCATTGTTTACCTAGATTATATTTTGATCTTTAGTAAGACTTTGGAGGAGCATTTGAGCATATTCACAAGGTGTTTGATAAGTTGAGGCAAAAAAAGTTGCTGATAAACTTGAAGAATTGTATTTTTGTAAAGAAGGAGTTGGTGTACTTGGGATTCATAGTCTCAGTAGAAGGTCTAAAAATGGACCCAAAGAAAGTGAATGCTATCCTTGAATGCCCTACTCCAAGAAGTGTGACAGAGATAAGATCTTTTCATGGACTAGCTAGTTTTTAAAAAATGTTCATAAGAGGTTTTAGCAGTATTTGTGGACCCTTTACTGAAACAATAAGAGGGGGTAGGAAAGAATTTAAGTGGACTATAGGAGAAGATAAGAGTTTTAATCTATTGAAATAGAAAATTGCTAATCAACCTGTTTTAGCACTTCCTAATTTTAACAAGGTGTTTCAAGTAGACTGTGATGCTAATGGTAATGCAATAGGATTTTTTATGAGCCAAGAAGGTAGACCTATTTCTTATTTTGGTGAGAAGTTGAATGATAGAAAAAATTATGTTTATGATTAGGAGTTTTATGCTATAGTTGAAGCATTGAAGAATTGGAGACATTATCTTCTTTCTAAGGAGTTTATTTTGTATACAGATCATCAAGCTTTGCAATATTTGAATAGTCAAGGAAAATTAAACCAAATGCATTTGAAGAAGGTTGAGTTTTTGCAGAGTTGTACATTTTTTTTGAAACACGGGAGTGGGAAGTCTAACAAAGTTGCAGATGCTCTTAGTAGATGAAAACTTTTGCTGATAGAAATGCAGATAGAGGTGGTCAGGTTGAAGAAACTCAGTACTTTGTATCCAGATGATCCTAATTTTTGTGAAACATAGAAGGCTTGTATAGAACCTGTTACACTTGATAGGAAAAAGTGGTTGGATTTCATGATCCAAGATAGTATGTTGTTCAAATGAAGCCAATTGTGTATTCCAAGAAATTCAATGAGACGAAATCTCATCAAGGAGAAGCATAGTGGAGGATTGGCTGGACATTTTTGCAGAGATAAAACCATAGCTTTGGTTGCTGAGAATTATTACTAGCCATAGTTGTAGAAAGATGTGAAGAAGTTTTTACAAAGTTGCAGAGTATGTCAGATGGTGAAAGGAGTGAAGCAAAATACAGGGTTGTATCAACCATTACCTATACCAGAGAAGTTGTGGGAGGATATGAGCATGGATTTTTTTCTTAGATTACCAAAGACTCACTAAGGGCATGATTCTATTTTTGTGGCAGTTGATAGGTTTTCAAAGATGGAACATTTCATTCCTTGTAAGAAGACTAGTGATGTTGTTCATGTGGCAAAGTTGTTTTTCAAAGAAGTGGTGAGACTACATGGTTTACCAAAGAGTATAGTTTCAGATCGAGATACCATGTTTGTTGGGTATTTATAGCATACATTGTGGAAGAAATTGAAGATGGAGTTGAAGTTTAGTCCATCACATCATCCACAAATCGATGGACAAATAGAAGTTGTGAATAAGAGTTTGGAAAATTTATTGAGATATTTGGTTGGAGACAAACCAAAAGGGTGGGATCTTATTTTACCATAGGTAGAATTTGCATATAATAATAATGCCAACAAAAGTACTGGTAAATCACCATTCCAAATTGTATATGGGAGTAGTCCCAGAAATTCTACTGAATTGCGAAAGGAGAGATAAGTAGTGTTGAAGCCAAAGAATTTGCTAAACATTTGAAGAACATCCATGAGGAGGTGAGGAAGCACATCATAAAGATGAATACATAGTACAAGGCTAAGGAAGATGTAAAAAGGAGGTATCAAGAATTTTAGATTGGAGATGAAGTGATGGTTAATTTATAAATGGAGCATTTTCTATTGGGTACATATATTAAGCTAAAGATGAAGAAGTTTGGACCATGCAAGATAGTGAAAAGGCATGATTCCAGAAATGCTTATGAAGTGGAGTTGCCTGCTAAATTGAATATTTCACCAATATAGAATATTTTAGATTTGACAAAGTATTATGAAGGAGGTGATTGAGATGAAATTGTAAAAGCATAGTGGAGTATTCTAGCAACTAGTGCGGCTACAAAAGAGATTGAGGAGATACTAGACAATTATATTGGAAAAAGTACAAGGAACAAAACTTATGAATAATATTGGGTGAAATCAAAAGGGAGGCCAGGGGAGGATTCATCATGCCTAGCAAACGAAGAGGTTAACCATCTTAGTTTTCCTTTGAACACTTGAGATGTGACGGAGTCACTTCTCAAATTACTTTGGGTGTCTAATGCAGGAGCATCCTGGGTGTAAGAGCAATTTTGCATCACCCAAAAATATTTTATTTTCAGCCTTTTATATTTTAATAAGGACTAGTAGACAGGGGTTTACTATTTTTGGGAGCTTACTATTTTTAGTAATTTTTTCATATGAGCTTGGAATGTTCTCATTTTCTACATGAAAATTCATTTTGGAGTTATAAGCCTATCATAAAAATCTCATTTCTCTAGCTTAAGTATTGGAGAAGTTACTGTAGATTTTTGAAGCAAAATTTAGGAGAAAAATCTCCATGCTCACCGTTGGAGGCCTTAGGTTGCCCAGATCAGGTCCAAAAACTTGATGGAAGGGCACTTGCATCATTTTAAGCCTGTAGATCAAGAGCTGGGGTTTTTGAAAAGTGGTTATAATAGCCAATCAAAGCAACGGTTTGAGAGTTATGACCTTCCAAAGTTAGGCTACCAAAAATTTCTAAAACAATTGCCAAAGATGTATTTGGTCGAGTCTATATGTATTGTTAGGGTATTTAGGCCTAGGTATTAATTTTGAATGTCTAAAATCTTCTCAAGTGGCATAAAATTGTCTATTTAAGAAAGGCTCGAACATTGTCTAGAATAACTCTAGGTGATGATTCGTAGCTTAGTCTTGCAGATTACTATAATGAAGGCATTCGTGTGGGTTAGCATATTGTACTTGTGAATTCTTTAATTTTTCATTTGTGGTGATAATAAGAAGTCCATATTTTGTTCTTACATTTGTTGTTGTTTCTTTGTTTTTGTTATGGGTTTATGGTATTAAGGGGAGCACCCTTCATAAAGTCACATGTGTGAGAAGTTGTGAAGACTGTGAGCCAATAGTGTTGTGTGATTGTGAAATAATTAATTATCTTAATATGGTCCAATTATAATTAATTGGGAAAGTCTTAAGCCCGACTCAAGGAATTGTTTTGAGGACTTGGTATAAAGCAAATTATTTTCCTTGATTGAGAAAAGAATACCAAGTGTGAAGTGTACAAACAAGAGCAAAGTGTTTGGTAAATGTTAGGAAATGATTCAAGGGATTATTAGATGCAAAGTTGGTTATCTGGTATCAAGGTCAAAAAAGAGAAGAAGTCTTGTTGACAGGATAGAGGAAGAGGAAGGAAAAGTACAGTTCATATCTCTTATTTTGCAAGGAATAATATAGAGATCATTTGGATAGTGGGTTCATTGGTCTTGCCCCTAAATTTTTTTGGATACTGGGTCCATCTACATTCTACAACTCTTAATAAGGTTGGCACAACTCCTAACATGTTTAGAATCTCCTAATGGGATTCAACATCTCCTAACAGGGGCTAATATGTATTAAATTTTTTTATTGACTCTTAACAGGGTTCATCCTCTAACAAGGGATATTTAAATTAGTATATCATTTTGTGGGTACTATCCCCACTGGGTTTTTCCCTTTGATCAAAGGTTTGCCTAGTTAATATATCTTTTGCTATTGTGTATGAGTATCTTGTTATGGTTTTTGATTATATTGCTCATATGGTTAAGGATTAATAGGGTTGATAATTGTGATAATAGTTATATAACTGATTCATCCCCCCTCCCTCAATTATAGTGGTGGACTTTATATTCTAACACTATTGTATTGCATTATCTTCATGATCACATAGATTTTGGTATCATATTCTTCATTAGCATATTTGTTAGCCATGGGAGATTATCTTATGTGATTGTGATTGGGTCACTATCTCCATGATCATGGTGGGTGTGGGCCTATAGGTACCACATTGTTGGGAGGCTTAGCTACCTATACATTTACTAGGGACTGGTGTACAAAGATGGTCTACTTCTAGTTTAAGGTCAGTGTTGGGTCTTCTCTTGGTACTTTAGTTTATCCAAAGTATGTTGCCTTGTGATTTATGCTTTACTTTGGGTGCATTTGATATCATGTTTAGATGATGTTTAGCATGTTACTTAACGCATTCCTTCATCATGATGTTGTATCATATTTCTTAGTTGAGATTTCTTACTTCTTTGGATTAGTGATGATATTGGTAGATTATCATGTTAGATGTTTCTTTTTTCATGTGATGTTATTGGATGTCTTATTAGAAAGAAAGATCTCATAGGATAACTCCAATGATCTTGTTGGAAATTTTTGATTCATTCTTGGGGCTATGGTTAGGGTCCTTGAGATATCATGATGCCATTATGGTGGGGAAGAAATTAGCACAGTTGAATTAAGTTGTTTATATCACGTATGTTCTTTCCTTTTCACTGCAATGTTGTTTATGCTCATTTTTTATATTGATGTTGTTTAATTGATGGATGTGCATTATTGTAATGTGTATTTTACCTTTATTCAAGTTCTTAGATTTAATTTTATGCTCTTGAGTGATCATACCTTGATCTATATGGATTTGGCACTCCCTGGTGTGGAGGTTTTATGTTTTCATGCTTTCCTTCTTGCATTTTTGTGTTGCTATCAAAATTATGTTGGTTGGGAGGAGCATTCTCTTGTATGACTAAGAAAAGTCTCACACGAGTATTTACTCTCTCACATGGAAAACAAAAGTATCCCACAAGTTTGGTGGGGATCACAAGAAATCCTAGGATGCTCCTGTATCAATTTTTGGTATAAGTCATAAGACTTAAGAGAGAACTTATATCAGATTGTATTTGTAATTATGTAAATATGAAAAAGTATTTTTTCCACTAATGTCGAAGGGGGATATTGTTGGTATCTCTAACTATTGTTGTTTGTTAGTTTCAAACACTTAATCATTTACAAGGAAGTGTCGAACAGTCATCATTGAGACCAAGCTACTCTACATAGGTTAAGTCATGTACATAAGAAAGTATTTACCAAGCTCTATAGGAGCCAAGAAAGTGTATGGTCACCAAGTATTTTCTATACGAGCTGAGCTCACTAGCGACCAAGCAAGTTTTAAGCATACAAATATCGAGTGACACAATTTGTGTCGAGAACAATATAGATTGAACAACATCAATGCCAAGTGTCAGAAAATAGTAAAGGTCAAGCAATGTAGAGTTTACATAATAGTCAAGAACAAAACCTATTTTGAGGTAAAATATTTTTGAGCCAACATGGAAGGAACATTTAATATTTGTAGAGGTTTTTATAGAGAGTTTTACACACATGAATGACATTGATTACATATTCCTATGTTTTTTGATCAACGATTCAGATGGAGAGGCTATTATGGAAGGATCTATAAAACTCTTTACGAAACTCTTTAAATAGAGAAGATCTTAACCTAGATCATGTGGTGTAATATGGCATAGAGAAGAGAAGTGCATACATGCAAACGAGGAGTAATATGTGATTAGTGAAGTATTGAGACCAGTTCAGAAGTAAGTGAAGGCCTTTTGTTATCACTTAATAGAGCAAGTGACCAAATCATAGTAGTGAAGTGAAAGGGGAAGACAAATATTATCATATCAAAGGAGAGTATTAGTTAGTAAGGAGAAGACTCAAAATTAGGTTACAGAGCATACTGAGAGTTAGGTACTAAATTAGTTCTAATTGACTTGAATCAGGGTAAATCTCTTAAAAGAGTGGTCTAAACAGATCTTTGTAAATCTCCTAACAGAGTCCTTACTTTGTTATAATTATAAAATATATAACAAGGTAAGACCTAGTAGTCTCTAAATCTTTTTACAAGGCAGACCCCTCATAGGGTAGATCATATTTTATAATCTTACATTGCAACCATAATAAGTTAATTTTATTACTACAATAGTGAATATTTGTGGGTGTCATCCCCACCCTAGTTTTATCTTCACCTTGGAGGATTTTTGGGTAACAAATTTTGTGTTATGTGTTTATTTTCTTACATGTGATAGATCATATTTACATAATATAGGAAGTTTATTATTTCAAGTTTTACATACATAGGAAAACTGATGAATGTGTGAATGGATTGGTAAAAGTTAAAAGTGACTAAGATTTTGAATGCCCTTTTATTAACAACCACTATAGATAAATTTGTATTCCAAGTGTAGTGAAACACTCTATTTATACTAGCCAAAATGACTTACTGATCATTCTAGAACATGGAGAAGCCACAAATTTGCTCATAGAAAATATTAAATACCCATCATGAAAATAAACCTATTATTAAATACTTGAAGAGCCACAAGTTGGCCTGCATTAGCAATTAAATGTCTAGAAATTGATGTTCGATCAAAACCATGATATCTCCTAGCTTAATTGAATTAGAACTTAAACTTCAAATTGTGGTTCATATTTTAGGTCCTCTACAACCTCATAAGTGCACAAAGGCTGATTCAACAAGGATAAGTGTGCATCCATCTTGAAAGTCAAGCATAGAAAATTGTCACACAAAACTGCCAGAAAATGATACTTCAGAAGAATTGCCATATCTCCCAACAGATAAGGAAATAAAACTTGTTCCTTGGATCATTGATAGTAATATAGGCCCTCTTAAATCCCTAAAATTTTCAGCCTCTCATTCATTATGAAAAATTAGTTACATCGTCTGCAACTGGCACCCAAAAACTAGAAAATACAGTTTCAGCAAAACACAATTTCAGTGGCAACGTAAAAATTGAAAACATGCAGGATAGCAGTGCAACCCAGGATGCTCCTGCATCAAAGAACAAGGGTTGGAAGAAATGATTCTCCTAAATCATTGAGATGTCACAACCTGAGCTAAATCCCACTCAGATTGAGAAATCCATCAAGCATCTTCCATAGGTCTGTTCTTCCAATTCAACAAATATTCATAATAATCTTTTACCCTTGTGCTCTTACCAACTCTCTGATCCAATATCTATTCAACTTCTTCAATTTTCTTCTTAGGATAATCCTCTAATACAATAAATTCATCATTTATCTCATGATACTTGTATAAACTAGCAACATTGAATATAGGAGATATATCCATGTCATTAGGTAACTCAATTTCATAAGCATTTCCACTGTCAAACTTCTTCAAGATCTTACAAAATCCAAACTTCTCCATCTTTAGCTTACTGTATGTTCCAATAGAAAATCTTCCTTTCTTCAGATGGACTATCACCTCATGGATCAGTGTTCTCCTTATACTTCTGATTACTTTTTTCTATCTTCAACTTCACTTCTTTATGTAAAGATTTCATAAAATCAGCAAATTTTTCTCTTGCAACACTTCTCTTTTCTTCACTAGCAATATCTCTCAAATCTGATACTCCTCTAGGCTTCATTCCAGTAACAATCTCAAAATGTGTCTTTCCTATACTCCTATTCACAGAATTATTTTATGCAAATTCAGCTTGTGCCAATACCATCTCCCAATTACTTGGTTTATTCCCAACTAAACATCTCAGCAAATTACCCAAGCTTTTATTCACAAGCTCAGTCTGTCCATCTGTATGTGGATGGAACGTAGAACTAAACTTCAACTTAGTGCCCATCTTCTTCTACAAAGACTTCCAAAAATAACCAACAAACTTATTCTCTCTGTCAAAAATAATACTTCTTGCTAATCCATGCAATCTCACAATCTCTTTAAAGAAAAGTTCAGTAACATGCTCAACATTTGATGTCTTCTTACATGCTATGAAATGAGATATCTTAGAAAATCTATCCACAACAAAAAATATAGAATCATACCCCTTCACTATCTTAGGTAATCCAAGAACAAAATCCATACTAATGTCACTCCAAAGTTTCTCAGGAACAATAATAGGTGTATACAAACCAATATTTTGACTCACTCCTTTTGCAAATCGACAAACTCCACAACTCTTTACACATTTATGAACATAGTTATACATTTGTGGCCAATTATACTTCTCCTTTAGAAAACTCAATGTCTTATCAATTCTAAAATGTCCAGCCAATCCACCACTATGCTTTTCCTTAATCAAATTCAACCTCATAGAACTTCTAGAAATACACAACTGAATACTTTTGAACAACATACCTTCTTGAATGAAATACTCATCATACTTACATGATCTATAAGATTTGGTGCTCTGCACTCTATCTATGCCTCAGAACACTAATACATTAGGCAGTGCTTTGCGACATCAATGTGTATTTGGCATTTTTTTTGTTTTATATCCCGATGACATCGCAATTGCGACGGTAATGTCGCAATTGTGACGTCGTCGGGATATAAGACAAAAAAAAAAGGGCGCGTTGCTCATATTGTTTGTGCCCAATGAATCAGATCTCCCAACAGAGCAAAAAAATACCTTCGAGCACAGCAAATCAACGAATCTGCCCTCGATCGAGCACAGAGCACTGCAATTATTTGGAGTAAATTTTGAATCCAAAGACTACATGAATTGTATGCAAGACGAAGGAAACAAAAAAATATTCATTGGACTTCAGGTCTAAGGTAAAATATCTCATTCTCTGAGACATCCTCCTCTTGAAGATGAAGGAAAGAAACAAATCTTGATTGGACTCCAGGTTTGATGTGAAGAGGTAAAATATCTCTTTCTCTGAGGCATCCTCCTCTTTGATCTCGCCTTATTCGATTCATTATCTAGTCGATATAACGTTTAAATAGAACAGATTTTGTGAAATCTTTCAATGGTACAAGGTGTTGTAGTGGACAATTAGTTTGAGTATTATTTTTGGGGCTAGATGTGAACAGGAATATGATTTTTTGATTTTTTGATTTGGTCCATACCCCCACCATAACGTTTGGTTCCATATCCTGAAATGGCTTAGTCCCTAAAACTTGGCCCATTCCTGAATAGCCGCGTCTAAAGAGGAAATGGATATCTATGAGATGGAAATGGAGTTTATTGGCTGGCTGGTTAGATACCAAAAAAAAGCCAGCCGCCCTGATGCCCTACTATTCGACGGTGCATGAACCTGCAGGGTGTGCATGCATGCATGAGGGTCAGGTATTGTTTCTTGTATAACCCCCTCAAACCTAACAATAACATAAATAATTAATCCCTTTTTGCCTATAGGAATGCCTCTTTCCTAACTTGGTCTAGGTTTCTGATTATTTGAAGAAGGAAATAAGAATACTTCCCCCATGTCTCAAATTTGTTTCAAATAGTGAGGATTGGGGTTCAAGGATACATGCTAATAGAGGGAGTAGGGATCATGCTTTAGGGATACTTAATGTTGGAGAGAGTAGGGTTGAGGGGGCATGCAGAATGAAACAAAGGCATGACATTATGAGAAAGCACAGAATGCCATTGAAGGTTGTAATCACAGTTTCATACAGAGGATTAGGGACAGTACATGTCATACTACATATCAATTCAATTTTGTAGGATGAACAAGATTCAATGAGGACTCTATTATCCTTAGAGACTGGTCAATCAACAACATTGAATGGAACAAATTGAAAGTCATCAAACTTTCCATAACAAACTCCACAACCTACGAAAGCCTGCATGTCTCAAATTTGTTTTTGAGTTCTTGGAGATAAATCTTTGGACTATTGATGGAGGCATGAACCTGCAGATGATAATATGGAAAAAATAGTCTTTGTGGCTGCAAAATATTAAGCTACCTTCCAGAATCTTCAACCATGAGTAGAAGAAGAATTATAAGAGGCTCTCGAAGAATTGGGAGGTTAGAGATAAGTTTAAATCAATTTTAGGTCTCTCTTTTGTTTACTTACTCTAGTTCACATTAATACTCTTACTGGCCTCCAAAACTAGTAGAGTATCAACCAATTTTAAGAACAACCTCTCACTCCATCATTATTGGGCTCAGCCTCACATGCACCACTATGTCTCCCTTCCAAGTCGGGCTTTCACTTTTTTGCTATCCTGACATTTCTGAACCATTTTTCACAGTGATAGGATGAAAATTGATTGTAAATCAGAGTAGATACAATTTAGACATGTCCTTCAGAATTACATAATCATGAATGTTGGCAATTAGTGATTAATCAAAAAATCACATTTTTTGGCTTCATCAACACATTCCTCGCAACATCATATGAAGTTCCTTACACAATTGGCAAATGTGGGCTTAGCAAAAACTTTGGTAAATTAAAAATTGCTTAAGTTTATTTAAAAACAACTTTCTATTATACATAACAATTTTTTTGCTATCCAATATTTTACTCGATGTTGTTTTTAGAAGAGATTGTATATGTTTTTTGAATCACAATGTTTCAGATCTCACTCTATGATCTATCATCTAGATGTTAGAGAGCAGAAGGTTGTTGTGCTTGCTGGCATGTTTTGGCATGAGGGAGCAAGTACCAAAGTGTTGGGCCTATCATTCTTGCAGAGGGTGCTCCTGAGCTTCTCATTTCTACAAATGGTGTAACACTTGTTTAATTGCATGTTTAGTTTGGCATGCAGATGAGCATGTGTAATATTTTTCTTGTAGATCTATTTATTTTTCTTGCAAGGAGACATAGCATAATAAAAGGAAATATGGTTAAAAGTATTTGTTCAGAGTTCATTTTCAAATTGTTTGAAAGATCACTCAAGTCATTCTTTAAATGTATGGATTTGTGGTTTTTTTTGTCAATGCAAATCATGTTGTTGTTAGTAGGCTTAATTCCTTTTGATTACTATCTATGGAATTTTTTCATCTTCTTCACAGGGGCAGAAAAAGCCATACAAAAAGTTTCAAGCAGTCAGCGTAGCTTCTGTTATTGCTCAACTAGTTAACAATATACCAAACAAATGCATCATTTATCCATCTGTATATTTTTACTATTTTTCTTAAGTTGACAATGCTTCCTTTTGAATCTATTTATGTTAAAGTAGGATGTATCAGCATTGACTATAGTAGAAAAACAAGTTACACAGATAGAAACTTGCATTGTTACACTTACAGCTGACATTTGACACTTGGAGTTGATATGCACATTTACATGAAATGCTGAAGTAAGATGCATATCAAATATATTGTCTTGAGTATTTCATGCCAAATTATGGGCTCTCTTGTTAAAAGAGCATACACAGTTTAAATGGTATACTCTTACAAACTATTAGCTCTTTTGTTGCTCGCTTACCTAATTTCCCTACAGCTATGAGCAAAAATTAACAATAAATATTTGACATATTATTAGTGTTGATCTTCTTAAGTTGGGCACTAATTTCAACCCATTCTGATTGATTTGTACAGATTCTTATGACTAGTTCCATATATTTAATTACATTTAGACACTATCTTTTAATGCTTTATTTCAGTGTGCTACATATTCTATTTCACATTTGTGATATATGATGAAAGTATTATAACATATGGAGGAACAGTCCATGAGTGGCATGGCCAATTGAAATGGTTTTAGTTTCAATTTTACACCATTTGATACAAATAATCAGTTTACCAATCCACCCCTAGGTTCATTCCATTTGCAGTAAAATCTTCATTACATAGAAAATATTCACAAAATCTATGTCAATGCTTGCACGGAGGTCTCTCCCCATCATTGGACACACTTGATAACATTCGAGCTTTGGATCGCATACAGGAAGTGTGTCTATACACATAAGTATAAAATTCTTCTTTTCCCGCAACACATATAACAACAATTTTAAGTGTTTGCAAGGTATATACTTATGAATAAATATTACATCCTGATTTAAATGTATGAAAACAATTTTCATTCCTTTTAAGCTTCATTCATCTCGAGGTGCAATTCACAAACTCAAGAATAGTGGCTTTTGTTCTTCAGGATACCTTTAGGGGAAGAGTATGTGAATGCCCCCTCATGTGTGGAGTCTAGTTTAGAGGAGATGGCTATTTACACTACTAAAGTTTGTTGAATCTAATTCTGAATAACATTGCTTGCTATTGTTGAATCTAATCTAATGTATATTTTAACTAGACTTGTAGCTTATATGTTTTGAAATTTTTGTTAGGCCTTGTAGTTTGTATAATTTGATTGATGGAGAGCTTCTACAGCTAAGCAAGAAGGTCGTTGCACAAGTTATAGCCGCGCGCTCAGGTATGAAAATTATTTTTTTTTTTATTCTAATGTATATTTTAACTAGACTTTTAGCTTATATGTTTTGAAATTGCTTTTAGTGGCTTAATGTTGTAAGGTCTCTTGAAATAAGACCTTTAGGCGGTTGGTCAAAGTTTTACAAATAATCTTAGGAATAAAGTCAAAGAAAGTATTTTTAAAATATTAAAGTATTTAGCTAGGTCTAAGAAGATTTGTGTACTTTCGATAGTTTTGCTTAGTTTTTGAAAGTTGCAGTAGACCAAAGTTTTCATAGCTCGATTTTTGCTTCCTACAAAGAATGATCATGTCAGATAATATAAGTGAAGAACAAAACAGGGAGACAATCGCTAGATTGTGGTCTAACTTGAAAAGAAAAGGTGATGGAAAATGTTATTGTCCTTGCAATATTTGTAAGGGCTTAAACCATAGAAGACTGCTAATCAAAACAGTTAAGAGACATTGTAGGGAGAATGGTCACATTGAAGGGGGGCATGACTATCATCCACTGGTAAGTCATTCATTATATCATTTTAACAATTTATATACATATGAAATCACTTGATGATGAGTTGATGATCATGGTTTATTTATGTTAATCAATTTTATATAGGTTGATCTTCCTAGGGAAGTACATGATATGAACCACAAAAATCCAAAGAATATGGTGTTCGAAGTGGAGGAACATGGAGGTGCAAATATCCAAGGTGAAGATAATGATCCCATGGAAGATGACGATCATGCGCCAGAAAACATAATTGAAGAGGATGGTATAAATACATTGATCCGTGACACATCTAGTCCAAGCGTATTTGATCATGATGATGATGATAGCCTCGATGTACCTCTACTTCAGAAGGCATACAAGCCCCTATACAAAGACTCCCAAACAACTCTTCTCTCTGTTGTATTGTTGTTGTTGAACTTGAAGGTTATGAATGGTTTATCCAACATAACAATGTCACCTATGTTAAGGTATGTCATATATGTCTTTATAGTTAACAAAGGGTGAATAATGTACCACTAATATTGTTTATATTAACAACTTATATTTTTTGTTGTAGATTGATAGGCAAGTTTCTGTTACCATCATCAAATATTCTACCTCGCTCATATCGAGAATTAACTGCTGTTATGAAAGATATTGGAATGGAGTATGAAGCAATACATGCTTGTCCCAATGATCATATTATATATTATAAAGAACATGAATTTGCAACACAATGCCCTATATGTCATACGAGTAGATATCGAACAGATCGACTAACAAAAAAGGTGCCTCAAAAGGTTCTTCGTTACATCCCCATTATTCTACGGATGCGACAATTATTCAGGTGTAATAGCTTGGCTCAATTTATGGATTATCATGCACGCAATAGAAGTTGAGATGACATTATTCGAATCCCTATGGATGGTTCGGCATTTATGCACATAGAGGAAAAGTGGCAACACTTCAAAGAAGAACCTCGTAATCTCAAGCTTTCATTGGCAGCGGACGGTGTCAATCCATTTGGAGAGATGAGATCTGTTTACTCAGTGTGGCCTGTTTTTTTTATCAACAATAACATTCCTCTGTGGATGTCAATAAAGAGGGAGCACATTATGTTGGCAATAATTGTTCCAGGTATCTTATCATTTGATAGTTATTAATTTACACGTACTTACAAATCTTGCAGTAAAACGGTCACAATAACTATGTAATGTTACTGTTCATTCAAGTAGGTAAATATCAAGTAAAAGATATGAATGTATATATTGAGCCTCTTATCGACGAGTTGGTGGAGTTATGGAATGGTGTCACTATGTATGATGTGTCTAGACCAATACGACAAAGACAATTTTAATTCCATGCAATACTTGCATGGACAATACATGATGCCCCAGGGCTAACACATTTTTGTGGTATGTTATAGTGAATTCAAGTTGCGCACAATAATTCTAATTATAAAAATCAACATATTTAATAATCCAATTACATCATTATCTTGTAGGTCTTCAAACAAAGGGAAAATTTGCATGTCCAGTTTGTGGTCCAAAGATGAAATCTCGTCATTCAAAAAGTTTAGGAAAGCAGGTGTTTGATGAGTGTAGACACTTCCTCCACAGGAATCATAAGTATCGAAGTACAGAAAAACATCTTTTCAATGGGAAAGAAGAGACTGCATCAAACCCATGAAGAATGACATCTCGCCTATGGAAGTTGGAATATAATAGAATTAATCGTCGAGGTAATGCCATTCCACCTAATGGTTTATGTTTGTAATTTATATATTTCTATTGTGATTTTTGTTGACTAATTGTGTAATTGATGATCGTGAAGGTCGTCAAGGCAATACTGACAACCTTCCAAAGGGACTAAAAAGCTATCCCAGACAATTTAGTAGGTTTCCCTACTAAGAGCACTTACAAATTGTGCATTTGTTTGATACTATGCATATTTGAAAGAATATAATAGAGACATTGTGGAAAATATTGGATGGAAGGCGTGACAAAGAAAAAATTGTCAAAATTTTTAATGACATACATGAATCCAATCATGCATTGAAAAATTTCATTCACTCAAATAGCAACAGAGATCAAATTAATATAAGTGCCCTTCCATGGTTATTAATGGAGCAGCAAAGTGATGCCATAAAAGAAGTCATACGAAAAATTTGATTTCCCACAGGATTTGCTGTGAACATAAATAATCTCATATCAAAAAAAAGTGAATTTGGGCCGGGCTCAAAACGCATGATTGGCATACTTTCGTCAAGGTAAGTTATGTTCTTCTGTATTTACAATATATTCATAAACTACATGAATTGTTCGTTATGTTATGTTAGAAAACAATGAAATGATTGGTTTATAATTACTGCAGTACGTGCTTCCTCTATCTCTCCCAGAGCACTTCAACAATAACATCAAACAAGTGATATACAATCTTGGAAAATATATGAGGTAAGCAGTAATATCTGTTCAATTTGTTGTATATATTTATTATATTTGTGATTTTTTTTTCTTGCTATGTAATCTATTGTATATTATTTTGTAAAGTCTCATATCTATATATTTTTTGTGACTTGAATCTCTTAATGTAGGTGGTTGTCATCTAAAGAAATCCATAAAGAAGATATAAACTATTGGAAGAGAAGAATTCCTCATTTACTGTGTGAAATGCAAAAGTGTCTACCTCCAACTTTTTTCAATGCACAGGAACACTACCTCATACACCTAGTTGAGGAGATTGAATTGTGTGGACCTGTACACACTAGGTCAATGTGGATGGTTGAGAGGCATTTGAAATCTTTGAAGGCTTTGGTTCGACAAAGAGCACATCCTGAGGGTTCTATGGTAGAGGGATCTATGGTATACCAGACTATGGTGTACATTACTGAATATCTTCCTAAGTTTGCATCAAATATCCATGTAGATCGCATTTGGGATCTCGAGCCTTTTAAAAAATTAGAAGGGGAGTACTTGATGGTGAAAGGTATATTGAGGAAAGTGAGAGGTAATAAATTATAAGATGTTATTGTAATAAATTATTTCTTAATCTTCAAAATAAATCGGTTGTAAGTTGTCTTTTTTTTTTTTGTACAGGTGCTCGAGAGTGGGATGCACTACATTTGTATATTGCAAACAATCTTTGATTGGATGACGGTATGGATTGAACGATGTCAACATTCTGGTCGCACATTAACATGGAAAAGTGTATCTTCATTGGTTAAAGAAGCTCATCGTAATGGAGATTCCAATGTTACGCAATAGAAAATAGATTTAGCACGTGGTTCAAGAGATTTCCAGGTACGTACAAATTTATTAATCACCCGTATGTTTATCAACTCACGATACAATAATTTTGATATGTTTCACATATTATTGCAGGTTAAACACCACAAGGCTATGTTCTATAATGGTCAAAAATTTCGCGTCAAAGTGTTGGATGACATGAAGAAAACTTGTGATTCAGGAATAACTGCAGTCTTTCAAGTGACTAATATTTCATCTAGAAACGACTTACATCCTCAAGAGTCTAAAAATCGATACTATGGCATTTTGGATGAGATAATTGAGTGTGACTTTAGTTCCTTCAAATTAGTACTCTTCGTTGTCAAATGGTACAGGCTACGACTTAATCCAAATGATCTTGATAGAACTGTTATTGAACATGATAATGGATTTACAATGGTTAATACAAGGTCGTTTGAGCCAGTTGGGGATGAGCCTTATGTTCTTCCAAGCCAATGTGAGCAGGTATTTTACTCAAAAGTTCCACATAAACTGGGTTGGTCATTTGTTGTTAGACATGACCCGAGAGGAAGGCCAATAAAGTATAATGTGATGGAAGAAGAAGATATCGAAGAAGTAGAAGATGATGTAGATGGTGATCACGATCGACAGTTATTGGATGATGTTCCTGACACAAATTTTCATGAAGAAGAAGAAGATGATGATGATGATGATGCTGCTACTGATGATGATGATGAAGATGATGTTGATGTTGATGACGATGTTGATGATGATGACAACGATGACGACGATGATGGCGAGGAGGATGATGATGACGACGATGATGATGATGACAAGGACGATGATGATGATGATGATGATGATGATGATGACGACGACGATGATGATGATGATGATGGAATTTAGAGGTATGCCATCAATCCTTAATCTATTTAATATTCATTTCTTGATAGAAATATATTTGTCTTATATATATAGTTACATAGTTTATTCATTATCTATTTAAAAGCTACAAGTTTCAACTACAAATAGAATACTGCTAATCTAAATTAACTATTAATCTAAATTAATTAAATAAAACTATTTAAAACACATATTGATGTGTGAATGTATTGAGCCTTATTTTCTTTCAGGTCAAAAACATTTGTAAGTGTTTAGTTTAGAAAAGGGAATTCATTAAATATCTATAAAAGGGAGTTGTACCTAGAATAAAATTCATAGGGAAAACATAATATAAGTGCTTACCCAATTTGTTGGTTAATAATTCAAGTTTCTCTAACATTTCATTTTAGAATAGGAATAACATTGTATAAGTATGTTGATTTACAGAATAAAACTAGAAAACTTATTTCAGTACATGTATTTGGATCTATGGGATTTACATGGTAAGTAAAAAGAAACCAGTAATCCATTTTAAAATTATTATAATGGGTTTTGGAAGAAATTACAATTATCTTAATTAATATAAAATATCTAACTGAATTTCAAAATGTTATGCAAGTGGCTTTAGTCTAGGTGTTTCCTCCACCTTCACACACATCAAAAAACTTCAAATAGCATGTCCCCAAGGTGACTAAGCCCTCAACTCATCAGCTGATACAAAAACCCAGTTTTAGCCCTTCACTAGGCCTACTTCCCTAGTAGGCTTATAATGTGAGCCTGATTTAAGTGTTTTATTGTGTACCTTTTAATGTTTTTAATTTTTATGTGATGCTAATGATGGATGTGATTATGATTATGATGTGATTATGCTCACGATAATTGAATTACATTTGTAGGAAATTGAACCCCTTTCAGGAGCATCCCGCACAGTCTCATGGATCAACAGGTATAAGTCAATACTCCTTATAGAGTGTCTATTTAATACACTTATCAATAGTAAGATTGATGTCTTCTAAGATCTCTCCCATTTGCAGGTACCAGCGAATAGGTATTTGTCAAAAGTGTCTTCCTCTAGTGAGGGAAATATAGGAATAGAAGAGGAAAGTGAGACATGTAGTTTATCTAGAACAGGGAGATTAACTAGAGGTCAAAGGACTAGAAGGAAATTCAATAAACACATGAAATTTTTCCTTGCTCAAGGGGGGTCATGTGTTCTTATGATGATGAGATGGAAGGCGACATCGAGGTGCCCTTGAGGTACCAACATCTACAGAAACATTGGGTACCCAAGGAACTTCCTCCAATAAACACTGATTTTTGTGTTAACGAGAGGATATATCGCATAGCACCATCATCACTACATGGTTTGGGCCTATTTTCTATGGACGGCATAAAGGTGTCTTACAACAAATTTTCTGAATTGATGGAGTATGTTGGACCATGTTACGATTACAAAAGTTGGATGCATATTGTTAAATATAAAAAAAGTATGCGTAGGTATGTCCTCTCCGCAAATTATATACAACAGCAAGACAATAATCAAAGTAAAAGTTTGGCTATATACATTGATGGAAGGCCAAAAGCAACAGGGAATATTTTAGGTTTTATAAATAGTACACGACCTGGGTCAACTATAAAGCAACCCAATTGCATATTTGAGATGCGTGAGGGAAATCGTGTATTCATCTATGTGATAAAATCAATACATGTAGGGGAAGAGCTTCTTATTGATTACAATTTGAACCGCATAGATACAAATGAGGCTACTATCATGGGGGTGGTACATACTATTAAACCAACTTCTAATCAATAACTCCAACATACCATTTAGTCAATAAATTTTTGGCTAACATTTTTATACTTCATCTTTGACATAGGGGCACAATATGGAGCAACCACCCAGAGGGGATGCTGACGATGCTCCCGGCTCATCTACACATGAGCAGGTAAAACTCATTTGTAATTGTGCAAACTAGATAGAAGCAAAATGTTATTTTTTTAATGTTGTTTTCTTTATTGTTTTGGAGTAATTTTGATAATACTAATACTATTGTTGTCACAGAGGGCTAGTGGTCAGAGGGAGGGAAAGGAACCTGCAGTCCCTCAGCAAGCCCCCCCTAGGGAGGACCCTTTCTATATCGATTTAGCAGAGACCGATGACCCGATCAGTTCGATTAAAATTAATTTAAAGAAAATTAGCAAAGAAATTCTACGTTTGGCAACCATAAAGCCTATGACTCAACAAATAAAAGATAGGGCATCTGAATTGTTGCACACCTCTGAGTCCTTAAAAGTAAGTATTAATGAAATTTTTAATTATAACAAGAGTTCAATAATGGTTTTTATGTTATGCTCTTTTATGGAATTAATTAAAATATGGATGTGTTGTCTTTACAGAGTTTTTTGCTTGATTTCGAGCCTCGTTCCCATGATGAGGGTGTTGCAGGTGGTTCAGGTAGATCGCATGTTCCATTCCCCACTTTTTTTTTCCACTGAATATATATAGGAATGATCATAATCATTGACAATACATGCTCGAACAATCCTTTTTTTTAATACTCTAACAATCTTGTCCATGCTAGTCCACGCGTTCTATATTTATGCATGCTCTAACAATTTTATTTTTCAGCTTCACATCAATTGAATCCTACGATGACGCCACCTCCATCCAGGACAACCACAAATCTCTTTCCGATTGTTGAGTCAACAACACACAGCTTACATGCATCGACTGTTGCACCATCTGCTGGTACACAAATCCCTCTTTTTCTCTCTTATGACAGCAACAAACAGTTTCTTTTTTACAACTTTATAAAATCAATTATCATTTGTTCTTTTATACTTCAATCGTGACAAAGACTTATGAAACTTATGAAACTTTTCGCAATAGGACCTGCAAAATCATTTCTCGGATGTTCCTATGTTCCTAGTACGGGAACGGTGAAGGATGTCACATTGATCGTCAGCGATGATGAAGGAATTCCATTAAAAGTAGCCAAAGTTCCAGGTACTTTAAAGTTATTATTATTCTATAGTGATATAATAGTAATTTAGTTTTTGATCACTCTTCATCAACTAATGATCCCATGATTGTTTTGTAGGGAATGATCTTTTTTGGAGAAAACTTGGTGATGAGTGTTTGCGAATATTTGGGCCCACCATGCGTACCTGGTGGAACATCATATCCTAACTAAAACCCCAAACCACTATTTTGATTTCATATCATTGCTATAATATTTTTCCTTTTCTTCCATTTCTTGAACTATATTAAAGGTAGCTTCACTTCATTTATGAGTCTAACATATTTTTTTTAACTTAAAAGGTGGAATCACCAACGCAAACCGTTGAAGGATGATCTTATAGAGAGCATGACCCAACTCTTTGGACCTCGTGCATTCGAGAGAAACAAGCTCCTTGAAAAAGCTGGTTTATGTTTGAAGTATATTAGGGACCAGTACAGAAAAAATTTACGGGATAACCCCAGGTACAAGTGTCCGCCCTATGTTCCTGAGGCTGAGTGGCAGGCTCCGATTTTGGATGGAAAGTATAAAGCTGACAAGAAAAATAATATTACACCAGTGGAGAGTACAGCAAGGTATGTGATACTGTTGAGAATCTAATTATGTACTAATTAACCTCCATATTTATACTATCTAACATATTTCAAACTTTTCATAGATTGCCTGACACATCAAAGGCAACAAAGGCAAGACTAGAAAAGCACGGGACACACAAGCTCGGCTCTAGTGGTTTTTCGAAACTTCAAGCAAGAGTTGTAAGTATTAGTAAATGAAAAATTGTATCAAATTTTTTATATAATGTGAAGGGATATGCTAGGACTCCCTTATTTAGCTCATCAATTATAAATAGGTCAATAGAATATAATAACAATAGTGGATTTTCATATTCAATATAAACAATTCAACAATTGAAGTCAAGACTCTGCAATCTAGATTAGTGAAGAAAACTTGTGATTCACTAATATGACATTATTTAAAATCTCACCCTTGACTGAATTTTCCTCCAATAGTTGAGAATAAAGGCAGTGATTGAAAGAATGAGGGAATGCAGCAGCACTTGCAGCCATTTTTATTTCCAAAGAGTTGAACTAACTCTTACCCAACTTAAGAATTTGGAGAAAATATGTTGGTACAAGAAAAGCATACAAACACGCAACATTTATATAGTAGATTGCTCCATCAAAACTGCTCAATTTTTCTCCTATTATATTGTGATGGATATAGATGATTTGCTATTGATATTTTAACTACCCTCCATTGGTTGATCAAACAATGCAAGTAAAATTCACCATACCACGCAAAAATGTTGGGCTTAGAGTTCAAGAGATTCCTCACAGAAGACGATAAGAGAATTGGCTTCCAACAAGGCTATAGAGCTGTGGTTGAATGGCTATGAGCTGAAATTAGTGTGGAAGGTTCTAATACTGATGCATCTCAGCCATAGGTAAATAAGCTAAATGAAATTTATTTCAAATTGAATACTTTACCAATTAGTCTATTTGATGTTAAGTTCCAATATAAAGTGAGTATATCTGTTTTAAGCAAGCAATGATAACAATGCGTAGGATGTTGGAATGCAGCCTGACAATCCTTCTACACAATCTATGGATGTCGAAGGTTCGCATGATGTGCATCCCAGTGGTGGAGGTATACATTTGCTATTAAAAATTTTATATGTAATTGCAATTGGTGTTTGGATTAACGTAACATTTTGTATAGCAGCTGTAGAGGATCGAGGGGTCGATGTTCATGACCGTGTTGACGTTGAGTCCAGACAAAATGATGTGGTCAGATTAGGTAAAGAGACACAGTTATGTTATTTAAAATAATTAAATACTTGTAACAATTATAATAAATTATTTTTAATTTAACTCTTTTATTTGTTATTGCAGAGGACCCCCCTTTGCAACAGCATAGGAATTTGAGATCATCAAGAACAGAGAACAGAACAACTGATGAGGGGGAATTGATGATGACACTGATGCTCCTCTTAGAGCTTACATAGAAAAAAGAAATAGAAAGAAAAAAAAGAAATGATTGTCACTACATACCTTAATTGATAATGATTGTATTTTATGTCTCAATGAATTTAATTATGTGCTAATGAATGTTCATGAATTATGTGTTAATGCAGAATATTGATGAATGTTGCATGTTAACGAATCTAATGTGTTAATGAATGTTATCATGTGATATTGATTGAATGTTATCATGTGATATTGATTGAATGTTACATTTTATTAATGGTTGAAAGAATGAATGAATGTTAGATGTTAACGGGAAATGTAGAGTGATGTTGGGGGGGGGGGGGGTTGGGCCAAATGAGCTTCCACCTTCACGTGGTTGGCCCTATTTAGTAGAGAATATTAAACTATTCTTGAAACAAAGTGAAGCTCAATAAGATACTCAAATAACCACCCTACCCCAAAACACACGAATGTGTGTTAATTCTCCATATAGGTTGTGATACACTCATAAACTCCAACGCTTCATAAGAGATCACCACTCTTATATCAATTCCTAGTACAATGTTTGAACTCCAATGGCTATGCAAGGACTTCATAAGTACAAGGGTTACACATATCAAGAAGGGTTAATGTCGTAGTATGTAGAATGAGAGACTAGCCATATTGATAGTTTGATAAGATGGTTTGGCTCTTCCTAATGGGTTTTACAAATACCACATAATCAAATCATCTTGGATTAGCCATATTATCCATTATTGTTGTAGTATTCTATTTTATATCACATACACTCTCTTTCACGGAAATATTTATGCGTGCCCTTAATCTCCAATCGATGCATCCCATCTCTTGGTAACATTCCCTTAAGCCAATTTGTCCAACAATTTGGATATACTGTCTGTACTCCCATATTATGTTGTGATTCTAGTGTGTGTTGTGCTCCATTGGTCTTCTTTTTTATTTCACACACACTACGCACTCTTACTCATTCACACATATCCACACCTTATATTTTTCCAAGATAGAGCCTTTAAAATTTATATTTGAAATCTAAAATTATTTCCATCCCATTGATATTGATATGGGAACCCTAGAGTACTTGTATGAATGGATGTGTATTTTCATTCCCAACTCCTTGTAAATGCAAAGATGTCAGCAATTCAGTCAACAATATAATATTGCTTTATCAATCTTATGCAATCCCTTGCAAGCAGATTAGAAGCTCCCCAAAGGACATTAATTGCTCCCCCTGCATATTCACTACTGCTATGTCAAGGTAACTTTGATTTTATAAATGAGAATTTGTGTCAATGATTAGCAATTTTATCCATTGTGTTGGCACATCATAGCCACGGTCCTCTTAATTGAATGAGGTCTTATTTGTGGCATTTGTCCCACCACACAACTCCTTTATTTGGTTCACCTAGCAAATGGATCACCCAAAATAATTAACTTTTCAGTCTCAGTGCCTTATTAGTATCACACTTCATTATACTTCTACCTTTGTGAGATATATAATTGTTGTTTTATTCATATAAGTAATTGGATATATAAAAGTCGATATGTCCTCTAGAAATTACAACTTGAGATGAGGAGCTAAGAACAAAATAAATCCAGAATATTTCATTATGTGTCATCCCAATATATAGTTTTGTGGTTGTTATTGTTTTAAGTATGAGGTCGATCATCTAGTACCAGCAATGCTTGAATATTGTCTTTGTCTTCACCAAAATAAAATTCTCCATCAACATAGACAAATTGCAATTATGATCTCTAATTGTAGAGTGCTCTAAGAGGCCCTATGCAGATCATTTCCACTGCATACTCCCACCGCATACTTTAGATCTTAATCTTTTCATTGCCTTTGCAGGTGACATGGTAAGTAGTTTTGGTAACAATACTTGCTTTGCATAGAAGATAGCTACTCACTGAAACTACTATGACATCTTCCTTCATCCTCATAGTTGTATAACATGTTATGTATATCATGATTCACTACGTACATAATGTTCTTCATTCTTTTCTATTGATACATATCAAGTTCTAATCTAGTAATCTTCCATCGTTGGTTCCTATTACAAAGTTGATGCCGCACAAGGTGAGTCAGAGATATAGTTTTCCAGTGGTTCAAAAGTTCTCCATCATTATTTTAGGCATGTAATTCTATTATTCTTGGGAAATGATATGTTGTGATACTAGATCTCTAATTTGCTGTCTCTGATTTTCTGTCTTGATCAAGATATTTTCCCAAAAAAAGGTTGATCAGGATTTTCCCAATTTTTTCCAGAATTTTGGCCCACATTTTATCAATAATTTTTTTCCCCTTAGCATTAGCTAGTAAGGAGGAAAATCAAACTTGTTGACTTCTTACCTCCAAATCTGACAAGAACTCCACAAGCTCTTCATCTAAAAACACAGTGATTCTTTTCAAACGCAAATACATCACTAGCAATTCATTTTGTTTGGCCCGTCACAATAAGCACAACATTTCTCCTTTCCATGTCATTGTTTGTGATTGCTATTACATCACCATTGCCTATATAAGCTCAGTAGAAATGGATCAATCGAGAGCACTTTATTATGAATTTAGCTTTCAAATTGCACAACACTGGTTCTTCTGAATCGTAAAAGATGGTAAACAAAACTTGTGAAGCCTAATGAGTATTTTGTGCCTCCTTGAGGTACTCAAATATATGAGAAAAATTACCACAAACTGTCAAAAAGCTATGCAGATCTTTCACACACAATTTTCATTTCAAAAATAGAAGATCATTTTTGTAGCTTCCTGTGTCATTTGTAGGCAAATCATCTTAGTGAATACTGTAAAAAAAAAAAAAAAAAACAAGTTTTTATACCCCTGTGCAGAAATCGCAACTACTTAGGGTATAGTCCCATGAAGAGAGGGGAGCCACTTAAACTGCTAAGAAGTTCAGGAGACTCATAAATCAGCTGGTCCCATGGCTTTTATAGGGCAAATTGTACTAAAAAAAAATTGGTTAAAATTTTTTGGGACATTAGCAGTCTCATAATTCTATGGCACCAATTAATGCTAAAATAATTAATTGAGAGTCTTTGTAATGGCTGATGTATTTGATGTGGAACAACTGAACCAAATTAGGAGTTAAAACAAAGCTAGACTTTTTCATTAAGAACTACAACCCCCTCATGGATCGTAGATCATAGCAGCCAGCCTTACTGGCTCATCTGACAAGTGTTTCTTTGTTGCTTGGCATTTACCTTTTGTAGTTTTTGATTGATTTTGAGGGTTTGACTTAGAAGTTAAATACATTCTAGTTCTGAGCTAATGCAATGTATTTCTTTGCCCTTATGCATAATTTTGAAATACTGCATTTCATAAATACATGTTTGATATTTTTTTGTGAAAACACACCCATCCTCCAAAAAAAATATCATCGTAACACCATCATAACTTTCACACATGACAATTTTTTTCCCATTATTTACAAACATTTCAATGTAGTAAACATATAATTATTGCACTATATTTTGCACACTTTTCTTGTAGAATATATAACTATTGCAGGTTACATAAAAAGACTTTATCAAGATAAATCTGGTTGAGATCCCGTGCAACCCTTCTAGAAAAATATTTGAAGTATAGTTCATTAAACCCATCTTTTTATTAGAGTTCACATTTGAAGAAGGGAGCATGATAGATTGGCCTGAAACAATCCTCGCACTAAGACCAAGCGCGGACCCTCGCCCTCTTGGCCCCAACTAGCAAGCACATAGGACATCAAGCAAGAGGCGGCCTACCTAGTGGAGTGTTGGTATCTACCCTCCCTATTCATGCCACATCTAAATTTATTTCACAGCATCCAATCACCATACTATTGGAATCAGGGAGCTTGTGGCGGGGCCGCTGCGGCGGCGACGGCAGTTGGCATCGCCGCCACAGCGGCCCCACCATATTGCTAACCACGGACATCGCAATTGTGACGTACGCATGCGCATTGCGATGAAATAAGTGTCGCGTGCATAGCGACACCGTCACAATTGATGATTTTGTGTTGCAATTGCGACACATTCGCAAACATTGCGATGGCTAGTGGCATCGACAGCACCGTCGCATGTTTCCATGGACGTCGCAAGTGCAACGCCCACAGATGAACTGTAAAGGCTCCTACCTCAGCGAACCCGTGGGCAGATGTCGACGCCACCTCATTGTAATGCGTGGTGAAGACGTCAGAATTGCGACGGGAACCGCATCCATTGCCATAGGAGCAATGATGGGATAGAATGTTGAGCTTGCGACGGATAGGCGTCGCAATTGCGACGTCCAAGAGTAGACGTCATAATTTGCGACTAAAAAACAACGACGTCTGTTGCCGTCGCAGTGGCGACACATTTGCGTCACAATTTTGACACTTGGCCGTCGCAAATCGATGCCAAATGTATTAGTGGAAAAATCAGGATCAGCATCATACAACTCTTTCATTTCATCAAAACCAAGAACTTCAACCTTCATTTTAGTCAACAAAGAACGTATTCTACTCAATGCATCAGCAACTCTATTAGTAACTCCACTCGTGTGCTTAATTACAAATGTAAAATTCTACAGATACTCAACCCACTTCATATGTCTCTGATTTGGTTTATGTTGACTTCCCAAGTACTGTAAAACTTTATGATCAATATACAACACAAACTCCTTAGGAATCAAATAATGTCTCCACTTCTTCAATGCTTGGACAATAGCATAAAATTCTTGATCATACACAGAATACTTTCTTCTACCATCATTCAATTTTTCACTAAAGAAAGCAACAGGTTTACCTTCTTGACTTAATATAGCTCCTATTGCACTACCACTTGCATCACATTCAACTTGAAATACCTTATTGAAATTAGGCAAAGCTAATATAGGTAATTCAGCAACCTTTTGTTTCAAAGTCTCAAAATTCTTATCAGCTCCATGTGTCCACTTGAATTCATTTTTATCTTCCCTCATTGTCTCACTCATAGTATTACAAATAGCACTGAAATTCTTTATATATTTTTTGTAAAAACTAGTCAAATCATGGAATGATCTTACCTCGCCCACATTCTCAGGTGTAGGCCACCCAAAAATTGCTTTAACCTTCTCAAGATCCATCTTCAATCCATCAATTGAAATCACAAATCCCAAATACACAATCTCCTCTTGCATAAAAGAACAATTTTTCAAATTAATCTACAACTTTTCCTCTTTCAATCTCTGCAATACTTGTCTAATATGCTCAAGATGTTCTTCCTTGGTCTTACTGAATATCACAATATCATCCAAATAAACAATCACAAACTTACCCAAGAATCCTTTTATAACTTCATTCATCAACCTCATGAAAGTACTAGGTGCATTAGTCAAACCAAAAGGCATAACCAACCATTCATACAAACCATCTTTTGTCTTGAAAGCAATCTTCCATTCATCACCTTCTCTAATTTTGATCTGATGATAGCCACTCTTCAAATCAATCTTGGTAAAATACTTTGCTCCACTCAAACAATCCATTATGTCATCCATCCTTGGTATATAAAATCTATATTTCACTGTGATTTTGTTAATAGCTCTGGAATCAATACACGTTCTCCATTTTTCATTCTTTTTAGTTGCTAATATAGCAGGTACATCACATGAACTCAAACTTTCTCTGATCAAACCTTTCTACAACAACTCATGCACTTGTCTGTTAAGTTCTTCATTCTTTGTTGTTGTCAATCTATATGGTGCTTTGTTTGGCAAACTAGCTCCAGGAATCAAATGCATACAATGACTTATACTTCTTACTGGAGGTAAACCATCAGGAATATCATCAACAACAATATATTTATACTCATTTAGCAATTCTACAATTTTTGTTGTCACTTTGTCATTACCAACTTCTGTTGCTTGGTCATTACTACCAACACTCAGTCCTCTAGGAACTATAGCAAAACAAACTTGATTATTCTTTACTTCCTTTTGAAATTGCTTTCCATTAACCATGCAAACTTTTATTGTAGTACAACTGACCTCATCTGGACTTTTAATCAAAGGCGACAATATTTGTTTCTTCCCATTTACACAAAGAGTATATTGATTCAATCTTCCATCATGCATGGCATATCTATCATATTGCCAAGGTCTACCCAAAAAAATATGACAACAATCCATGGGCATAATATCACACAAAACTTCATCAAAGTAGTGTCCAATTTTGAACTTCACAATACATTGCTCACTTACCAATATCTTATGCTCATCTTTGATCCATGAAACACGATAAGGTTTGGGATTTTTTAGCCTCTGCAATTGCAACTTTGTAACCAGCTCTTCTAATGCCAAAGTTTTTGAACTTCCACTATCAATGATCACCTTGCAACATTTTCCATCCATCTTACATCTGGTCTTGAAAAGACTTCTTCTGAGGACAGGTTCCTCATCACTCCCCTTATTACATAAGGTTCTTCTCACCATCAAATTTTCTCCAACCTCAGGTCCACTTGGTGAACTCTTAATGTCCCCTTGAATCACAACATTCCTATTATTCTACCCACTTTTAGAAGATCTACATTCAAAAGATCTATGTCCTTCTTTACCACATCTGAAACAATTACCACGAAAACTACCTCTAGAATAATAATTACCTCTTCCTCGGTAAGCAGTACCTCCTCGGTATGAACTACCACTTTTTCACTCAATTTTGTCCTTGTCATCATTCTTCCATTCAGATTTGCCTTTGTCTTGCACAAAATTATCAGATCTGCCACCTTCACCATAAGATCTTCCTCTGCCTCTCTAGAATATACCACCTCTACCTCTTTGTCTTTGTTCATTCTTCTTTGTCAAGATCTCCTCAGCTTTCAAGGCATATTGATATGCTTCTTCCACACTTTCCAACTTCACAAAACTTATTTCATCTTGAATTCTAGATCTCAATCCATTTATTTACCTTGCAATTTTTTCAACATCATCATCCACATGTCTAGATCTAATGTCCAATCTATAGAATTCCTTAGTATACTCTTTCTTAGTCATGTCTGTTTGTCTCAAATTTTGCATCTTTCTCAACAAGCTAACTTGGTAATCAACAAGGAGGAATTTTTTCTTTACCTTTTTAACCATCTTTGACCAAGTTTTGATCTTCTCCTTTCCTCTTCTTTGTCTATCAGTTTGCAAATGCTCCCACCATAGTAAAGCATGATCTTTCAACCTAGTAATTGCAATCTTCACCTTCTTATTATCAGGACTATTTTCATACTCAAAGAACTTCTCCATATCTGAGATCCAATCTAACACAGCATTGGTATCCAATTTTTTATCATAAGGAACAACTTCTACAGCAAGCTTTGAATGTGCCCTAGATAATACTCTCAACAATCTTTCCTCATCTTGATCTTCTTCATGTTCTAGATTATGGTTTGGTGCTACTGCTTCATCATCACTTACATCATCAAGATGTGCTCCTCTCCTATGGGTTGTCTCTACAACATCTAATCTAGTTGCAGTTTGTCTCAATTGATCCAATATAGTATTATCAGCATTCCCTCTGGCACGAACCATCTTTACAAATCAGGTTCCTATAAGATCGTAACCCTCTGCAAGTTATAGGTCAAATGGGCAGATCTACAACCCTACAACCAATATTTGAAATAGGGTTCTACACGATCCAATCACCACAAGAATGAACCTAAAGCTCTGATACCACCTAACGCAAGGAAGGATAGGAAAACTAGGGCTAATGGCACACCCAGTTCTCTGAACCACCCTGTAAGAGTTAACACAATAGAAATCTAACACATATAATCAACAACCAAAGGAGGAAGAGCAAACACTTTCATTGATTTTTTAAATATTCAACATACATGCCCAGCTGTAAGGCCTTCTAGGTTATGGCTAGATACAAATAGATTCATGATCTAAGATCTAGCTTCAAATTTGCACTTTCCAATTTTGCTCTCCAATCCCCTCTTAAAACTGTTCTAGCTCTAAGCCTAAACACTCTATATATACTAGCCAAAATAGCTTACAAATTATTCTAGAACATAGAGAAGCCACAAGTCTGCTCTTATCAAATATTAAATACCCATCACGAAAATAAACCTAACATTAAATACTTGAAGAGCCACAAGTTGGACTGCATCAGCAATTAAATGTCCAAAAATTGATGTCTAAGAAAAATTGTGATATCTCCTAGCTCCAATTGAATTAGAACTCACTCTTCAAATTTTGGGTAGTATTTTAGGTCCTCTACAACCCCTTAAGTGCACAAAGGCTGATTCACCAAGGAAAAGTGTGCATCCATCCCAAAAGTCAAGCACAAAAAACTATCATGCAAAACTGCCAGAAATTGATACTCCAAGAGAATTTCCATATCTTCCAACTTATGGGGAATCAAAACTTGTGCCTTGGATCGTAGATATTACTCTAGGCCCTCTTCAATCCTTGAAGTGCATAGACTCTCATTAATTATGAAAAAATAGTTACACAGTCTGCAACATGCACCTAGAAACCAGAAAACACAGTTTTAGCAACAAGGTTAAAAATGAAAACATGTAGGATAGCAGTGCAACCCAGGATGCTCCTGCATCAGAAAGAAAAGGCATCACTACCTTTGTCAAAATAATATCAAAATAATTATTGGGGTCTTCTAGAATTTTCCATGCTTTTTGGTCATTTGTAAAAATTGTAACTTCATAAATGTAGTTGTGTAGGAGAGAACTAACAAGTTGGCAAGTTGAGTCATCATTTTTCACCAATGGACTTTTAGACAATGTTTTGCAAGGAAAATTTCCCATCTATTTACAAGATTTTGGATTGAGGATGTTTTTGTGGATGGATAGATCATGGAATTTGTACTTTTGCATCTATTGAATGTCATTTACCATCTACAACATCATCTGGTACTTCAGTATTCCTTGATTCATCTTCCTCTAAGAGATCCTACCCATCACCCATCAAATCATATCTGACCTCTAAATCTTCTTACTCCCATTTATTTACCTCTGCTCTTCTATTAAACCCCACACTATCATGTCAAACAAGCATATATTTTTGAGAAGGGACATCCTTGAGATCTATTTCATGTTCATTGTTCTGAGTAGATGATTTGTTTGTGTCTAAATCAAACCTTATTAGAAATTTCACCAAAATTTATCTTCGGAACATATTCATGGTCAGATTGTAGGTTTATTATAAATTTCACTTGATTTTGCACTCCTTGGGATGGTTTCTTTAAATTGGGCCCCATTATGGATCATGAGTGCAAAAATCTAGTAAAATAGTTATATCATGATGCACTCTATTTTAACTAACCATAAAAATATTAAATGGTATAGAGTGATCTTAGTTAAGGAAATTTACAATAGCTTTACTTAACCACTTAAGAGATTATATTTTTATTCCAAACTTAATAAGAGAGAATTTTGTACAGGAGCAAATCTTGATGGAGACATGTTTCTAAGTATTCTTGAGTCTGCCTAATATGTGTTACAAGACCAGTATTCTTCAATAGTGTTTTAACTTGTTTAAGTATTTTCTCCTTTGGCACTTGCCTTTCTACTACTAATAAATACTCAAGTTTATTTGTTCCCTTTACAAAATTCATTAGTAAACCCTTTAATTGTATATTATCATTTTCGCATATTGCTAGTGTACACTAGAAATGTGTCACACTCTAAACTATTCTATCCAAACGATTCCATGAGTTGGAATGCTTGGATGCCGGCTTAGAGCTCCCTATCCATGGAGTGCAAGAGAGTATATTTCAAGAATAAGAAAGCTCTCAGATGAGCCTTAGAGATACTCTTCTTGCTAGTAAACCATGCAATGGGAGGTTCCAAAGACAAGATGCAAGAATGCAAATGTCTCAAGGAGTTCCTCAAGAATGCAATGCAAATGAAGATTAAGCTAGAATGAGATGCAAAGTGGAGCTATGCTAAAACATGTATGAGAATGTTACAATCCAACTACTAGACTATATGATTTAAGCTACATGTAAGAATAAAAGCTAAGCTAAGCTAGAATGCCATGATGCCATGGATGAGAGAATGTAGACAAGAAATAGAAGTTCTCCACAAAGATCCAAAGAAACATGTTAGAAAACCTGCAACATAACAATATTCAAAGATGGATGGATTGAGGGGGAAAGCTCTCTCCCTTTTAAAGATGTATGGATGATAGAGATCAAGATGAAGATGGTGGATGATCAACAGTGGAATTCAAAAAGAGGAGTGATCCATGTGCACACACAAGTCAACCAATAGAATATAAGTTGACTTGTCATATAAGACAAAAGTCACAAAGCTTTTTCTTTTAATTGCAAAATAGAAAAAGGACTTTATGTGTGCACTTTAAGTGGGTTAGAAGAATGGGGTCTTTTATTTAATTAAAAGGGGACATGTTCTTTTAATCAAATAATGAACTTAGGATAGCATAGTCAAACTATAGGTTATAATCAAATAAATTGATTATTAGCAATTTGGTCTAAGTAAATTATTAAATTAATTTAGCCAAAATGTTGAAAAGGGGGCTAATAGTCTAGATGACCATTTTTAGGTGATTACAGCTAGCTCCTCAATGACTTTCAAAAATATCATGCATTATATGCATTCTTTATCCCCTAACTCTACTAGATCCTAAAGATAGATCAATTTTTCCCATGTAGTCTCAATTCGAAGGCTAGGGGGCTAGGCAGAACTAAAATTGACATGACAACCTAGTTTATAGAAAGAAATCAAAATTAAAACCTAATTTGAGGAAAGGGCAGAGAATGATCTAATTCTAGGTACCTATAGGAACAACAGGGCATCTAATTGCATATTTTCTTTCTCTGTAATCATAGAAGCATGGGAAACAATTTACCAACTTCAAACAAAAAATTGAGATGAAGAGACCTAGTTGTTAGACTGAAAATGGAAACACGAGAAAAGGCGCCAGAAGAAGAAAAGGTGGCAGCATAGATAGAAGAGTTATTTATAGATTCAGATTGAGGTACAGATCCAAATTGATAACTTTTGACACAAAGGTTTGCACCCCTACCCAACATGTTATACTTGGGCATCCTTGTGTAACATGGACATGACCTCCAAGTGTGGGACTTGCGCTTTGAGATCAAATCTTCGGAGAAGGTCGGCTTCCTTAAAATTAGGGCGCACCTACACTACCACTTGAGAGGGAAAGGGAGAAGGAATGCATGAAAGTAATGTTGAAAGGGAAAGGAGGTGATGCACTAGATTGAACTTGGTTACAACTCTTCCTACAGATACAAATAAAATTAACAAAAGGCCCCAAAAGTCACAGAGCTCAACTCTAACTTACCTTCTAAGGGCTCATATGCAGGTTTGAACAAATAAAATGTTGCAAGGAAAGAGTTATTCACATTACAACATTCATGAGCATATTAACACAACATACAGATTTAAAAGGTAAAGTAGAAACATTCAACACAAGGCAAAATATGCACAAGATAGTAAAATAGAAAGAAGAGGAAGCATGGATTTATATTAATGCAAGGCAGACAAGAAATTTATGATTGCAGATGTATAAGCAACTGCAAGAGAACCAAAGAAGAACCCTTTGAAAATATTTACAATTGCCTTTTAAAGAGTTCAAACATAACTTGAATCTAACCATGAAGTTCAAACGCCAACCAAGGTGGAGTTAAGTTGAAAAGAAAGAAATAACTAAATATCAGAGTAAAATATGATCTTGAATGCATCTTGCTACTGGAAGTGACAAGAAGGGCAAAAAATAATGCACCCATCCATAAAAGATTAAATCACCAAAGATTTGATTATTACAATCAATAAAGAAGCATGGAGGGCATTGGCATCATGCAAACAAGGCCAAAGAATGTAGTTCAGCATTAAAGAATAGTCCTTGTAATGTGTCATGGCTGCAACAAGCCAATTTGTGTTGCTGTCAAAAAATGTGGGATGCAATAACACGCGGTGTTAACCACCCATGTACACTTATACATTGACCCGCATGGAAAAAGATTTAATCTGCTCCAAAAAATGATGACCGTTGATATAGATCTCCCCATTTGAAATTGACGGTTGAGATGCAGCGAAAAAATCCCCCCAATGAGAGATTAAGACACCACCATTGATCAAGATGAGCTTTATTTTAAATAGATAGCTGAGATGCAACAAAGAATCTCCCAAGATGAGATCAAATCCAATGGTTGTCACATCTTCGCAAAAGGGAAACAATAGTGATGTGAAAATACGAGAGTCATTGGATTTAAAGCAAATCAGCAAAGAAGAAAAATGGCTTAACACGAAATGTTAACCGCCAAATTTTAGCGTGTTAACCCACAATAAAGAAAACAACCCATTGAAGATCTCTCAAATTGGTTATCTATGATGGGTTGAATGGGGAGCAAAAAAGGCCATCAATACCTAGAAGCAAATCAAAACCCAGAAGTAGATACAACAACATATCTAGCAGTCATAAAGATAGGGGACATGTGGGTGGGATCTTAGTACACAGATAGTTCTATAGTTGCCAGCTATCTATAGAGCTCAAATTCTACTGCTCACCTGCTCTTAGATGATCGCCTATATATAGTAGGGGGAGTTGGAAGGAAATTTTGAAATCGAACCTAAATTGACAACACACGGGGATCATTTTTTATTAAGGAAAACAAGTTTTGAAGGGTGCCTGAAACCCTTTACAAATTTTTTAAAAAATCAATGAAACCCAAGCCAAATAAAATTATAGCCCAAAGGTGAAACAGATCACCAACCAAAACAAGGTGACCAAGGTGGCATCACAGATAACACGGTTCACTATAGCCATAAAAACAGGTTTTGACCAGGCACCTGGAACCCCATGGTTAAAAGGGAATAGACAATAAGTCTCTAACCATATTAGACTATAAAAAACAACAGGCCAAAAGAGCCAGGAGAGCCAAAAACAGGATAGCTGCATCAGGCTTTCCCTTTTTGGTCCCATCTTTTGAGAGCGTAATGCCATATCAGAAGAGGGAGTGGAGGGCTTGACCTTTTTTCCTTTTACTATGTTCCATCCATCCTCCACCATACCAGCATCCTTCTATCACACAAAGTCAAAAACACCACAACCAACCCCCTAAACCCCCATAGTCGAGGAAAGGACCACAACAAAAGAAGGGATAACAACATCCTGAGATAGACCAACAACATCCCAAGACAGAGCCACAGGAGGGGCAGTAGTCAAATCGCCAGTGACAGAATTTGAGAGAGGGTGCACAGAAGAGATCACCACCGTTGGGGCAACAATCACAGTAGTCAAGTTTGCCACCAAAGTGTCCTGAGAAGAGTCACTATCCCCCACAGAGGGGACTTTCTGAACTGTGTAGTGATCATCTAAAACCCCCTTCCACTAAGAAGGGGACTTCTTTGATCTAGATTTTTTAGAGGATCGTTTTGATTAAGTAAAAATAGGTTTTGAAAGGACCCAAAACCTTGTACAAAGGGACAAGAAAGATATAACAATGAGAATCTTAAACAATCGTGGAGAACCACCCGACTAACTAGAGGGACACACTAATGTTCCCAACATGAGGGCAAACAACCCAAGTCACACATAGACCATCAAGATTTACATTTTGGTCTTTTCTTTTGAGAGAGTAAAGCCATATCAAATGAGGGTTCAGAGGATTGTTACTACTATTGGTTGTAAGCCTTTCAACTATTTTCAATTTTATGTGTGCAATGCATAAATCTGCATGCATCAAAGTATTGAAGGAGTAAATTTATGTGTTTCCCTGGTCCCTCTCAGTTATTATATATGTAGTGGGTGTGCAGTATCATGCTCATAGAAGAATTTCTTTCTAATCTAAACTAGCCTTTTTTGCTAGCTTCTCTCGTTCCTTACCCTACCATTCAATTTTGCTATCCCTACAAGATTATGATTTATTATTTACGCGAAGATCCCATGCGATGCTAAACCATAATTACATATACAATAAAGTGTCATTACATAACGTACATGAGAATGAATTCTTTAAAATAATGTCATACTAGAAATAATGTTTCAAATAGTAATTTCTCCATGATTCTCAAACTTAGAATTTGTGCATCAACAAGATTATTACTATTCTTAGGAATAGAATTAGATTGAATCAATTTTTTCCAAGTGTTCGGATTTAGTTTAATGTCACATAAATAGTATTTGGTTTGTTTTCTAGTTGTTAGTTTTATTTTGAGGGATCTCTATGTTACAGATTTTGGATTTAGATATATGGTCCTTTTTCTGCATATTCTAAAAGAGAAAAAAGGACAAGAAGCAAGCAAAATTCAATGAGTGATTAAGCACGGTAAATTTCACAGATGGAAATATAATTGAAAAATCTCTTTTTTTTTTACTTTAAGATATTGCAAGGTGACTGTTGAATATGTTGCAGTTGGCAATTTTCTTGTATATGATTTCATTGATTTTACATATTGTGAAAGTTGTATGAATATTTCAAAATATGTTTTTCTTAGATAATCATCTATACAAACTTCAACATTAGACCCTTTCCTTATTGGATAGATTATTATAAAGTATTAACAATCAAGTTAATTTATCTTGGACTTTATCAAATAGTGCATTTTTTTCTTCTTAAAATCATATTTTCCTATTTATTATGTTGAAATATCTAGTTGTTTGAGTTGTAAGACTTTGCAGGTTGACCATTGAATAAAGATAAATGTCTAATTATCAAAACTAACTTGCCTAGGATATTTGAGCTCAAGACCTCCTAGAAGTAAGGCTAGTTAGATTACCATTGGGCTATGAAATTTACTTGGTATCATTACTTGCTAATGTTATATTTGAAGATTTGGTGAGGTAATTAAGTTAATTAAAAAATAAAACATTTAATTAATGAGTGTGTGGGAAGTTTAGATGGTCTAATTGGTTGGTAAACCAACTATTATAGTTGGAGTAGGTCCTTCCCCTAAGCAACTCCTCCAACAATATAGTTGGCTATATATTTGGTAGGAAAATCTTATGCTATAAGGAGATTGGGGAGCCTCTTTAAAGGCTTGGAGGAGTCATTTAAGAGAGGTTTGTGTATCCATATAGGGAGGAGAAAAGCATTGCAATCCAGAGATCTACTCGTCACTCAAGAGGAAATTCTCCACAAGATCTCAGGGGAAATATTTAGCTGGTGAATTCAAATGAGAGGTGAGATTATTCAATTCTTTTCGGACTTGAATAAGAAGACTTAGTTGATTTGATAATCTAACCAAAAATTAATTGATGGGCAATGTATCAATTATGGGTTAGGGAATTGTGTTTCTTTTTTACATATTTCTTCTTAGGACCTGTTAGTTTAGGTCAAAACTTCAAACTAGAAAGAGATGGATCTTTCTGACCTCCTACTCATAACTTTTCTTTGTGATCCTTATCCTAGTATTCTTCTTCTTTAATCTATGCAGCCTCATTAGTGGCCTTCATCATTATGTCTTGGATCTCATCATTGCTCACCAAGTTATCCAAAAAAGTATTTTGTTCTTCCTCTTTCTCTTTTACAGTTATGTCAAGTGATATAGGCACACCTGATATAAAGAAATCAATTCTCTTAATTGTACTATAAATTTAATTGACATTGTATACAGACTCTAGTATACCAAAACCCAAAGTTGTGGCTAGTAAGATTTACTCTAGTAAGCTTATTGATCAGAACAATACATCTGCTAACAGTTTTCCTGAAAAAACTAAACATAAATCCAAGTGACCTTACCATCTAATTATGTTGTCATTAATGACAACATTCATACATTCATAACTAATTACTTAGAAATACTCTATTCATTCATGCATCTTGGTTGTTTGTTCATCTCTCTTTTTTAGGGATATTTTTTCACATGGGGTTTTCCCTCTTTCTCTACTTTATGAGAGATTACATTATTTTTCTTTTGCATATTATACATGGGTACCTAATACAGCCTTGTGGTGGAACCCATCATGCAATGTCATCTAACCTTTGGAGTTAAAGTGCATTCCCCTAAGTTGCACTTAGTGGGGTGATGGGGTAAATAAATATTCACTAATTACAGTTTACTTAAGTTTACTTACAATAATCCATTTGCATATTAGTTGTGTAGAAAAATAGGAGTTTACATTTTTATTTTAGCACATAATGTTGGAGAAATCCACTTGAGGTGGAGTTAGTTTCCATCCCAAAACTCTCTCTATGAGTTCTACCTATTTCTTGTATCACATTATCATCCTCTCATTTTTTCACATACTTTATTATACACTGAAGAATAATCCACCTTTGGTGGATATGTGATACACCTTTTCTAACTAATAGGTTATATCTTGCATCACTCCTAGCTATCATGCATTGCCTATATAATCAGGCATAGATCTACATTGAAATTCAAATAATTTGTACTAATTATCATGATGATCAATATTGAATCAATCATTTGATCATATTTTTTTCTCTCTTATTTACACTATCAATTGAGCTTCTAGATCTTGGCATTTTCATTCTTTTCCTTATGCAAATTCTTGGACATTTGTTAACTGTGTGAGAGGAGTTTACTATTTTCAAAGATTATAAGGATCTTATTTGAATAGATTAACGATTATTTTTTAAAGTGATAAGATTCATTGTTGTAAATGGAAAATTGAGAAGATTTTGTAAATAATACGCTTTTTTATCATAATGAGTAAATCATGTGTATAAAAGGGAGCAAGAAGTGGTGATTTGAGAGGGGGGGGAATGTGAAGATATTTTTTGGAGAGAATTTCTTTCGAAGGACTTTGATAAGTTTTGTCCTTATGCATTGGAGCTTGTAGTCAAGCTAGTTGCATGTATAAAAGAGGATTTTACATTGTGATTCATAAAGGTATGAGGAGACATAAATCTTGTAATGTGTTGAACAAAGAACAAACCACTTCAATTTAGATTAGGGTTAAGTGACTTATGACTTGCTCTCCAAAGGGAATTTCTTACACTCTATGTGCTTCAATCATGCTCAAATTCCTGTATGTTGAACATATGGTGGCCAAGCAATGAAGGATTTTACTAACTCTACTAATTGTGTCGTTTTGGATAAGTCTAAGTTTTTCAGAGAGAGGGGGGTGGTCATAAGAAAATGACTCCTTCCTCTTTTCTCACTCATATTACTTTTGACAGGAGGGGTTTTTATGTTAAGGCTTTATCTAGGAATGTTTTTTTTCTAGCAAGATGGGGAGTTTGGAATTGTAGATTCTTTGCAAGTTTATGGACTTCATGTAACTAGGAAAATTACCTACAACATTGTTTATATTGGGTGTCTCAATGTATTCATGTGGTTTGCTCACCCTTGGATTTTTGTGAAGAATATGTCAATGAAAATGGTTCAAATGTTTTTTATTCCTAGTCAAGTTGAGGTCAAGGAGCGAATACAAATTTTTTTCTTTGAATCGATGCCAAATGATATTTTGTGTAATGGCATAGCCATGTCGTAAGTATCTAGATGTTGTTCAATTCTATTCTATTCTATATATATTTATTTATTTATTTATTTATTTATTTATTTATTTATTTATTTAATTATTTATTTATTTATTTATATTTATATTTATATATTTTTTTTTTTATTTTTTTTTTTTTAAATTTTAGTCCATTACTTGTGAACTCGTTGGTTAGGAGATTTTTTGTAATCTGTCTAATATTGATTCTTTAAAAATGGAAATTGTGTGATCATGTTGATGTATTCACTTTGTTGAATAACTCTTCTTGTTTTATTTTTTCAATCCAAGGTATTTCTCTTGGACTCTATATGAAGGTCCTTTGTTTATGGGGCAAAATGACCTATCTTCAAAACAAGTCATCAAACGTTAATCCAATAAAGGATGACTCCATCATGTACCTATTTGGGTTACTTTGTCAAGGTTGTAGTTGAAAAACTATGAAGAAAAGGGCTTAATGCTTATTGTCAGTTCTTTTCAACAATAATGAATTACTATCTTGCTCATTAAATTTAGAATGCATCTTTCTATTTTCTAAATTTTGTATGTTTATGCTTGTGAATTACAAAGAGACCCCAACTAGTATACATTATCTTCCTCATCTCCTTCTTCAATCCAATCATGGCCCCAAGTATCCATAGTTTCTTATGAATCATCTTCATGACCTTCATTTCCATCTACAATGCCACCATTATTGTCGTGTATGCAATAGGAACCGTTATTAGAGGGAGTCATCAAAGTTAAGGTTTTGGCATCCACAGTGCCACCATTGAGGTAATATTTAGTTAGCATTATGCACTATATTTATGAGATATATAACTAAACTTTTTTTGCATATGTGAATTTCCACTTAATAAAACTTTAGTTGTTATTAATGATATCTCCAACCATTAGCCTCAAATCACCAAAGCATCATTTAATATTTTTTCTTTGATGAATAATATCCTCACAAAGTACAACAAATTTATGTGAAAACCTAGGAAGGGAAAACCACAATGAGAATAGCTATTTCGATCTTTTGCCCAAGTCCAACCTTACAAAGTAGGAATATAAAATGAATTTATAATATGATCTAGACACCAGTGTGCCAAAGACACCAATCCCCAACTACATTTGCAAGCACCCACCTACAAGAGACACTTTCTTATACTCAACTTTGAGTGTCAACTTAGTGAGGCGACAATCTTACCAAAGATACAAAAGATAGAATTGCATACCTTCAAACTAAATACTTTGCTTGAGTTTTAATCTAAACAACCTTTAATGAAATTGTACAATGATTGAGATGCACCTCACATTGCATCAATCAACTTCACATCAAAAATAACAAAAATCAAGAAACTACACTACGCACCTACTAGGAATTAACCTAGATCATCTATATATGAGAATTACAATTATAACTACATTGACATGTTGGCTTAGAGAAAAATTAAGTCATCTACAAGTTGGCCACAAGAACAACCTTCAGCCAAATGTGTAATTAGCCAACTCAAAATGTCCACACCTTACTCTAGAAGAAGGGATACACTATGCTTTACTCAACATGAGCTTGGTCGCAACAATCATCCACACACTATCTTTGTAAAACATACATTACAAATCTCTGGTGCACCAATATAGCACATAAACCCAAATCAATTGATAACCAGTTTTAATGCTTACTTTCTAACTATTGAAATTTAACTACTAAAAATTTGGAATGTTCCATAGTGTGGGTAGACATAATCTCCTTCCAATTGAAATGTCATAATGTTTAACTACAACAAAATATCAAACAAAACAAGTTGTCGATGTAAACACATTATCTAAGGAATAGACCTCAACAACAAACCATAACCACTTTTGGATCATCTTCAACAATAGGAATGGATGCAAGATGTTATTACAAGCATACTTTAACTTATCTTAACAACATAACTCATCATTGTACTTCCAAAACTCAAATGACATAAACTTAGCAGGAGTAAAGTAGTTGTTATAGTTGTAGTTACAGTTATACAATTACTTGTTGATATAACACCATAGTGAGCTCCTTTATTGTAATGTACCTTTTGCATTTAATTCTCGCTTACTATTGACTCCTCTTTGACATCAATGTAAACATATGTTAAACACAAGCATCAGTGGTAATTCTTTACATAGTTATGCATCTAAAACTCTGCTAAAATAGCACATTTACTTATAAATGTTAGTATTTTTCTTAAAGAAATCTATCTCAAATGTATTCACATGTACAAAGTGAATCAAAGGGTCAACACCTAAAGCAATCAAAACTGGTAACTTCATCTAAGTTTGTATACCAAAAATATACATTATAAATCTTCAATATATTCTAGCTTCCATCTTCAACTATAATATTGTTTACATAATTATGTTTCCCAATGGTTGCCACATGCATTAATTGTTTAGCTATTAATCACTCTTTGTATTTCTAGCAAGAATATCTAACCAACTATTTTATTAATCCATGTTGATGTTATACTCTTAATTCTACCTAATTAAAATATATATACAACCAAAGTAGCAACCTTAATGTTGAATAGACTATGGTTTTCCACTAAATGATTACAAAATGATTTATTGAGGTTGTTCGAGAAAAAGAGTTCTAAATGAGGTCGTTGCATACTTCAACAATTCACCCTCAAGGTACAACACTCATCAATGTCACCATAAAATACTAAACCTATAGTCATTACAATCAATCCATATTGCTTGCATGTATTATTTTATATAGCTAAAATTGTAACTAACTATGTATTTTAATTTGGGATAAGACTTAATGTCATTGACTATGAAAGTTACATAATAATTTCTAATTTGTCTCATTGTTTGAAACCAATCTCTTCCATTTTTTAAACAAAAATAAGAATTCATTTACAATGATAGCAAGTTCTATAAATTTGTTAATAATTTTTTTTTTTATGTATATATAAGTTAATATTATTATTTTTGTTATATTGTATAATTCAAAAGTTAAAATAAAAATAATATAATAATTATAATATAAAATTTGAGTGTTCAATAATCAATGGAAAGCCATTTTTAACATCATATATTCATTTCAAATGAAATGGGTGGCAAGGCTAAAGTTACACAACCACATAATTTATTGATATAATAAATTTATCAATTGATAATAGTTTAAAGAGGGGTCATAACAATGAATTTATTCAATGTATTATGAATTCCATGCTCGACTAAAATCTTGTCTACATAACTTAGTATAGTTCCCAACAATTGTCATAAGGTGCAATTAACTATTTATCATTCTTGTATTTCCAACAAGAGTATCTTTTTAACTTTTGAGTTAAGGGTCAATTAATTAATACATTGAAATTGGTAACTTAAATGTTCAATAAACAATATATTTTTCCTTTTGAATGGTTACAAAATGATTTATTCAAAGGTTTAAACAAAAAGAGTTGAAGTTGCTTATTTCTTCAATTGGCCTCACACTCTCATTGATCTTTAATCTCATCATAAAACTACTTTTTACTAAATTCTAGTCATTACAGACAATCCATTCCATTTGGTTGGATGTGTTATTGTATTTACCTATAACCATAGCTAACTTGATAATTTTGATTGGAGATAAGGTTTAATGTCTGGTGAAGGCTACAAAATAATATATGGTTTGTCATCATTGGTCATATATATATATATATATATATATATATATATATATAATGACAACATAATATTACATATCGTTAATGACTTCAATTTTTGAAGTATACAATTTTTTAAATCTTTTTTATGATTAAGAGGTCCAAGTAAAGGTTAATTATTATGATTATTAGTTAACTTTAAATAGATTTGAACCTAAGACCCTTGAGATAAAAGGCTCACAATTTACTAGTGTTATAGACTCTTGTATAATTTTTGAAGTATACAATTTAGTAGTACTACTAAAATTTAATAATAAAAGAGAATTACCATTCTATAATAATTTTAAAAAGACCAAAACACATAATCATAAATAAAATATTAAGTGATTTTTACTGATAACCACACAATCATATGAAACTTATTCAAAGCTCATGTAAATAGTTATATAATACTTATTCAAGAATTATGTTAGACATTTAGTAGATACTGAATCACATATCTCAAATAAAAAATAGATAAGTAAATTACTCTAATTATAATTGAGCAAATCACAATTTTTTATTAGTAGATGCTGACTCACATATCTCAAGATAAAAAATAGATAAGTAAATTACTCTAATTATAATTGAGCAAATCACAATTTATTATTAGTAAAACTTACTATTAGGAAACAAAAGAAAAGCTTTAAAAAATAATAATAATACTAAGCAAAACAAAAGAAAAATACAGAAAATTGAATTTGTTTATTATTCAACTGCGAAAAGTACTTTGGAATTAGTGAAGAGCTGGACTCTTTGAAAAGGCCCAGCAGAAAACTCCAATGAAGATGAAAGCCCGACTCTTGCAGTGCCACCACAGTTCAATTCTTGGTGCGAGTCAGAGAAGATGAAAGTAGTTGTCTGTAACTGAGTTGGTCCATAAACAAGCTTTACCAACGGTAGTAAAAAAAACAAAATGGATCTCTCGACTAAGATTAAACTTTTCTTGAATTCATTGTATTCCACAGCCATGGCGCATACTTTGATTAATTGAATTCATTGTTAACCATACTTGGCCACCACCGCCTGAGTCATTATGATTGGCGTGACATTGCATAGTCGTTTTGATCGAGGAAGAAAGGAATCCTGTTATTTGTTTTCATGGTTGTCTTTGTCAAAAATTTGATGGATCGCCTGTAAATATTTATTTATTATCAAAAAAATTTCCCATGTTTCACACCATTCGTATCTCTTGATCTCGAGATCAACTATGACAGTTTTCTGAAATATTTTGGATTGTAAATTGCCAAATCTTTGCCATGTTGAACGATTTCTATCTCCTGATCCCATTGTCAAGAACGGTTTGATTGTTTTCTCAGCTTATTTGGGCTAAGGATGGCATGTAGTCTTAGTCTCCAATGATTTCTTAGTTCTTTTGAATTTTCTTCTTCAAATAGATGTGAGATGAGCATCCATGTAATGTCACTGAATATGATGAAAAAATGAGGTTCACTATAATGGGTATGCTTGAAATGCTTACCTGACCATCATTTGTCTTCTCTAAGGAAATTGAAGTCTACATTCCCCCCCAACAATGAAACCGTTTGGGAGCCCAAAGCCTGACCCTGAGCTAAAGCTCCCTCAACCCAATAATGGAGACAATTCAAAAGCTGGTGATGTTGAACTCATTCCCTCCTCGCCTAAGTATGTGGAGAACAACCTGCCGGCGGTGTATAAACCAGATGGTTCTCAGCCTGCTCTGAAGCTGCTCACAGAGTTGAGGAATACAATCGCAGAGGCCTTATTCCCTGATGATCCCTTGCGCCATTACAAGCACAAGCCTAAATCCGAGAAACTCATACTAGGTGTACAGGCAGTCTTTCCTGTGCTTGAATGGGGAAGACATTACACATGGAGTAAGTTCAGGGGAGACTTGTTGGCAGGTTTAACAATTGCAAGCCTCTGCATTCCTCAGGTTGCTATTTTCGTGCTTTTTTTCTTTAAAGATTCCCCTATGCTTTCGTTTTAAGTAATACCCAGAAATTTCCATGCAATGACCTAAGATATAGGATAAGCTTGGCCCATGGTTCCATTTTATCCTCGATAGACATTTTATTGAGGAGTATCTGCCATCAACATCCATATCTGCTCTAGAATATTTGAGTTGAATTTTGAGCTTAACATTTGATTGAGATAAATGTCTGATCTCTTCTAACCAACAGGATATCGGATATGCGAAATTAGCTCATGTGGATCCTCAATATGCCCTTTGTAAGTTTCTCTTTCCACTTGCCTTTAAATAAAGTGCTTATAACTTGAGAATGGTTTTAACTTGAGATAATAATTAATGAGGTGGCACCGATAATTTGCAATCTCTAAGTAGGATTTGCAGTTCAAGTCCCTACTGATTGGGAATTTGTGTTCTCTGATAACATAGGAGGGCTTGTATGATTTTTGACTTCCCTTATGACTTGTCTTAGTGTAAATGTTTTGCTAAAAAACACTACATATACAGTGGCACATCTATTGTTGAGAATTTCGTTCAGAAAATTCTGTGAAAGGAAAGCAATGTTTGGTCAGTACTTGAGAAATAGAACAGTTCAAAAAAAAAAAAATGCTTTAGAAGTCTCTTAAATCATAAACTTGCCCATTACAGAGGAATGCTTTCATATAGCTATAAAAATAGCATAATGTAGATGATTTGTAAGCCTTTAGCAGTATTTGTAGTGAACAGCAAGACAGATTATATCTCAAATAAATAGGATTTTAATTGGTTTCCAACTTTTGCTATGTGATGTTGGAAGACACTAGCTTTGTAACCCCCTTGATATATGCTGCTATGGGAAGTTCCAGAGATATTGCTATTGGGCCAGTTGCTGTTGTTTCTCTCTTGTTGGGCACATCAGTCAGCAGGGAAATAGAAGATACTCACTCGGCCGATTACTACCGACTTCTCTTCACGTCAACATTTTTTGCTGGCATTTTCCAGGCAATACTTGGAATCTGCAGGTTTGCAACGCATACTTATATCAATAAATCCAACATATGTACCACCATTATCATCTAATGGTAGTTTGGTTGGTCAGGCTTGGCTTCCTGGTTGACTTTCTATCTCATGCATCTATTGTTGGCTTCATGGGAGGTGCTGCCATTACAATTTCCCTACAACAGCTGAAAGGATTTCTTGGCATTAATAATTTCACCAAGAATGCAGATATGATCTCTGTAATGAAGTCTGTATGGGGTTCTGTTCATGATGAAGTATGTAATTTCACCAGTTCTACTTGTCTTATGTTTTCTGCTTTGAAATTTGTAAATATCTGCAATTTCTAAAATTCATTCAATGGTTCCTTTGGATCACTTAACAAGGGAGAATTGAGGTGATATAATACAGCTGAGATTTCAAAAATGTTCTAGAAAACGAATTTCTAGCTCATTAAGCTTCTAAAGTTTTATATGTTGTAATGTTTTGCATATTTGCAGTGGAATTGGCAGACCATTTTGATTGGAGCATTTTTTCTGATGTTTCTACTGACTGCAAAATTTATTGTAAGTCCAAACTCCTCCTCAAGTTTATTATGGCAATCAAATCAAGTAAAAAAAATCTTATTTAGGACGCTTACATTCGAAAGGCTCATACACTTCAGAAATCTGATCCGGCCTTCCCATTTATGTGAAAAGTCCGAAAATTCCGTTCTACATGTAGCTTTTGTTAAGTGAATGAAAAGCACATACAATCTCAACTAAGAAATTTTCCTAATGCAACCAACTTCGACAGGGTAAGAAAAGAAAGCAACTTTTCTGGGTTCCTGCTGTGGCTCCACTGATCTCAGTCATTTTGTCAACTCTCATTGTTTTTCTCACACGTGTAGACAAACATGGTGTGAAAATTGTAAGTATACATTCCTACAGTTATGGTGGTTGTTGGTTTTCCTAACAAAAAATGTGGGAGAAGCTAAGTGGAGAGAGGAGCAATTTATCGTGGTTATTTCCAGGTTATGTGGGTTGCTTTCAATATCTAGGTTCCCGCAATGAAATTTATTATATTTAAGTTAATTTAACAGGTAGGACACATTAAAGACGGAATAAACCCAAGTTCGGCAAAGAAGATTGCTTTAAAGGGCACCCTTCTTCCAAAAGGCGCTAAGATTGGTTTCATGGTAGCTTTGATTGCTCTGACGGTATGATAAACAATCTATTTAAGCCTTCCATTTTCCTTTTTTCTCATTATAGTGGCAGAATTAACTATTAATAGACATTAAAGTGTAATACTGGGGTATAACTTTCATGTTGATGTTGATCAAACTGGACTGAGGTTATCTGATTCTGAGCCTCAATAAATAAAATTTATTGGTAGAAAATCATTAGAATAGTAGGTTGTACGGTCAACTTATACGTTGTGATAAAACTGGACTGATATTATAATTTATTTGTCAACATGCAATGACCATTACAGGAAGCTATTGCAATTGGGAGAACATTTGCTACTTTAAAGGATTATCATTTGGATGGAAACAAGGAAATGATAGCAATGGGCATTATGAATATAGCTGGTTCATTGACTTCATGCTATGTTGCAACTGGTATTTTTAAATTATTCACACGTGTTAGGTTCTTTAATTGTTTTAACCTGAAAATGCTTTGTAGAATCCATCTGGATATCATATGTTGTCTTTTTCTTTTCTTTTCAGGCTCCTTCTCACGCTCAGCAGTAAACTATAATGCAGGATGCCACACAGCAATTTCTAATGTTGTGATGTCAATCACAGTTTTAATTACACTTTTAACACTCACACGACTTTTCTACTATACTCCAAATGCAATCTTAGCTTCCATTATCATCTCTGCGGTCATGAACTTAATTGACATCAAGGCAGCATATCTCATTTGGAAAATTGATAAACTTGATTTTGTTGCCTGTATGGGAGCCTTTCTGGGTGTAGTATTTGTCTCTGTTGAAATTGGTCTCTTGATTGCAGTTAAGTAACACTTTATCTCTCATAGCATTAGTAACTGAAGGAAGAGTGATGCTTATGTATAGTGGATGTTAAGCATAAAAATTACTCAAATTTAGGGTTGGAAAAGCAGGGAGCATAGGCATTTTTATAGGCCTTTCATCTAACTTAGCAATGTGTTAGTGGTTTTTATTTACTTTATTCTACTGGCATTTGTTATTGAAGTAGGTATGCTCCTTTAATTCCTGGCACGGGTTATGAAACAGGTTGCTCTTTCCTTTGCAAAAATTCTTGTACATGTGACAAGGCCCCATACAGCTTTACTTGGCAAAATTCCAGGAACAAATATATTCAGGAACATTGAACAATATCCATCAGCAACTATTATTCCTGGGGTTCTTGTTGTGCGCATTGATTCTTCAATTTACTTTACAAATGCAAATTACATCCGAGAGAGGTAAGATCTGTTTGTGTCTTTATTTACTGTGAACATACATTTTTCTATTTAGATTAGGGTTTCTCAAAACACATGCTCTATTTGGAAGCTGATATGCAATTTTTCTTCTTGCTTTTTTAACATGGTTGTGCCCATCTATTGATAAGTTTTTTGCATGGATTTGCAACATTATTTTTATGGCATTCATTGATTCTTTATGCATGATAGATTTTAAAGATGTGCGTTTGTGAGTATATAATCGGGAACAAATTAGAGAAGGAATGGACTTGCTGAAAAGATTCGGTCCACTGTTGGACTAAACAATTGGTCCCTCGGTAGGTGGTTACTGGAAAGTTGGTCGGAGAGAAAGAAAAGGGCTTGCAATCCTGGAATATGCTGGTCGCTAGGCATATTGATTGCTGAATGTTGTCTTCCTCCTACAAACAAATAGGGTTAGACTCTCTATTGCCCTTGGCAATAAGATCCTACTTTGAAGGTTGTTAGCATATGATTGCATCACTTGGCCTCTGGTAGGACCTTAAATGAATGGATAAACAATCTAAATGTTTCGCATGTCTGTGATTCAAAACAAATATTGTAGTGATAGAAGCTCATTTAGGACAGGATAATTAAATTAGAAAGCTTAACCAAGATAACCTTAGTATTCTGCAGTGTATTTTCAGTGCTGCCACATTCATATGTATCATAAGCCGACATCTTCAAGAGATATCTTCCTAACCTGCCCATGCTTCAACTGTTGCTCACATGCTTCAGATCTTCCTGCACTCGAATGCACCCATCTAGGATGACCTAAAAAGAAATGTCAACCACTCATTGGTCACCCACATTCTCCACGTGCCAAGCATGAACCAGAAGAACCTCTTATTCTGAAGATTGCCAATTATTAAAGCCCGTTGGGCTCATGGGACCGTCGAATATTTTTGTTTTCTGCATCCCACACACACAGTATATCTCATGAGCAAGTCATTTTCTGTTGACAGATTATTTGTTTAACTTTCCTGCCATCAAAATCATCCAATGTTGAGGATTTGCTAACCACTTCATCATCTAGCATTCCACATCTGTCCTATTTATTTAACGCATGCAATAGATCATCAGCCTCCTTATCGGCCCCTCAATAAATTGTCTTCTTGCTCTCCTCTTCTATGTCAAGTGGCACAACCTGATGGAGCGTCATCACATATAAATATGATCTCTATACACTTGTAAATGATATGGACTCGTTGTAACATTGAATTGTTTGTGAATTTTAATCCCCAACTCCTTATACTCAAAATGTTTGGTGCATTTTGTCCCTTCTTATGTCTGATTACATGTATTTATGTTTGTCGGTTATATTATGAAAATTGATTGTACCTGTTCCACAACACACAGTCGCATGATCAAAGTGAGCATAAACTACAATTTTCCTTTCGCTATCTAAAAAAAATCAAAAACTATTAAAGAAAATAGATAATTTTGTCTACTCAAAAAGTGGTATGAAAAATTCATGTGATACTTAAATGCAACAAAGTCTTATCTTGTGGGATGCAATAAACACATATAGAATATGAAATGTCCCCTTTTTGAAATAGGATTTAATAATAAATAATAATAAAATTATAATATTAAATGAATAAAAATTTAATTTAATTACATTACAATTAAATTTAGTAAAGTTAATAAATCATCAAAAGGCATGAAATAAAAAGTTGTCTACCTCAAACATGGGATACAAAAGGGAGAACTTCATTTGAAAAGGGGGACAGGAAGGAAGAGAAAAAAGAAATGAGAAGAAAATAAGTAAGTGGCTACTTCAAAGAGGAAAAGTTATGAGAGTTGTCTCTCTCAAAGAGTGACAATTATGACGGGCTTGTGAGGACTCTTTCAAAGGGTAGAAATGATGAAGGGTTGTGAATCTTTCAAAAGGTGGTAATTATAAAAGATTGTGATCATAGTTCAAAATATCGCAGATACATCTGCGATAAGTCTACTTATCGTGATATTTTTTGGCTGCCAAGAAGTAATGTCAATTTTTCGCAGATAAGTTTAATAGGAAGCTAGCAGGCTGGAAAGGAAATTTGCTCAGCCAAGCTTGTTAATTTACATTGCTGAAATCTTGCCTCCAATGTTTACCTACCTATGCCCTGAGTCTCTTTAGAATTCTGGCAAAGTATGCTGATGCTATTGAAAGAATTCAGAAAAACTTTTTCTTTTGGACAGGGACAGAGTAAATGAAAAGAATGCCGTTGGTGGCTTGGGACTTAGTGTGTAAGCCAAAGAGTTTAGGTAGTCTTGGTATTAGGCCTTTGAGACTAATAAACAAAGCTCTTCTTGCTAAGAAGGGTTGGAGAGTCTTAAAGGAAACCAATGAATGGAGTAAGATTTGCAAACATAAGTATTTGTTTAATACACCTATCTAGGAGTTCCTTAATTCCCAACCCCCTCCCCCCCCCGCACCCCCCCAGTTTCCAATGCTTCATCCATTTGGAATGTTGTTCAAGGGGTTAAGGAGATTACGGCTTTAGGAAGGAGATGGAAGAAGAGTGAATTTCTGGGAGGACTGTTGGTTTCTAGACTATCCTCTGGAAAGTGCTTTTAATGATCTTGACACTATAGAGAGGTGCAAACAGAGATTTGGAGACTATGTTTCGAATTATTGGAACAATGGGAATTGGGTGAATAATGTGAAAATTAATCCAGACCTTGGACTTATTCAAAATTCTCTCAATTCTGTAAGTATTAATCAAAACTCTCAAGATTCTCTTGTTTGGGGAATCCATCCTGCTGGGAAATACAAAGTTGCTATGGTCTTCAAAGCTAAAAGTGAAGATAGTTCCCCTCTGTGGGTGAAGGCATGGATGAGAGATCTTGTTCCTAAGATATTCTAGATTGCTCTTCAGAATAAAATATTGACTATTGATAATTTGAATAAAAGAGGTTTCCAGTTGGTTAATAGATGTATCCTTTGCAAGAAAGATGCGGAAAACATTGACCGTCTGTTTATCCATTGTAGCTTTAGTCAAGAGGTATGGAAGATTATTCTGGATTATTGGAAAGTGACCTTGGTTCATGCTGACAATTTGACTAATTGTTTTATGAGCTAGAAATGTCCTATGAAAGGTACGTAAGTCAATGTTCTATGGAACTTCTCTCTCCCTCATTTGTACTGGGGCATCTGGAAAGAAAGGAACAGTCCTATCTTTAGGGACAAAGATTCCCCAGCTTGGGCGGTGGGTCAAAAAATCATTAGGACAACTAAGGAGAATTTCATCTCCCACAATGGAGGAAAAGTGGATTTCAATATCACGGACCCAACCATGAATATCTATGTTAAAACTGATTCTAAAAGAGAGGCTGTGGTTTGTCTTTCCCCTCCGAATGGATGGTTAAAAGCAAATTTTGATGGGTCTATGAAAAGGAACCCACGAAGGACTGGTTGTGGTAGAGTTTTGAGGGATTACTATGGGAGAGTTTTTAATGCTATTGCAGTCCCCACTGGCATTTCCTCTAGTCATATTGTGGAGGCAACTATTGCGCTTCATGTGGTTAGAAAGGCAATGGAAACTAGATACCGAAATCTCTGGCTGGAAGGGGACTCTCGTAACATAATTAATTATGTAAATAATAAAAATGGTATCTCAAGGACTATTGAAGCGACAATCATGGAAATAAAGGGGCTCTTAAATAATTTTGATGAAGTCCATATTTCCCATAGCCACCGAGAAACATACAGAGCTTAAGGAATTATTAAAGTTTGATGTGACTAACTCTAATGTGGGGAGGATTAACTATTAGATTTTTTACAAACTGCGGGAGCATTTTGATAAACCCGATGAGAAGGTTGGGAAGGAGTCGGGCGGTAATCTTGAGTTTCTCCAAAAGGCCAAGATGCATGTTGAACTATCCCTCATGGTTGACACATGGATCCATAATGAAATAAATTCTCTGAGAAAGATGGTCAGGGATCTGCAAGGCAATTTGGAGGCAGAAAAGAAAAATAGAATGGAGCTGGAAGCAGAGGTTGGGAACATTTATGGAAAGCTCCTAGACTATGAAGCCAAACTTAAGCATCTTGTTAAGAACAATGAGCAGAACATGAATGCGGTTACTTCCAGCTTATGTGCAATTGCTGCTAGCTTAGGAAGGAGAAGTGTGGATGAGATTGTTTCTCTAGTGGGGGTCCCAACAAGTGCACCAGGCAGAGCACTAGGAAGGCTATTGAAGCAAGTCTGGGTTTGACTACTAAAGAATCTATTGAGGAAGTGGCTAACATTGGTAAGAACCTCGCTAAGTAGTGAAGGAGCTCGTCTGAGGGGGATAAGGTTTCCTTTTTGATTATATGGGTCTTTCTGTTCTGTCGTCTGGTACTAGTATCTGGTTCTAGTCGTAGTGTCTAGTCAGTACTGCTGGTCTTTGTCTTTTTAACAGCAGTAAGGTGTTCCCTTTTGGGGATTTTGTTTTGTATTGTTATGCTTTATACCTGAGGTTTCAGGTCTTTGTAAAACTTGTTTATTTTGCTGATACTTTGAACTTTAGGCTTTATCTTAGTTAATTGTTGTAAGGGGTTTCGGGTCCCCTCAAAACCTGTTTTTACTTTAATACAAAAAACTTATCGCAGATAAGTTATCGTAGAAAAGTTTCAAAATATCACAAAGAATTTACTAAAATATCGCTGATATTTCTTTATTTTATCGCAATAAATAGCAGATTTATCAGCCACAAGCCTGTTACAGATGGGGATGGCTGAAAAAAGGGCAAAACACATGGTTTGATTGGAAAAACATATTTGGAGAGGAGAGAAAGAGCAAAGAGGAGAAAGAAGGTTCCGTCAGGATTGGGAAAACAGAAATTTGACTGGAAAAACAAATTTTAAGCTCCCAATATTTTCCCAAGAATTTTCTGACTTACCTCTAATATTTCCTAATATCTTTCCTTTTGCCTCGGGAATAAAACGTCGATAACAATATTTTGAACTATGGTTGTGACAATTACAAAGGACAATCATGATGAAAAAGTGTGACTCTCCCCCACATTGAAAGATATATAGGGGAGAAGGTTTCATTTGAGGACATCTAAGGCAGATCGATTTGGGAAATAATTTTTCATTCTCAAAGGCAACAATGAAAAGTGGTGACTCAATTCTTCTAAAAGGTGGTGACTCATCAATAGATAATAAAGGAGATTTCCTTCCAAGCATTGAAGGACTTATTAATCATCATATTTTATCCATCAATCATTAGTCCGTCAAGAAATCAAGCAAACAATCAAACAGCGAGTTCAAGCAAACAATCCTCAAATCCACATCAATCATCAATTCATCTTGGGATCAAGAAAACATACCGTTCAGCAACAAAGCATCAGTCTATTGAATCAACGATCATCCCATAATCGTCCACCAATATAATAAACCAGCATTCATTATATCATCACTTTTCAATCATCTAATCAACGATTACTTAATCACAACTCAACAATGCTTCAAATCCTCAAGTCAAAGGAATTGATTCAATCAATCAATCATTAAACAGCAATTGAATGATCGATCAAGACAAGAGATCGAAAAGTATCAATGATCCCATATCGCCGAACCAATCAGATCCGACTTACAATGATCTTTTGGCTAAAAAGATGGGTAAAATTTATTCAACAAAGAAATATAAAGCAAGAAGGGCTAAGAGCCCGACACAGAAAACAGCACTACACAACCCTATCTTTATGCACTAACTAATCCAACATATGGGACAATTTTGAGGATAATTGTCCTATATCCACAATATTCCAACCCTATACTCGATCAAAAGCCCATTTGGCTATATAATCTACTACATTCCTATTGTCTAGGAATGTGATTAAAAGTAATAGATCCAAAAAGGCACACAACCTTAGAATCTAAGTACAAACTGACACCATCTATTCACTGCATTCAACAAAGTGTAACAGCCATCTTTCCTACCCCTTAGTTTCTCTATATTTAACATTCAAAATAAGCTATCTACATATTCACATGCATGGGATTAACAATTATAACAGACTAATTGATTCTCATGAAAGGCCTTAACTAACAAATGGTGACTTATTTCATTTATTTAATTAAACTAAAAGATTAAATTGCATGGAAGAGAGAGATCTTTAACTAGTTGATACATTTAAATATCACTTCATATAACTTAAAGGAAATAAATGTGATTGCAACATAAATAAATACATGTCTAGCTGAACTTGAATGAGCATGAAAGGATATTCAAATACCCACTAAATTATATCAAGCTAAGAGTGTAGACCCGCTCTATCTAGTGCAAGTCTTGGCTTTGGTGGAGAGAAGCATTGTCAGAGGCTTAAACACCCAACCACGGACCTAGTGTATCCCTCTCACTCACAGCTGAGAATGGCCCTACCCTACACAGGATAAGGCACAGGGACACCATCTCGTCCTGCCACCTGAGCATCTTTGCGTTAGATTGTCAACTACACAGCCAACTGTGGAACCTTCCTATCAGCCTATCCATCTGACTACAAGTTATTCTAACCTCTAGTGATCACAACAGTATCATTTGCCACTAATCCTACCCTAGCCAAGGATTTACATGGACAATGAGCCTGATCACCCACCACTCGACTTGACAAACAAGACTACACCCAACTGCCCACCATGAGCTAACCAGAATTTTGTATTTCAGCTTATAAATTCTAGACTGATCCTGACATAAATTCTATTTTAAATGCAGAAATTGCACAACCATCTTACATGGGTCACACCACACATCTCCGCCTTGCACGTAAATTCCCAACGTATATTAAACTGGTTGAACAAAGCAAAAGATCATGAAATTCCTTCAAGAGTTTCTTGCTAATGCAAGTAAACAAAGTGGCACATCTTCTCAATCGCTCCACATCTAATGGAGTAAATTTCCATGCTCTCAACGACATAAGGAAGGGTGTCATTGTAACATGTAGAGTGTGTTCGCACACAATTTGTCTCTTATTAACACCTTCTGAAAACAGACAAAAGGTAGAGAAATATAAAACATTTTGAGCCGACAGCTCATCCCATGAATAACATGCCTATGCACATAGTTTTGAACTCTGATTTATGTTCATTCATGTCTGCTTGGACCAATAGAAACAAGGAGATGATTGATGCATATATTCAGACTACCATTGAACGACAGTAATGGCATGGAAGAATTAACAAATACAACCTAACAGGGCTGCACTGAAGTATGAAAGAGATTTCTTTCTCCACTCCAAATCGCAAGCTTTAGCATATGGCTTTTTTGGCTGTTGTTCAGCGCTTACAGCAGTATTTAACTTCTGCAAAACTTAAAGCAGGATAGCAGAAATTGCAAATGAGAAATGAGAGCAACCCATGCGAGACAAGGATTTGCCAACTTATAGAACAATTCTTGGTTACAAGGGAATTATGCCTGACCAAGAAACAGTTATGTGCATGAGAGATTGCAAGGTGGCAAGCATGAGTTACAATCTTGATAGAAATTGAAATAAAATACAAAGGGGCTGAAATAATAAGGAAAGATAAGATGCCAATAGACTTCATGCATCAATTTAATTTGATGTAAGAAGAAAATTAATAGAATCTTTCCCATGATTTATTACATCCATTATACTCACATTGTTTACACATGTTTGTACGTGTTATTTATACAGATACATATAAATATGTTATATTTCAAATATACATATACTTAAACATTATATTTAAATATACGCATACATACATATACATATATGTAACACGTACAAATGTACATACGTACTATGGGTATTGTTTATATAATAGGTCATGTCTGACAACACAAGGAGGCTGCAGAGCATCCAAGTTCCCAAATCAAAGCTAACAATTGTTTTCATTTTCCTTTAATGTTCAGGTGAGTATATATTTATGTATCTTTCTAGATTAGATGACCCAATTAGCTCACAATGGATACTTAACGTAATCTAGTTTGCCCAGCCTACTTTCCCTAACTATGGTGGTTTAGGCTCATACCTATTAGCTCAGTGGTAGGTTGGTGCACTCATGCCCTATTCCCTCTCTGTCAATGCTCCCTCCATCATCGCGCTTCCTTCAAAAAGAATTAACAAGGTGAAAGCATACTTTCACATCACTCAAATAAAAATTAGTTCTCATAAGTTCATAACTAATAACCATATTAACTAACCATTTCCATTCATGTGATACCATATAATTAACCAACATCTTCCATTCCACATGAAACATAATGAATAACCAATATTTCCATTCATTTGAACTCAAAATGAGTAATTAATTTAACCAACCATTTCGGATTCAACTAAATAAATTTTCAAAATCAACAAAATGAGGAATGTAACACAAACTCACCAATGCCTAAGAAATACATTCACAAATAATCCTTTTCCAGCCAAGAAGACAACTTTGTTCCACAACATGCAAAATGGCAAGAACCTCCATGTAAATATTCATATGAATAACCTTATCAATTGAAAAAAAACTGAACATCTCCAAAAACATCTTGCTCTACACTACTAATACTAGCATGACTAGGATTCCCCGATAAGAACCATAAATGTTAATTTAAAAACTCTTTGCCGAGGAGGGATCCAACAACCCTCCTAATTTGTCTTTCACAAAGCATGTCTTCATTTATCCCTCATAACCTACCTATAACTCACCCAAAGAGAAGCCCATCTCTCTAAAGAGAGAGTAAACCAATTGCAAATATCAACATCTCCAAGATCTACGCCTCCAAAAAAGTCACTCTATCGAGACAAACTCTTGAAGAGAATAGAGAATTTTCCACCACAAGCGTTGAACAACCATCTTAGCATATCATGAAAAATCCTACAATTCCTCTCCAACCAAATATGCCATGTACTTAAAGTGGGTCCAAGAACCCCATGCAACCTAAAGAAAAGAAGTCTTAACTGGAGCTTTACCCCAACGAGCCCAAAACTCATCCAAAGAGCGGACATTACAATAGACCTAATTCCAAACTCCCCACCAAAAGTCTCCCTAGAGAAAGAGCATTGAAAGAAAAGATAAGAAATAAACTCTTCATTCTTAAGACACAAAACACATAAAGAGGGACCACATAAGCCCCACTCGTACAAATTATTTCAAGTATGACATTGATTTTTGAACCAACAACCACATGAAAAAGTTTCACTTGGGCCAAAAAAAATTATTTCATACCTAATTCCACTAAGGCACCCACATACCTCCAAACAACTATTTATCAAGCTCCAAGAACCCCATAGCAACAAAATACTTACCAAACAAATCCCTAACCTAGGCCAAAATATCTAACCTCGCTAAGGAGTTGCATTCACGAGAAGCAAGAATCTAAGCTAACTCTCTTCAAGTCCTTTAACCATCGTGGAGACCATTCACAAGAATCCTTCCATTTATAACTTGTATTCAGTCTTAAATTTTGAACAGTCTTATAATCCGCTACCACACTCCAACTAGCTGCAGTAAAACTATCACGAAGGAGTAGAAAGGGTGGTCACATGGAAAGAATAGGAGAATTACCATCCCAAGAAAAAAGTCAAAAAAGAGCTTTTAAGCCCTTTTGCAAATCTATTGCAAATCTAAAAGGTCCACTTTTAATAAGTTGAGCTCAGGTTTTCAAATTATGTCAAATCATAGAACCCTTTCCCTCCAAATGACAAGGAATATCCAAACTAGTAACTCCTTTTAAATACTTACGCATAAGAATACAAGCCCAAATTGGTCTTGACTAGTATTGCCAAAAATATTTGGTTGCAAAGACTTGCCATTCAAGATAGCAGAAGGATGATCAAGGCACTCCTCTTTCTTTGGCCTACACACAAACTACCACTTAACTAAGCTCCACTTAGAAGCAATGGATAGCCACTGGTGGGTCTAGTGATTAACTTTTTAAAGTAGCTTACCCAGCAACTCGATCCAATAAGACCAAATTTGCCTACCAACAACTTCAAGGATACTCAGATAAAGAAGGGAAGAGAACCAATTTGAAACTTCAAAACACAATCCTTCTCTAAATGGTCTTAAGAGTATTTAAAAAAATAGATACAAGATTTGTGCTCATTGACTTTAAGACCCAAAGTAGCTAAATAAATATCCAATGACCACCTAAAAAATTCAACTTCATGAAGACGAGAAACCCCAATAAGAGAAGTATCATATTACAAATGAGAATGCTTAGCAGCCCATCACTGCAACTCCAACCCTCAATCAAATCTTGGAAAATCCGAGACTTAATAAATATGTCTAAGCCCTCAGCCATAATAATAAACAAATAGGGAGAGAACAGTCTCCTTGGCAAAGACCCTTAGAAGATCCAAATAACTCAACAGGCATATAGAATTTGAAATCTATGAATTGGTATAATATCACTTCTTATAATACACAGCATACTAGGTCTTATTTATAATTTCTTTCTTTTGAATAACAGAAATGAATATGGTATTATTATGTGATCTCGTATTTGAAGGATACATAAAATAATGTGCAACTCTTTATATGTTTGTTATTATCAATCATGGTAGGGATAATAAGGGAATACAAAGAGGGAGAAACTCTTATGTAGTCCTTTTCTAAGCATGCCACCTCATGGTGGTGATGGATAGTCTCATGAGAAAAAAGGGGCATAGGTATTGCCCATCCTTGGGCTTAGAAGGGAAGGATGCTCTAGAACACTGTTGTAATTTCCTCAAATGCTTACCTTGGTTGACCATTATGTTAAGGAACTCTAATCATATGGAGGATGAGGGTGGTAATGGAAGAGGGGAATGACTGTAGATTCCTCACTAATACGGCCCCTCATATGGATGGAAAAGGGTCGGATGAGGCCAAGAGAGATGACATTTGCACTTGAGCCTAGGGTAGAAGATTGTTTAAGGTACCGTAATATGCCTCTTATCCTAGCTCTCCTATGATTGAACTGTCAATAAATTAAATCTATAATATAATTAAACTAATATTCCTAGCCCTAGTAGAAAAGATCTATGGTTTTAATATCTCTAATAAGGAAGATCTATTTGTGGTTTATGTTTCAATTATTTCCTCACATGTTGCACGATCTCAACTAGGAACATGGATGTTACTAATTCTATTTGATTCCTTTTTCTATTTTGAACTCATATTTTAGAGAAAAAACTAGGGAATTTACAAAAGGGAACATTACAACATAAGACACCATAGATCATCAAGAGTGTGTGAAAATATATGCCCCACATCAATTAGTTGTGTTCAATAGATGCATGAAATTAGATGGTGCAGCTCAAATCCTGTAACTTAACCATAATGTAATATCAATCGCAATACTACTAACCCAGTTTATAACATGTATATTGACTAAATAACAGTTGTTATGCACAAAAGACAAAGTATAGTCAACATAAATTTGCCGAAGTGATAGCATAAAGATATATGTTAGAAATTTGTAGAATGCAAGATCAAAGACTATCTCTTTTATCCACCCATCTTTATAAATGCACGTGTGCAAACAACAATATGACCACTAATTCAGCACACATTGTAATCAACTTACCTAGAGACTCAACATTCCCTGTATTAAACAGAGACAACCTCTACTCACCTATGTCTATGTAGCTCATCAAAACAGAGCTATTACAATTGTTTCTATTTAACGAGAACAAATTCCTAAATGCCTCAACCATTTGACCGATTGGTATGTAGCATCCTCCCCTTTTGCATATCCTGGTCCGAAGCTGATTTTATCTATAATCGGACTCCATGAAAGCCAAAACACTAAGATGACCCAAAGCTGGCTGCTAATATTTTTGGGTGATTCAAGATTTCCTTTATGTCAAGATGCACCTGGATCAAACTCCCCAGATAAGAGTTTGTGAGCATACTGCTCACCAATTTGAGTTAAATGGTAAAACTATCCTTCTACCCAAAAAAATCAGGCCAAGGCATTCACTTCAACCATGTTAGGTGCTACCACAGTTTTTCACATAATTTCTTCATCTGCTTCAAAATACTTATTGGACCATAAACTCTCCTCTGCTAGCTCTTATAATCTTTAATTTCTCTTTCCCCTTGCTTGGACACATTATATCCACCTCCAACAAATTGTTGTCTTCTATTTTTCTAGCTTATTGCCATCTTAGACCCACCTCTACATATCCTCCACTAAGACAAATTTAAGATTTTCTCATTGCTTGACCAACCTATTGTTGGATTCTAAACCAACCATCTAAGCATAATTGCAACACCTCTTCTCTCTTTTCAGTTTTCATTATCCCTTTACATTTTGGGTATTAAGTTGATTAGACATATTTCTCATGGCTACCTCTAAGCTAGCATTCATTACTTCCTCTTGTCTTTATTCCACCATCGAGCTTAATTGTAGCTTCATGTTTATAAGAGCTTTACAAAGTTCTTTTAAATCTATCCCCAACCATCATGAACTCTTGAAATAATCTGTAATAGCCCCAACCGGTTATACCTTCAACAAATACCAAATTCTTTACTTATTCAATTGTTTGACATTTCGTCAAACATTTTGCAAGCAAGCTCTGATACCACTGTAATAACCTCAACCGGTTATAATTTCATCAAACATCAAATTCTTCTCTAATTCAGTTGTTTGACATTTCGTCAAACACTTTGCAAGCAAGCTCTGATACCACTGTAATATCCCTTGTCAATTCAAACCTCAACTTGTTGATTTGTAGGTCAAGGAAAATTGTTAAACACTTCCAATACAATCTCTATGCTTGTTGTTTCTGAGTTTTAGACTGATTATGCTTGCTTGAAATGATATCAAAGAGAATCTAAAAGCCTGTAATTGATTACTACTATATCTAAGAAAAGAACTAAATACATATGCAATTCTCTTTTGGCTTTTCAAATGCATATAGATGAATTCTAAATGAAAAATGTGCACTCATAGCCAATTGGTATTTTGTCAAACACTTGGCATGCATACTATTATGCTGATCATATATGCTATTAGATGGATATTTCATCAAACAAATGGTATGCAACATATGTCTCCTTTATTGAATTCATTCCCATGTACAATGTTGCTATGTATTTGCCAAGACAAATGGGCTTACAATAATAACTACAACAATGCCAAATCCGATTCTGAGTTATCACTTACAACAGCAAAATTATATGCCTAAGATTACAATACTAATTACTAATAGTTGCAAGAGGAACCTGATAATAGTGATGCCCAAGAATGGAGACGAAAGTTGCAATCACAATCAAGCATAAATATTGTAGTGCGGGTACTATAGCACGGCACTGTGCACGCATACTATAGCAGCAAGAAAAAACGATTACTAATGGCTGCCAAAGATGAATCTTCAAGTCTGCACTCGATAGTCCTTCAATATTCTTCAAACCCTTCAGTCATTCCTTAACTTTAACCACAAATAGAACTCCAGAATGAAGCTCTCCTGAATGCCAAATTTAGTGGATATTTCACCACCTCAAATGGTTGCAACACTGAAAAATTGACTCTCTCCAAAGGCTAACTGAAATTAGAAACCCTTAGTTTCTTCTCCCAAGTTTATATCAAATGCAATTGACAATAATCAGATGCCTAGCAATGAAGCTTTTGCCTCTATTTATTTTTTTCCCTCACCCTTCTAGAAGGAAATATAATATTATTAAATTGCACTCTCTAGAAGCTTCCCCCTTTTCAATGCAATAATTAGTTGTACTTCTAGAAAATGCACTCTTTAGAAGCTTCCCCCTTTCCAATACAATAATTAGTTGTGCTTCTAGAAAATTAAATTAATTAAATATAAAGTCACCTTTAGATTTATTTATTTATTGGCTTTAATTTTATTTATTTCTTTTTATTTCTCCACTTAGCCTTCGGAGAATGAAAAACTAAGAACTTCGTTGAGGGTCTAAAAGATGGGGGCATTACAATGAAAAACTAAGAACTTCGTTGAGGGTCTAAAAGATGGGGACATTACATAGTCCATTTATTTCATGGTTGAGGGCTCTCCTCTCATTCTTTCTTAATTCTACTTCATTTATACAAAAAGAATCCAAAACACAAATTGAGTAAATCCAAAATCGAATAAAGTGCATAGGTGCTTCTTCCTTCTTTGCACTATACCACTTAATACAATATCAAGAGTCCCTTTTTGTCTTCATCTATTTTTGAAGCCATATCAGCTTTTCTGGTATGTTCACAATATCATGCCCTTCACGTCGTTCTTTACAATGCCAACCTCTCTTATAAGGCTTCTTCATTATCACCATCACTAACTTGATTTCCCTGTTGATTCTGCCCAAGGTCTTTCTTATTCACACTCTACCTACATGGAATTCTTTAATGTTGCTTCCTTTCTACTACATCACCTCTAATGTGGATTACTTCCACAAGTACAATATATTGGGCAGAGGTTGCACTCTTCTTTATTACTCTCTTCCAAATCTTCTCCTCCTCCATGGCACTCATCAATAGCTTCCCCTCCTTCAAGGTAACAATGCTCAACACCTTCAGCCCATTCATCATCTTCATCTTAATCTTCTTCAAGTTTTATTTTGGGGTAGTGCAGATCTACCCTTCTTCGTAACTTCATTGAGAATAATATTCTAAGTATTAACTATTTCCTCTAGCTCAACTCTTTGTAAAGCAAGTTTAAGGGCCTTCCATTAGCTAGTAATTCTCTCAACCCTTAATGGGATTTAATCTTTTCGAGTTCTAGTAGTTCTAATCCTTTGTGATGCACAAGTGTCCTAGAATTTTGTGGGTTTACATTGACCAGGGACACATGTGCATTTATTTTATTAGATTTTTCCTTTTTTGTTCTAGGCTAAGTTGTTGGTTCTGGTTTGTGTTCCGGTTCGGGTTCTGGTTCAAGGTTGGGTTCGAAGAACTAGTTCACCTATATGACAAGTTTTTATAATGGGTTGGGTTCGTTTAGGTTCATTAGTACAAAAACATGTAAGAGTTATATGTGTGTGTATGTATGTATGTATGTATGTATGTATGCAACCTAGAAGCATGAATTAAGATTAGAATGTTACATTGTATCATAAAAACAACAAAACCATTATCAACTTGTAATCCTAGCATCATATCAACCTCAAAATATTAAAATAATAATATACAGCTCACGTATCATTGTTTTGACTTTCAACAATCAGAACTGTATACTAGGTTTCAATGATCTGAGGGATTATCTAAATCTTCTTCAAAGGCATTAGTTGATTAAAAAACAATGTCAATGCCAAAGTGATCAGCTTCCCTAATAACATTCTATCCATGTGCTCAAATGCTTATTACTTTTCCACTATATAGAGAGTGTGTTTGTTTGTAATTAACAAACTACTTGAAAAATGATAATAAAAGTAGATTGGAACTGTAACATCTGCTTTTTCCAAGTCTTAACTAACAACTAACATATCAAAGAAATACAGTTATTACTTCATTTTCATAGGAAGACGGTTATATCAGTTACGTTCATGTGAATCAGATTAACAATTATAATCAGTTAAATGAAAATTTCATAACTAACAATTGAAAACACCATCGATGAATTTACTATAGAAATTAAAATCTAGATACCATAGAATTTGAAACCGAAATCAATCTAGGGATGCTTCTACAAAACCCAAGTTAGTTCATAAATACCACTTAGGAACAAATGACAATTACTATCAAATACCACTATATCATTTAAGGCATAAAATGTCATTGTATCTTTTAGGGCATCAAATATCATTGTATCATTTAGGGCATCAAATACCAATCTATCAATTAGGGCATCAAATACCACTATCAATTATTTAGGGCATCAAATACCACTATATCAATTAGGGCATCAAATTTCATTGTACCTTCTATTGCTAATTATGGCAATAACATTCAGTTAGAAAATACGCTCATATTCATTATTTAAATAATTGAAAGATTGAAATAACAATCCATGAGATAAACCTATCTCTTGCATATAGTTAAATTTCATGATTAGTTGAACGATCATTTGATCTATGTTTACCACATAGGTTAATTAAGAATTGCACACAGATAATGAACACGAACACGAACAGCAAAACTCTTCTTATTATTATTCGCATATGCCAGAACATTACATTATGCTTGAATGATAAGATCTGATGATTACAATGCTTCCCGAAGGGGTTATAAATACTTTCCGAAGAACTTTCTCGAAGGAGTCCGTCGGCCACATACAACATGTCACTAAATAACAAAAAAAATTCTGAAGGGACCTGTCGGCTACATAACAAGAACCTTTCCGAAGGGACCCATCGGCTGATACACAATTTCCTTTCCGAAAGGACCCGTCGGCTGATACACAATTTCCTTCCCGAAGGGACCCGTCAGCTGATACACAATTTCTACCGATGACAATCTAATTGGTTACCAAGTACATTGACAAAAAGTTGCTTTCATTAAAGGAATAATTGAATCAATGATATAAATCAGTCCATCATATCTTCTACTCATATAAACATCATAAAGGTAAAATATTTGTTTTCGACAAACATTTGAATGTATAACTTATCTTTGTCTAATGCACGTCCCGGCATCTTGTGGAGAGGGGAAACATTGTCAGGGGCTTAACCACCCAACCACGGACCTTAAAATTATCCCCACACTTTTTCTAACTTAGAAAGGCCCTCCCTACTCGAAATAGACATAGAACACCTTGTCCAGCCACTGAGCATTCTAGTACTTAATTCCACCACTCAACTAGACAACAGAGTAGAATGAATGGACATACAAAAGCTATTTAATGATTCTTTTAAAAAGTAATGAATTCATTGAATCGCTTCTGATTCTGGTTTCATGTTCTTGCAGATTTTCTCTCACCTCTTCACCCTCTTTCTTGGCTATCCAGTCGGGTGAGTCCTAGGTGTTAAATCTCAAAGTAATTCAACTCCTTTGCTGAACTTCAGCTGGTGAAAAAGATTAATACAATTTCATTACTGCCATAATACAATTCTTATGACCTGAGAACTTCTTCTTAAGAATTTACAAAGAAATAGATTGAATATGGAAACCGACTAAAAACAAGAGGCGTCTTGGCAATACAGATACATTTGATTTAGACTTAATCAAGGAGAGATGGATTTATCGAATATACTATTCAATATATAGTCAAACAATGAGACATCGAATTACAGACTCACTTATTACATCTATAATTTCGAGTGCATACATAAAGCAATATGTAATGAAAGAGTTGACCACATAACCTGATCAATAAAAGTATGAAGCTCGGCTTGATTCCCGTATAGTAGACTCTTCTAAAATACGTATTCCAAATGCAGAGCTCAAATCAAATAAAAGACTATGACTCAGATTGTCATCAATCCAAATGCAGCAAATAAAATGATGAGAAAAAGAGGGTGTAAAGGTAATAATGCAGAACTCACTTCTTTTTTGGTTCTTCCAACTTGCATATAAAAGAAGACATTTGAAGAAAAATATAAAGGCTTCCAAGAAGCCGTGACTCTTTGAGCGGTTATAAAAAGAAAGAAAAACCAACTTCTTGAACCACCGATAAAAGATACCAAGTGTAAATTCTCGCCTCTTATAAAGACAAATAATTATGAGGCAGAATTCGAAGGTTACTAAATCAAAAAGGATAATTATTAAATTATACATATATATTATTTTGAATGATGACATTATATTATTATTATTTATCCAAGGTTGTACCTACTAAGGTATGCATATCTAAATACGAGTATTAACTGGAAGATTATATTATCTTCATATCTTCTCAAGGTATACGCATATTTAGGTATATGTATTTTAATAGATACGAGCTTGTATAAATTAATACTATGGTGGCACCATACTTTTATACCTATGTGCACATACATATATACGTATTATTTGAAGTGATGAGAATGTCAATATAAATCATTAAAGGTATGTACTTTGATTATGTTTAAAATGTTTTAATGATTGTCCAATAGCTCATGCGTGTCCAATATATGTATCATGTTATGCAGTCACTAAGTCCTCAATCATGGTGATTCAAGATTCATACTCATTTGCCCAGTGGTGGTGATGCCTCTATGCCCAATTCGTTTCTGACAATGCTTCCACCTCTTTGACGTGCTCCCTACAAAAAAAAATTCCAATAGTTAAATCATATTACCATATAAAGTTATTAATCATAAATGATCATAACAGCTAACCGCCTTTTCAATTTCCATGAATTCATGGTAAATAACCAACTATCTAAAATAGCTTTAAAATATCATCATAATGGTTAACTAGCATGTTATCTTCATATGAAATTATAACGACTAACCATCTTACCATTTCGCAAGATTATAACAAATTTTAACTATCAACTAACTTCATGTGAACCTCAACGGCTATATGAACATTTTAAATTGGGTCAAAAATTGGGATGTAATAGGAACTCTCTTCACCTATTGAAGATGTTATCTAATGTTTAAATATGATTTATCACAACAGAGAGATTCAAATTTATCCTTCAAGTTATTTATAAGCAATTGGATATGAAAAATTTACCAAAATAAATCTTGAGGATTGGTTTAATTTGATGTAATAAATATCTAGATTAAAACAAATTTTGTTTTATAATGTTAAAGATATTATTCAAATTCTACAATAATTGTTTTCCATACTTAATTATAGAATGTTTCTCAATGGAAATCTACCTAGTCCACTTGGTTTGCCTAATTCTGCCCTAGTGTGAGCCCAGTTCGACCTTCATTCGGTCCAGACGAACCAGCCTGTCAAGGGTTGAAACTTGTACAACCCCACAAGTGAACTGTACCCAAACCAAAAACAGATTCAAACCCTAGCCAAACTAGGGTCCCAGGTAGGCGAACCAAGCTTCACTGTGGACCACAACCCCACAAGTGAACTACACCCAAACCAAAAACAGATTCAAACCCTGGCCAAACTAGGGTCCCAAGTAGCAAACCAAGCTTCACTATGGACCATTTTATTGACAGAGATGATTATATGGCTATAGAAATCAGCAATTAATCGTAAAAGATGGCAGTTATTAATGAAGATGCTTGCATGGTTTTAGGAGTGTGGAGATGTTGACAAAGTTCATGATGTCGAACATCCACTCAAAACATCCAATCCCCTATTAGGAGTGCCTTCCCAACTTACTTTGTTAGATTCTACCCCACCCCCACTCACTAAATTCATCAAAACCTTTCTTCTAAAGGCCTTCCTAACCCTTCCAAGGCTTCAATACATTCAAACTTGCCCTCTTGACTCAACACAATACCCTTGAACCCCCTTGTTCAAAACTGTCCACAAACACCCCTCTTGGTAACATCATACCCCTTAAGGCTCCTACCCATATCAACAACAACCCTTGACCATACCTTATCTCCTTGGACATTCCTAATGCCCTAAGCAGTAGTAAGCAACACCCAAAACCTTATGACACTTAACACAATCAGATTTTGCCCATGACTGTCCCAAACCCCATTTGCCATACAAAAGACACCCTCCTTGATGTTTGAATCTGTCCAGTCCCTTCCCAATGGACTTAACTGGGCCTCACCATCAGAACCCACAATATAACTTTGACCTTGACAATGTTTATCCCATCATCCTACTAGGACTGTCCACATTCAATCCTTCTGGGACAGTTTTTAAAAATCCTTTTGTTTGTCCCGCTAAACATCAAAACTAATTTTACTGGAAAGAAAAAAAGTTGTAGGCAACTTCAATACCTACCATTTCCCAAAATTAGAGGTCTTACGAGTCCATCTGATCCCTCGACAATAATTGTTTTCAGACAGCCAATTCTGAAACATTCATTGTAACAGTCAAATCAAAAGTCTCAGACAGTCACCTCCTAACACCTTTGGTGGATTGATACGTGGCTTCCAATCAATGGAATGCATCAGGAACCTAATACAAAATGTTCCCCAACCAGTGATCCTTCTCCAAACACCATGGTACAATCAATATTTATCTCCCCTCCCATTTTACTGTCCCGGTCTCAGTCTGGGACAATGCAATCAGCCTTCTATCTATTGGATGCACATGCCAAAATGTGCATGGTCCTCAACAAGCATTTGGGAAACCAAAAACATATCAAATTCAAACATCCTCAACAGTTAGATAGTTTATTGGATTGAAAACAAAAGAGTTCTACATTTTATTTATGCCCCTGGTCACCCTAGCTAGGGTTTTGGCCAGTCTTACAAAATAATTAATATCTTCCTCAAAACAAGATGAAAACGGATGCCACCAATGCCACAATGAAGTTAATTCAATGCTCCAACATTACAAGGTGTTACTTAGTACATTTCAATGAGTTTTCAACACTGGAAACAACTGTGATCAGTCAGTTATAACAAGAAAACCGTGAAGTTTTGCAGAGAACTTTTGAATTTTATTGCCAAACTTCTAGATCTCAACCATTACATTCGTTTGAGAACATATACATCTCATTTTATAGCCATTCTAAGACATCCCAACTAACCAACTACCTTTAACTACCCTTTAACCATTAGTTGCAAGAAGTTGTCAAGCAACTCTGAAAAGTTGCTTGACAACTTTTGTGCATTTTTGCAATTTTTCCATTTTTTGAGCATTTTGTCATTCTAATGACCCAAGATGATTGCATTATATGTTTTAAAATCAACATGACTAAAAATGCTCATTCCAACCCTTGGTCTTACCATTTTCACCATACGAACCATTTTGACAACTTTTCACAACATGAAAACTTTTAGGACCTATGAACCAAACAACCCTCCTAACCTATTGTTTGGCTTTACATACCCTTATTACATCATACTTGGTCCTTATAGGACTTATTTAGATTCGTGGTCTATCAAAATACAAAACTTTCATATTTGACCTCCTGGAGGCCCTTGGAGCAACGGGGTGCTCCTGCACCATACTCACCAAGAAAAGAACTCCTACCACATGAGTTGCATGTTCCACCCCCATTTGAAAACACCTGCACACCTGCATAAGAAGAAGAAAACAAAAATATGATGGTGCATTGAGCCAAGTACCCAGTGGATACCAAGACCTTATTTGTGGTGCTTACACTTGCACCTTCTCCTTGACTTGTTTCTTTTCTTCTTGTACATTTGTTTGTACCTATGCTTTAACCTGTACTAGTGGACACATAATTGTCCCAACCCTTATCCCAACATTCACATTCTTGTCTTCATGCTTCTCTTGCCTTGGCTTGGTTGCAGCCTCCTCCTTCATGAATGGTTCTTGTTTCCCATACATGACTATCCTTATGTCATGTTTTCCTATATTATCACCTTGCAGACAGGTTAATTTAAACCGTTTGCCACCTTTATGAACAAGATATGTGTTCCGCTTCCCATTAAAGAGAATCTCCCTATCAAATTGCCATGGCCTTCCCAAGAGAAAATGGCAACGCTCCATGGGGATCACATCAAATAGAACCCTGTCCCAATACTAACCAATCTGAAAATCCACATAAACCTGCTCCTTCACCATGAGTGACTCATTATTTGTTACCCAACATGCCTTGTAGGGCCTAGGATGAAGCATCCTAACCAGCTTTAACTTGTCCACCATCTCATTAGACACCATGTTGTCTTGAGACCCTGTATCAATGACAACCTTGCATATTTTACCCCTGCACTTGTACAATGTTTTAAACAAGTTCCTCCTTTGACTCGTTTCATTCTTAGATGGCTGCAAAACTTATCTTCTTACCATTAATGCTTCTCCATACTCAGGATCTGCTGCAAAGTGTGGCATATCATCTCCTTGACTGCTCCCCTCTTGAGCAGAGTAATTTCTCCTCTGTCCTCCTTGAGAGTTGTTTGTTTGCTTCTCAGGACACCTACTTGTTAAATGCCCTACCTGGTTACAATTGTAACACCTTCTTGTGAACACACCTCTACCACCACCAAATCTTCCTCCTCTTTGTGCTCTACCCCTGAAATCAGATCCTTTCCCTTGTTCATCTTGTCTTTCACTGGTTTGTTTAGAGTGTATAGTTTCCTTCCCCTTGGAACTAGTATCCCTACCCCTTACGGTTTTGTCTTGTCTCCTTTTCAACTTCTCAATCCTCATGGCTAATTGGTAACACTTCCTTACTGTCCTTGGATTAGCCACAACAAGTTCATCTTGTTTATTAAACCTCAAGCCACCTAGATACCTAGCAACCTTGGCAACTTCATCTTCCTCCCAACCAAGCCTTATACTTAATTTGTAAAACTCATCGGTATATATTTTGACATCTAACTCCTTTTGTCTTAATCCCTGCATCCTCTTATACATCTGAACTTGATAATCTTTGGGAGGAAAATTACCTTTTAGTTTGGCCACCATCCAGTCCCAAGTGGTGATCTCGGTCTTCCCTCTCTTCCTTTTATCTGCTTCTTCATGGTCCCACCATAGAAGTGCAAGCCCTTTAAGTTTTTTCTTTGCCAGTCTGACCTTTAAATCATCAAGTATCTTTTCACCTTCAGAGGATGCATCCATTGCTCCTCTCCAAACCAATAATTCTTCCTTTATACTGCCATCATACATAGGTATATCTCCCCCTAGCTTATGTTTGTCCCCTATAACTGCCTTGAGAATCCTGATTGTCCTTTGCTCTTCAGGATCTACTAGTAATGCTTCCTCTGCCTCTTGGAACTCTTCCTCTTCTTCGCCTAGTTCTCACTACTCACATCTCCAACTTCTGCAACCCTTCTCTAATTACACTCCAAGGCTTCAAGCCTTGCCAAGAGTGCATTGTAAGACTCTTGCAATCTTGCAATCTCCCTAGCAGTACCTTTACCTTAAGGAGGCATCTTGAATCTCTTTTACCCAACCTTCAACTTCTGCCCTTCACAATAGACCTAGTCCCTTGCTCTAATACCACTATGATGCAGAGCATCCACTCAAAACACTCAGACCCCTATTAGAACTGCCTTCCCAACTTTGTTTGTTAGATTCTCCCCCCTCCTCCCCAACCCATCCACTAAATTCATCAAAACCTTTCTTCTAAAGGTTTAATTAACCCTTCCAAGCCTTTAACACATTCAAGCTTGCCCTCTTGACTCAACACAATGCCCTTGAACCCCCTTGTTAAAAACTGTCCACAGACACCCCTCTTTGTAACACCATACCCCCTTAAGGCTCCTAGCCATATCAACTCCAACCTTTGACAATAACTTGACTCCTTGGACATTCCCAATGCCCTCACAAGCAATAAGAACACCCAAACACTTATGACACTTCACACAATCAGATTTTGCTGGTGACTGTCCCAAACCCCATTTGCCATAAAAAAAGACATCCTCCTTGATGCTTGAATCTAACCAATCCCTTCCCAGTGGACTCAACAAGGCCTCACAACCTTTGGCACCCTTCTTGTACATCACACCAACCATCAGACCCCACAATATAACTCTGATCTGTTAATTTTATTGGATCGTTTTCTGCAAATGTAATAACACTGTCATTTTTTTTTGTGTTTTCCAAGTGCAGATTGGAATGCATTTAAATATAAGTAGAGACATGTCTCATGAAGAGCTTGTGACATGTCTCTATGGTAATTGATAAGTTAATAACCATTTACACAATATTAATAATAATATATATAAACATATATATATTTATTTATGAGCAGATATATGGGAGTTTGTCTAATTGATGATTAACCAATAACCATACAGGGATTATCTCTAGGTCCATTCAATATGTATGAAGCTACAACATTAACACTCCCTCTTAGCTAGGAAGGATTGTTATAGAACACATTATTCTCTCAAACATATAGAGAGATATCATCTCAATATGATATTCTTGGAATGGCATATTTAAGGATATCAACATATATCCATCAACTTATATGTTACTTTCGATATCATCCTAAGTATGATTCAACAAGAAATATCAATCATACTTATATTCTCTTGGTATGTGCACTATCATCATGATCATGATGCCTACCAAAAGAATATGTTATATCCTAGAAGGATATGAGTTATCTGATTTCTGGCACACTCTGGGACAGAAACTGAATGTAGTCTATCAAATAACAAGTGATCAAAATGTCATGATTTCCATCATGACAAGTATCATGATCTCCGGCATTCTAAGACAGCAACTTAATGTACTCTATCATGATAAGTTCATTATCATGATATCCAACACTCCGGGACAGAAATTTAAGGTAGTCAATCATGATAACAGGTCAACTCATTGTTAAGATCGTCACCTTATAATAGCGACCTCACAACTACATCAATTAAAGATCATCACCTTGTTAGAAACGACAGTACACCAAGATAACTGGGGGGGGGGTGAATCAATTATCCAATAATTAAAACATTTATCAACCTTAAAACAATCTTATCCATTCAACCAAAGTAAACAGCAACCATAACAAGATACACATAGACAATTACACCAGATATGTTAACTAAGGAACCCTTGATCAAAGGGAAAACCCCAGTGGGAATGATGCCCACAAGATGATGTACTAATATAAATATTCCTTGTTAGAAGATGGACTCTGTTAGGAGTCTGTTACAACATTTAGTACATATGAGTCCCTGTTAGGAGACTTTGAATCCTTGTTAGAAGATTCCAACCCTATTAGGAGTTGTGTCAAGATAGAAGGACCCACTTTCCAAACAGCTTTTGGGGCAAGATCACCAAACTCACTATCCAACTGATCTCTCAACTATTCCTTGCAGAATAATTGTGTGTACTGTACTTTAACTTCTTCTTGTCATCCGGAGATGACTTTTTTCTTTAGAACCGCAGTACTCCTTTATTATTCGCATACGCCAAGAGATTACATAATGCTTCTGATGATAATTACAATGATCTCGAAGGGTGTATATATACTTTCCGAAGAACCCTTCCAAAGGGATCCGTCGGCTACATAACAAGAATCTTCCCGAAGGGGTCCGTCGGCTACATAACAAGAACCGACGACATCAACCTATCGGCTATACAATATCTACCGATGACACTTTCCTCTGTCCTGTCAACCGGAAGAATCACTGTCAAACCTTGTAGACTAGGTCACGAACATCGGATCCAAGTATCCAACTTCAGATCACACAATAAAACCTCGGCAATGAAGTTTACTTCACTTCCGCTCAGCTCTGCTTATCTTCGCATTCCACTCTTTGTGATGCTTACAATCATTCGCATTCCTCCATACATCCATACTTCATGATAAAGGAAAATATTCTTCCTTTATACCGAATCCATAAAACAATTCCCTAGGTCGGCCGTTACACCTTCTCAATTAATTATTATAGGATCACATTAAGAACATGTTATACTTAGCGATAACATTAATCTTTCGCCTTGCAACTTAAATAACTTTTCATACACGTAATATTATGACGAGCAAGCTTAGCCACATCATCACCAACATGTCTTCTTCACATCTTTAACTTCGGCTTCTCAGAATAACAACTCTGCTAAGAGATATAACAAGTTTACCAGAACATGCCTTTGTAAACTCTATCTCAAAACAGTCTTCACCGGAACTTGCATAACTTTTTCCATAATATCTTACGCTTCCAAGGTTAGCTGCATATACTAGACACTTAGTAGTATCTCCCTTTAACCTCATTTAGTGAAAGTACTCAACGATCTATTCGTACCAACTTGATTTTTCGGTTGATCTTATGTCAGATACCACAAAAAACTGCTATGTTGACACCAATGACAAACACAGTCATGAATGTAACATATCATCATGATAATGATCTAATCATGTATCTACAATACTTCCCCATAGGAATATCATCAGCATTCATGCTTCCAACAATCTCCCCCTTTGGCATTGATGGCAACATAGATGAAAAACCTCTAGTTCCAAGAATACCAACTGCAAAAGACTGTTAACCTTTCTTTCCAAATTCTCTTCATCAATCATTCTCCCATGTTGTACATCTCGCAAACTGTTTTCATGCTAAACTGTCTTTCATGCTGTACTTCTCCTACTGTACTTTTGTTCAACTGTTACATAATGTACTTCTTTGGGATCAGTTTGGAATCTTGAAACAATTCCAACTGCATTTGCTATATCCAGCATTGTGTGAGTCAAATATTGTAATCCTCCAATCATAGATTTGTACTTCTTCTGCTCAACAGTAGGTGTCTCATCCTTTGTAGATAACTTGTGTCCAGTTACCATAGGTGTTTGAACGGGTTTACATGTTTCCAAACCAAACCTTTTCAATAAATCTTTAAAATACTTAGTCTGAGAAATAAAGATTCCTTCTTTATCCTGTACAATCTATAATCCTAGAAAATATTTCATTTGTCCTATCATGCTCATTTCAAATTCCTTTTTTATTTCTTTTACAAACTTGTCACTTTCATCATCATTTCCTCCAAATATGATATCATCAACAAATACTACCAAGATCGTCAATCCTTCATCAATTTCTTTCCAATAGAGATTGTTATCTGCCATACCTTTGCGATATCCAAGCTTTGTCAAATGCTTGTCCAACCTTGCATGCAAGGTTCTAAGTGCTTGCTTCAAGCCATACAATGCTTTCTTCAATCTACATACTATGTCCTTGTCATCTGTCAAAGGACAACCTTCAAGTTGTTCTATGTATACCTCTTCTTCAAGTTCTCCATTCAGAAACGTTGACTTGACATCCATCTGATATATTTTGAATTTCTTATATGCCGCATATGCTAAGAATAACCTTACTATTTATATTCTAGCAACAAGAGCATAGGTCTCATCATAGTCTATTCCTTCTTACTGTGAGTAACCTTGACATACCAGTCTTGTTTTGTTCCTTACAACTTCGCCTTGTTCGTTCATCTTGTTCCTGAATACCCATTTAGTTCCCATCACATTCTTGTCTACTGGTCTGGGGACCAATTCCCACATCTCATTCTTCACTATCTAATCCAATTCCTCTTTCATAGCTTCCTTCCAATAGTCATCTTTACATGCTTCATCTACATTCTTAGGTTCAACTTGAGATATCAAACATAGTTCATTGATTCTTCTTCTTTTCGTCACTCCTTTATCTCTGCTTCCAATGATCTGCTTGAGTGGATGATTCTTTATCACATTCTTACCCGAAGTGGGAGTTGTTATCTCAACTCTTGGCTCTATTGAAGGTTCCGAGCAATGTTCCTGTCTTAGCTCTCCTTCATTTTGCAAATCATTGTTAGTCTCAAGGAATACTTCATCATTCCTTGGTTTAGTAACAACATCATCATCTGAATTGTAATCAACTACTCTTTCTTGTATTCTAAATTTCTCATCAACTCTTACATTTGCACTTTCCATAATAGTCTAAGTTCTCAGATTATAACATCTATAAGCCTTGTTTTTCAATGAATAACCAAGAAACATACCTTCATCACTTCTAGCATCAAACTTACCAATATCATCATCTCTCTTGATATAACACTTACTGCCAAAAATTCTGAAATACTTAACTATAGGTGAGTGACCAAACCACAATTCGTAAGGGGTCTTGTTTGTGTCTTTCCTGACCTACACTCTGTCCATAGTGTAGACTATTGTATTCACAACTTCTTTCCAAAACATCTTGGATACATCATTCTCAGCTAACATAGCTCCTGCTACTTCTGTTACTGACATATTTTTTCTTTATGTTATACCATTCTATTCAGGGGTTCTCAAAGCTGATAATTGTCTTTTGATTCCATTAGCTTCACAAAAGATGTTAAACTCATTTGAAACAAACTCTCCTCCTCTATCTGATCTTAAACATTTAATCTTCATGCCTGATTCATTCTCAACACTATTCTTGAATATCTTGAACTTATCAAATGCCTCAGATTTTTCTTTAAGAAATGCAACCCACATCATTCTAGAAAAGTCATCAACTAAAATCATGATATACCTTTCACCATAGAATCATTTAGTCTTCGTAGGAGCACTAAGATCTGTAATCTCCAATTTGGCTGTAGTAGTAAACTTCTTGCTGGGAAAAGAAGTTCTATTATGCTTTGCCAAAACACACTCGTTGCAAATTGTGTTAGTAGGCTTTACAATCTTAGGCAAATCTCTAACTGCAAACACGTTACTAGTCTTCACAATGTTGTCAAAGTTTATATGACAAAATCTCTTATGCCATAACCAACTATCATCTACCTTTGCAACCAAACATGTCATTTCAGTAGGATTCAACTGAAATACATTACCTCGAGATCGGGTTCTTGTTCCAATTACCTTTCCATCTTTGTCTCTGATCATGCATGTCTTTTCTGCAAACTGCAACTGATAACCTTTATCCACTTGTTGTCTATCACTCAAAAGAGTGTGCTTCAAACCATCAACAAAATATATGTCCTCAGTGTTAGTCTTACCATCAAGAGTTATAGATCCAATACCTTTAACTTGGCATGCTGCACTGTTTCCAACTCTAAAAATGCCTCCATCCTAAATTTTGAAGTCAACAAACTTGTTTATATCACCAGTCATATGATGTGAACAACCACTGTTAATTATCCAATCAGATTTCTTTTCAACCTGTGATACTAAAGCTATTTTCTCTAGACTTTCTTCTTTAATTGCTACAAATCCTATTTCATCATCACTAGCACTTATCAGAATCATCTTCTTCATTTGCATACAGACATTCTCTATCTCTTCTAGGTTTGAAATTCCCTCTATACCTTTTCTCTCTTTTAGGACACTTAGATGCATAATGACCAAATTCATTGCAAGTCCAACATTTAAAGATTTTCTTACCATCTTTTTCGCTTCTTACCAGAAGGGCTACTCCTTCAATCTTTTTGTCCTCATCAGATCTGCTACTGCTAGCAAAGTCTCCTCTAGCACTTGTGCTCCTTGATAAACTAGGTCAAATATTCAAGGGACTGAACGTTGTTTTTGTTCTAGTGAATTCTTCGGACTGTCTAAGCTCATTTTCAACTGCTTCAAGTCTTCCAAGCAATGTCTCCTTTGTGAAATCTTTGGTACAAGATATCAACAACTGTATCATTTGAACTGCTGACTTAGACGGTGGTGTTAAGCTCTTTAACATCTTCCATATAACCTCATCATCTTCTTTGGTTCCTCCTTGAGATCTAATACCTACAGTAATTTCTAATATTCTGCCTACATATGTTCTTATAGATTCATCTTCCATCATTTTAGCATCTTGAAATGCATGAATCCAACTTTGTTGCCTCAATTTCTTAGAATGTTCATCACTTTCAAAACTATTTTCCAGAGATTTCCAAATCAAATGAGAAGTAACAAGTGACTTTACTTGATTGTATTCAATTTCAAGAAGTGCAAACAATAATGCTTCTCTAGCTCTCATGTCACAGATGAAAAGATCTCTCTTCCTTCGTACAAGTCTCCAAATCACTTTTAGCAATGAATGCCTTTTCTAATTTTATCAAAATCCAATATCCTAGACCCATACACAATAGATGTGTCTTCATCTTTTCCTTCCAACTATCAAAATTTGTTCCATCGAACTTCAAACGATCTTTCCTGAACATGCTTGCCATGGATCTCCCAAAGTTGTTGAACTTTATCTTCAAGGACTTGATGCTCTAATACCAATTGTTAGAAACAATAATCAACCAAGATAATTGAGGGGGGGGGTGTGAATCAGTTATCCAATAATTAAAACATTTATCAACCTCAAACAATCTCATACATTCAACCAAAGTAAACAACAACCATAACAAAATGCACATAGTCAATTACACCGGATATGTTAACTAGGGAAACCCTTGATTAAAGGGAAAACCCCGGTGGGAATGATGCCCACAAGATGATGTACTAATATAAATATTCTTTGTTAGAGGATGGACCCTGTTAGGAGTCTATTACAACATTTAGTACATATCAGTCCCTATTAGGAGACTCTGAATCCTTGTTAGAAGATTTCAACTATGTTAGGAGTTGTAGAAGATAAGACCCATTGTCCAAATAGCTTCTGGGGCAAAATCACCGAACTCACTATCCAATTGATCTCTCAACTATTCCTTCCAGAATAATTGTGTACTATACTTTAGCTTCTTTCTTCTGTCCTATCAACCAAACCAATCACTATCAAACTTTGTAGACCAGGTCACAAACCTTGGATCCAAGTATCCAACTTTGGATCACACAATAAAACCTCGGCAATGATGTTTCCTTCACTTCTGCTTAGCTCTGCGTATCTTGGCATTCTGCTCTTTGTGTTGCTTACAATCATTCGCATTCCTCCATACATCCATACTTCATGATAAAAGAAAATGTTCTTCCTTTATACCAAATCCATAAAACAATTCCCTGAGTCGGTTGTTACACCTTCTCAATTAATTATTAGAGGACCACATTAAGAACACATTACACTTAGTGATAACATTAATCTTTTGCCTTACAACTTAAATAACTTTCCATACACGTAATATTATGACAAGCGAGCTTACCAATGTCATCACCATGTCTTCTTCACATCTTTAACTTCGGCTTCTTAGAATAACAACTCTACTAAGAGATATAACAAGTTTACCAGAACATTCCTCTGTAAACTCTATCTCAAAACAGTCTTCACTAAAACTTGCATAACTTCTTCCATACTTAATATCTTATGCTTCCGAGGCTAGCTGCATATACTAGACACTTAGTAGTATCTCCCTTTAACCTCACTTAGTGAAAGTACTCAACGATCTGTCCGTACCAACTTAATCTTTCTATTGTTCTTCTGGCAGATACCATAGAAAACTACTATGTTGACTCAATGACAAACACAATCATGAATGTAACTTATCATCATGATAATGATCTAATCATGTTTCTGCAATACTCCCCCATAGGAATATCAGCAGCATTCATGCTTCCAACACACCTTTCATGACATAATCAACATATGAAAAATAGTAACTCTCAGGATTTCCACCATGAACCAAGTCAGAGGGTGGATCCACCATGGCTGCTCCTAGAGGGTGGAACAAGGGCTTGCACCTCAAGGTTCTCTCTCACGATTTTTTGACCTTTTTCAGTTCAAGGTTGCTTTTGATTGGAATGTTAGACTCCCTTTGAATCCGATATCAACCTTCTGACCTTCTCGTACAAGGTTGCCTCTAACGAAGTGTCAGACTCCCTCTTTCTATAAAAGGATACTCATAATCTCAATCATCGACAATATTCACTTCAAGAGCCTCACTTTATCCAGCCTGATCATCAGATGACTAATGAATTATAGATCACAGCTTCTTTGGAGCTATTGTCATAAGATTGAGTTTGCACAATATTTGGTAGCATCTGTAAAGTACCAACATTCTTTTCCTGCAAGAACATCCTCAGACATAAAGGAAAAGATCAAGGAAAATAACTCTTACAGTATGTGAAGGATTACAAATAGGAGTGAGACTACAATGAGTAGATAAATGTAAAATATAAGAATATTTATCTACACATGAGGGTCCATAGACATTTGAGAATGGAACATCTCCTTTCTAAAGATGGTTCAAGTGGGAAAGGAACATTTGTTATTATTCCTCCCCACAATGTAAATTCCCACTTTATCCACTGTTTAAAATTTCCAATCACTCACTCATCTTCCCCTTTACTTCTATTTGATGGTATTCCATATGGACTTGTAGATTCATCTTGTAGATTCATCTAGTATTATTTCCACTTAACCTCATTATTGACTATCCAACTCTATCAGGGGTCTGTTCAACTCTATTGCTGATGCCTACTTGCCAAAGAATAAGGTCATGAGTTGGGTTGACTTGTGTCGATTCAAGATAATGCTGACCGCATGAGTCATTTCTGATTTACTGCACACATTTCCCAAATAAGGTGAATCCAATATGTCACCCACTATGCAATATGTTTGAATATATTAGCTCATGTCTTTGTTCAATAGATGTCTCCTATATTTAAATCCCATGGATGAGACCACTCCATACACGACATGGGTTTTACAGTGACACTATATATACAAGAACTATGTTTTATTGATCCTATCTCTATTATTGCTAATACGTGTATGTGTCGCCTTTGATGAATTGTATTCTAGTATTGGGATGTATATTTTGTATTCGTTTAAGATTGTTCGATGTTTCTACCAAGAGTCGGGACTTTAGTTCCTCCAGTAATAATTACTTTCATTTCGATGTCTTCTCCCATATCACTCAATCTCTCTTTTATTTGATACCACTGTAATATTGCCTTCTGGCTAACTAGGAGTAGCAAGACAATTACTTTAATTACTTATCTTTGTCCTCTTGATAAAATTAGTATTCAGCAGTATGAAGAAAATTAGGCTCATATCTATTTCTTTCTAAATAATATATAAGAATGTTATTGTCTTGTGTCGTCTCCAATATGTATAATTACTAGCATAATGCTCACTGTATCAAGGTTGCGGTATAATGATTTGTCAATTCATTATGCTATGTAGAGTCTTGAAACAGGCCTCTCTTGGTCTATCCAATCTCTCGTTAAGATGAAGTGATTGCATTCAATTCCTTGTTGTCACTCTTTGTTCTTGACCGATAGTTGGTAATATAATCATATTTGGAATGATTCTATCGTTGAGCTTGACCGAATGTAAATGTCTGTGTATTAGTTGATATCAACGCATCATCTTAGATGAGGTAGCTTCATAATTCTAAGTTGGATTAGATACTGCTGATTAGATGTTGATGCAAAGACCCCTTCATTTATCATTACTAGTTTGTTGAATTTGTGTTCCTTTTTTCATGCTTGAACACCAATGGATACGTAGATACTCTAAAGCTTGGTTCACTTCATCAAAACACCAATTGAGATATCTTGCATCAAAGGCTTTTAATATTCTGGAGTTTATTGAGTCTACACGAATAATCTCTTAGTTGAATAATATCAATCTATCACAATTTTGAGCTCCTAAAAATATTTAGATTTCCAAACTTCGCATGAATCAATTCTCTAAATATTATTGCGATAAAATATATGAAAATGAAATATAAGATTCCCAACTTCTTCATTATATGTTTGATTGATACTTATGCCTTGAACGATTTCCAATATCTCCTCTCCAATATATGTGTGTGGTCATATTATTAGTTTCGGCTAAGGTTATGTTCTCCTGAAACGGTTATTACTACAGATTGTTTGACGCCTAATGCAGTGAGCAGTTGTGCCGCCTCAGTTCATACTCCCGATTGCTGCTGAAAGTCTTTCCTTCCCAATTCTACTGACCTTCACAAAATTATCCCCCTTTCATTTAGAAGTCCAATCCTTCTTCATTATGTTCCAACTTGTGTTATTTCATATTCTGAATTTAAATTATAGAATAGTAACTGATCTAGTCCATATTTTTATATTCATATCTGCTTCCATGATAAATGGTTCCCTTATTCGATCAGTTATTTTCTTCTTATTTTATTTGACCCAGGTATTGTTGACCATTTTTGCCCCCTATTCAACCCATCATTGATAATCGATCTGAGAGATCTTCAATGGGTTGGATTCTTTGATGTGGGTTAACACACTTTTGGTTGGGTTATCTCGTGTTAACTCGGTCTCTTCATGAGCCGAGTTGGCTCGGTTCCTTCATTGACCGAGCCAGTTCATTTTGTTCATTGACCAAGTTGGCTTGTTTTCCTTCAATTGTCGAGTTGCAGGTTAACACATTTTCTGCCGGGGTTAACATTTTTGCATTAAACATTTTCACCATTTTAGAGAATGACTTTGCTGCTCTTTCTGAAATAGAGGAATTCGCTATTTCATAAGGCTTACCTTTTTGCTTCTGCGAAATCGCAAAATTGTTGTTGCCTCTTCAGCCAAACATTCAAGAAATGTGTCGACCAATAGATATATGCAACGTGGCAGTTCTTTCTTGTGTTGGACTGCAAATCTTTGGATTTTTTCCGGATGCGTCTGGGCCGTCCATTCTTTTGAAGATCTTGATCTACGGTTGGGCTTTAATCACTTGTTGAGGAGATTTTTGCAGCATTTGAGTCGTTCATTCCAAAATGAAGATCTACATTGATGTCTTGCAACTCTTCTGAGTCAAATCAGATTTATTCCACACAAGTCAACTCTGAAATTTTTGTAGCAGGTTAACATTGCATGTTATCCCAACCCGCATTTTTGGACAGCGGTGTGAATTTATTTGTTGCAGCCATGACACATTACAAGGACTATCCTTTAATGTTGAACGACATTCTTGGGCCTTGTTTGCATGGCATGCATCTCCTTGCCTCTCTAATGATTGTAATGATCAAATCTCATGGGATTTGATTTCTTACAGCTAGGTGTATTTTTTTTTTCCTTGCCTGTCACTTCATTATAGTAGATTGATTTCATTATCAGATTTAGTTCTGATATTCAATTATTGTTGCTCTCTGCAACTTGACTCCACCTTGGTTGGGGTTTGAACTTCAAGTTAGATTTGAGTTATGTCTAAACTCTTTAAAAGGTAGTTGTAAATATGCTTTAAGGGTTCTTCTCTGTCTGCATTTTTGCAGCAGCATTATGCTATGTAATTCCTTGTCTTCCATTAATGAAATAGTTTTCCTTCCGTACCTCTTCTTGTCATTCGTCAATCGTGCATGTATCTTGCCTTTTGGTGGGTGTTTCTTTCTAGTTTTTTCAAGGTTTGTATGTTGTGTCCAAACTGTTTATGGTTGTTGTATCTATGAAGATGTCTTTCCTTTGAGCACTTGATCAGTTCCAAACCTACATGTGAGTTCTTGAAGATAGAATAGAGTTAAGATCTATGTATCTAGACTTTTCATTGATGTGTTGTGCATACATGGACAGAGTCGCAACCACCATTTCTATCTTGGTGCATCACCCCCCCTTTCCCTTTCCGCAATTTCTTTCAGTTTCCTTTTCCCTTTTCCTTCCCAGCAGTAGTTTAGGTGCATCCTGATAGTAAGGAAGTCAGCCTTCTCATTCAGCCTCAGAGCGCAAGTCCCGCACTTGGAGGTTGTTTCCATATTACACAAGGTCGCCTAAGAAGTAGTTCCTCAAGCAAGGGTGCAAACTTTTGTGTCAACAGGTATCTCGCAACCCAACCCAACGCCCAGTAGTCTGAAGCGAGCTAACAATGAGAAAACCATTAAAGTGTATGTTTTTTTAATCGTGCATGCCTTGTCTCCTCTTTTTGAAATCTTATTTGGCGTTATTAATTATGTTAGCCATTGGTTTCCATGATGTCTTTTATATCTTGTTGACTTCAAGCTACACTATACCTTTAATATGGCTCTTGTTCAATGCCCATATCAATTTGTCATCCTCGTTGCTGATTAAGTATGATTTCCAATTATAGTCAAAATAATTCGAACATTATGTAATTTTATCTATTAATCCCCGATATTAACGTTTTCTTCAAAATGCAAAGATGCTTTGAAACAATATTCTCCCTCCTTCCATTAATGATGATTATTGGCTAACTCAGTTATTGATTTGGACGAATGTTCACTGCCTGTTGTGAATGCTCTTCCTAAAGTGCATGTTCATTAATTTAAAGGTGGAAGGACGTTGACCAGTATTGTATCTTTCCAGTCATCTAGATATGAGGTCCTGATCGAATAATGGGGTGTATTCATGCTCTTTGTTCCCCATTCAAGGATTTGATGCTTCTCTTGTGCCTTCCTTAAATCATTCCTTTCTCAATCTTGCGATGTAGACTCAGAGGTTCAAGGTAGACTGTTGATGTGGAAGATATTATATGTAATTCCTTATTTGATAAAAATGCTTTATCCTTTCAACCGCTATGGTTCTTCCAGATTTTGCAGACATTGCAAGCTTATGTTCTAACCTCTATATGCACATTGATGCGCCCAATACATATAATTGTCTACGTGTAAGCCGCCAAGCAATATGATATATTGCTGTGTGTAAGCCACCGAGGAAATTATCTGCATATACAATGCAAATTGTGCGGGCCCGTACTCAATGCAAGGGGTATATACTTTGACTTGTGTTGTTCTACTCAGGGAATGACATCTTTGTCTTGCACTTGGCCTCTCCATGGAAGTTTCTCTTAAGACACTTTCATTCATTCATTTCAATCAGAGCTCAACAAAGTTTAGGGCCACTCAAAATCATGTCTGTCTTTCAGAATATTATATTCGATCTGCAATTCCGGCCATGGTCTCACATTCCTCGCTTTGTGGTTCCATCGTAAATTAGGCGTGATAAGATATTTCAATTTTGCTTTCATTCTACAAGCGATTTGACATTTTTGTGGTTTCTTCAATGTAATAGTCACTTTCATTGGGTGTCAATTGTGTTGACATTTATGATGACATGATTCCTCCAGTAGTGCAGATTGGCAGGATCGAAGAGCACTGGTGATGTCCCTTCTTTGTATCTCCCTAATTTTGCCTATTCTCTCCAGCAGAGCCATCTCTATTGATGATATCAACCTTAATATAAAAAAAAAATTCTTTGATTGCTCTGTTACATCTGCAGCCTTGCTCTGATACCATATTACTTTTATTAGATCATTTTCTGCAATTGTAATAACATTGTCATTTATTTCTGTGTTTTCCAAGTGCAGATTGGAATGCATATAAATATGAGTAGAGGAGACATGTCTCATGAAGAGAAATGTCTCTATGGGAATTTATAAGTTAATAACCATTTAGACAATATTAATAATAATATATATAAAAGTAACTATGTATAACATATATATATATATATGGGAGTTTGTCTAATTGATGATTAATCAATAACCGTAGAAGGATTATCTATAGGTCCATTCAATCCGATGAAGCTACAACATTAACATGATCCACTCTTGACATTCCTTATCCCATCATCCTACGAGGACTGTCCACATTCAGTCCTTCTGGGAAAGTATTTAGAAATCCTTTTGTCTGAGCCCCTAAATGTCAAAAGTAATTTTACTGGAAAGAACAAAAATTGTAGGTAACCTCAATACCTACCATTTCCCAAAATTACAGGGTCTTACAAGTACATTTCATCCCTCAACAATAATTGTTTTCAGACTGCCAATTCTGAAACATTCATTGTGACAGTCAGATCAAAACGCTGAGACAGTCACCTCCTCACACCTTTGATGGATTGATCCTTGGCTTCCAATCAATGCAATGCATCAGGAACTTGATAGTTGATAGCACATGTTCCACAACCAGTTATCCTTCTCCAAACACCATGGTACAGTCAGTACTTGTCTCCATTCCCATTTTACTGTCCTGGTATCAGTCTGGGACAATGCAATCAGCCTTCTATCTATTGGATCCACGTGCCAAAATGTGCATGCTCCTATACAAGCATTTGGGAAACCAAAAAAATGTCAAATACAAACATTCTCCATGGTTATAGTTGATAGCACATGTTCCGCAACCAGTTACCCTTCTCTAAACACCATGGTACAGTCAGTACTTGTCTCCATTCCCATTTTACTGTCCTCAGTCTTACCATTTTGACACCTTTCAGAACCTATGAACCAAACAACCCTCCTAACCTATTGATTGGCTTTCAATAGCCTTATTACATCATACTTGGCCCTTATAGACCTTCTTTACATTCATGGTCTATCTAAATACAAAAATTTCATAATTGAACTCTTGGAGGCCCTTGGAGTAATAGGGTGCTCTTGCACCAACTCCTCTTATTGTCAATTTTGTGACCACTCCAACATGCAAGATGACCAAATATCAAATATTCTCTTGAACAAAGACACCACGTATGCTAAAGATCACAAAAAGATCATAAAGGCAGCTACAAGGTTCCTATACTTGTTAGACACAACTCAGCTTTATGATATGTTATCCATTCAGTGGATAATGTATCAACTTTGAAGTGTGAATGATTTGGCAATTTGAGCTCATCAACTACTTCTAACGTAAAAGTTGCAAAAAGGATAAAGGGTTTAGGAATCTAATCTATCTATATGAATTCAAGACAATATTGATAGTGAGGTGAAACTAAACCAGTCCTTGCTTCGCCAAATCAACTAAGCAAAGGAGGGTGAAATCTTCTAAGGTTGCATGAATGATTTTCATATTAACAACACTCATTCAAATACTCAATGATGGTGCAATCCAAATGAACATTTCCAATTGAAGTTAAGCGTTTGCTATTACCTTAGACTAACTTTACAATGTTATTTGCAATCAACAAGTACCAAAAGGTATGAACATACGTTTCACCATTATTCGCCAACAAAAAAAAATCTTCCATTGATCTACTCAACTACTACTCAAGATAAATGAAATCCTAAGCTAATTGAGGAAATGTTGAAACCATGTAACACTCCAAAACTTCACATGCGTACACCATGATAACAATAATATATTAGGAAATATTTTGGCAGTATTATAGCAAAAATTTCTCCAAAACTCTCGCACTCTACTCTAAATAATTAATCACAACTAAGGCCATTCCTTTTATAGTTGTTCCAAGTACAATGAATGGCAAAGATTGCGACAACATAGCCCTAATTAGGGTTTCCACAACCACATCTATAAGCATTAAAAACTATCTTATTACCATGGGTACCAATTTGGAGGCTAATAAGAAAATTCATTAGGCAAAGACATTAAATCCATTCCAAATGTACACTTAGAATGATAGTTCAAAAAAAGGGTGAAATATCGCCAAAAACGTGGTAGTTCGCGCATGCAAGTAGCAAGTGATACAAATGCCATTAAATTCGACATGTCTAATGAAAAATCGCAGCGATATTTCATGGAATAATCATCATATCGCATGACCTTTTGGAGTAAAAATCATTGAAAATGACACGTTGGGGTTTTTGCCTTTATTTCCAAACACTCGCATTACATATTTGCCTTATCTTTGTTTGGCTTTAGGTGTGTTTGGCTTTATCTGCGTTTGACGATAGCGTGATGCAGCGACGATAGGGGTGGCTTGCTGCATTTTGTTTGAATTTAGCAACGACGGCAGAGGTTTTTCAGCTCCCTGCCAGCAATTGCAGAGGTGATTTGGCACCGCAGAGGTTCTTCCTGCCAGCGACAACTACCAAGGTATGTATCAATTTGTAATTATTGTATTAGTTTGAAATTATTGTATGTAAATAATTGTAATTATTACGTGTAAATAATTACAATTATAATATTAAACTTATAATTATAATATAAATCTATAGAATATATTAAATTTTATAAAGTTTAAATCTCTTAATTTGAATTACATATTACTATTTTATAAATCTGTTAAAATACATTAGATGTTGTTATATATTTATACTAATAGTATAAATATTAAATATATAAACAATATTTAAAATTTTGATATATTTTAAGTTTTAATAAATTTATAAAATATTAGATAGATTAATGATTAATAGAGTTTACTAGATTTTAGTATAATTATAATAGATTTTAATAGATTTATAACAATATATTTTTTAGAGGCAAGAGCCTACAACACAACAGTAAATTGCGAGCCTCTTATCTGGGAGGTCTTGGGTTATGTTGGTTCCCAAAACCGCAGATTGGAAATCCAAGAGCTTGCCACTTCTTTGATAGAATTCCACAATTAATTCTGGCCAACGAACAAGAATCACCTTGATTCCCCTACACTTTAGGCTCCACTACACCCAAGCAGGTAGACCTTCACCTCAAACGCTGACTATCTAGTTCAAGGCTTTTTTATAGCGAATTTTTGCTTTGTGAGTTCTTCGATTGGCAAGGTCCTCAAACTCAATGAAAATGAAAATTAATGCTGAATGTTTGAATTGAATGAATTGTATAAGGTTTTAACAATGGATTTGGGGTTTGTAAGAAGGAAGTTATAGATTTTCTAACTTCAAATATAAATCCAATACTTTAATGAAAAAAGACCAATGCTTTAGCTTATTTGGGCAACAGAGTCAACTACAATGAAGATTATAACGTACAATTTTATAATGTTCCATGAAAATGAACTATAAACAGTTTAATGATCAAGACGTGACGGATCAAATATATATACGCAATTCTAAACTAGTCCAGATTGCACTTTAACTCCTAAGGTAGGGGATACAGACTGGACACAGATTCGGAAACAATCAAATATTTCACAATATCGACAATGATTGAGTTTTAAATGCCATAGATGACCACGTCCACTTATCTGACATAACATGTTTATGAATTTTAAAAATAATTATAAAGGACGAATCAACTACAGTTTAAATCTCTATGCCTTTTAAATAAACAAAAAGCAAAAAAAGCTTTTATTAATCATTAAAATATAATATTTGAATTTTATATTACAAAGTCATATTTTAGCCCCTTATTCCTCCATACAAGTGAATATAAAATATTTCTTCTTTTGAAGTTCTTTTTTGAATATCGTGTTCTTTCTTCCACTTCCAACTTGTACTTATATCCTTTTCATGTAGAAAATGTGACTTTTCAAAATAAAAGTCATATTATATTTCCCTATTAATTGCTCCTCTCCACCGTAACATATTAAAATAATTTGCACATAATAAATCAAATTTTAACACCCTCCCGTAATATGACTTATAAACAATTTTAATTAAATTAAAATCAACAGGGTCCCGTGAAAGGCTTGGTTATCCATGACACTGTCTCCTATTACACAAATATTTTGTGACGAGTTTTCTTCCATTCACAGATGATGTGGCAATACTAATTTTGTCTGCAAACCTTTATCCATTCGTTGTATTGAATATTACCTTTGACTCTTAATATGGCATGGAATGCTATAATGGTAGAGACATATGACATAAATATTCATACACTAGCCTGTGGAAATATATCAAACTTTTAGTTTGACTTATTATTTTTGTTTTTCATTCACACATAGGATATTGTAGCCGTTGCTTCTTAATTTCATTGCAGGTCAACAAAACGTTTTATGTTGAACGCTCTATATGTTTTTTCCCTCAGATCACTTCCAGCAATTATCTTGCTCTTCAATGCTTCAAGTTCTCCTACGCATATTGGCATCATGTATTAGATTGTTGGCATGAATTCATACTCTACCTCTCACCATGAGCTCATGCAAATTACGTAGGTCATCCTACAGTGATTCATTTTGCAACTGGTGTCTTTGCAAAGTGCTAATAAATAGTTGAATGGAGACTATAGAAGTCGTCCTCCATCTACAACGGCCTTGACTTTTACTCCCTTAGTCCTCAACTCAAGTGCATTGAGTGTCTTCACTCTTAAATCTGGGTTGTTACTAATCTCTTCCGAACGTAGCACACAATTGACAAATTTGAAATGATCGGGAAAAAGTTATTTGGGATCACATAATATGCAAAGCTATAGGCCATCATCGTCAAGAAGAAAAATTTCATTCCCGTTAGCCCACTTTTAGGTCTCCCATCTTCTCGTGTAAGGCTCTAAACAAGGAAAATTGCACAAAGTTTGAAGGCCACCACATGTAAGCACCCTTCACCTGAAATTTTCTGAATAATCCAACCTATCGCAAAGCCAAGGATCTAAATAGTGACAACCAACAACCATGAGGCTACCAGGTTAACTTTTAAGTTGTAGAAGGCCCGGATGATGGTGATAACATCGATTGCATAAATTCCTCTTCTTATTTAGCCCTTCTTTGTATCGTAATTCAAACATTGCCATAGCAGAAATATATCCAGAACTCATTGTGGCAAAAGGTAAAGTATTTGTATGAGGATATACAGTATGTAAGTATGGAAATGCCCTGTCCTTCTCCAGCCTATATCAAGGAGTTCTTCAGAAACCACAATACTATCTACAAATCTTCAGAATTCAATGTTTTGATGCCAATAGCGTGTTAATTGCCTTTTTAAATCCAACCAAGAGAGGCAATCAAACTTCCTCAAATGTCATAATATAATTTATTTTTGTATAGAAGAAAACGGCTCTCATGAAATCCTTAGCATAAAAGGTATCTTCAGCCTGAAATGAGTGTGTTTAATCTCTTTGAAATGTGTCTCTGCAGTGTTCTACAGTAGCAGCATATCTCTTCATGTCGAAGAAATGCTTGCCACTTATCTTGGCCTCCATCATGTATAAATATCTCAAGAATAGAGATTTCATCATAAGTACAAAATATACCAGCTGTTACATATATTGTAAAGTCCAAGAATTTCTCTAGAACTTGAATCAAATTTTCAGTCAAATTGCAGCTCTTCTATTCCAAAAGTGCTGATTGAAACTCCAGATAGAACCCATGGGCTCCAATCCTTAAAAAGTATCCAAGCTAAATTTGATTGGACCAGTAATCCTTTTCAAATAAAATTTGTCAAATGTATTCCCATCTTTCAGCAACATAATAGTTTTTACCAAATTCTATATTATTAGTTGAAGGATAAAGATTAGGTAGGGTACAAAAATGGAGTCCCACATTTGTGAAAATTGGATATCCATCAGGTTCGATTCTACTTGCACTTAATAAATAATAATAATTATTCAACAACACATACTAAAACAATTAATCTTGGCTTCAGCCTCTTACTGATCCAAAAACAAACCAATATATTTTTAGGAATATTTTAATAAATTATATATTTTCAAATGTTCAATAAAAGTGTCAATTTATTACTGAATCTCACCGAGTTTTTGCCAATTCCGAGATTTTCAAATTTTTTGGGCAAGCCGGGATATTGTCAAAACCAAGTTTTTCAACTATGCTTAGAATAACTTGATTGTATGGTCTTGGGCACATTGTTACTGAAACCCTCAAATTGGTTGAAGATGAGTGGGCGCCACCTCAGCATGTTTATCTTGTAAACTTCTTCAATTCATGTGATGCAAAGATATCTCTTGATACTCAACATTTTCAAGCCTTCAATTGATTGTACTAGCTCATATTCCAAAATTACTTCATCTTCATGATTTTCCTCTATCTCATGTATTTGGATCATTCGAATTGATCTTGGATTTTTTAAGGAAATTTGACATTGTTATCATCTTCTCCTATGTCACTTGCTCATTTTCCTTGTTTAACTTGAAATCTATGTTGATGACTTTAACCTAAACTTGGACTTGCATTTTCAACTCTTCATTAAGTTGCCTTTCCTTATCCATGATTTCCTCTAAGTCCCAAGATTCGATCATTGTACTTGTACTTGCCCTTTGTCTGCATCTTGGTCAAAATCTTGAAGTGGAAAGTCTTATTTTGCTTTTCCTCTCCTCCATAGTCTTATTCGTTTCACCTTGCAAGCAAAAAAATAATTGTGTTAAACCTGTGAAATGCATAGATGAAACCCCACATGCTACTCGCATTCTCTGATTAATGATCTCTATATGCATATAAGTCCTTAAGGTTCTACCTTCGAACCTTATTCTAATGATTCTAATATGCAATTCTACAGATGCTAAGTTTAGATTTTTCATTGAAGTTCTGATTTCTATTGAAGAAGCATTCAACATTTCTGTCTTCATTCATGTATCCCCTATTGTAGATTCATTGTGAAGCATACCTTCCCTGCTATGATAAGCAAATTCTGAGTTCGTAAGCTCAGCTCTGCAAGATTTCAAACCCACGGAAGGCCTTCAACACTTTTAGATTTAAAAAATTCACACACGTGCAATTTCCCAACTCTTTTTTTCTAGATAAACTCTGAGTTTAAGACTTTGAATTTGCTTGAAGGCCGAGCAGAAATAACAAGATGCTTGGAATGTCTTCCAAGGGTAGGAGCAGAAACTGTCATAGTTGGAATTGCACTTTGTGGAAATTACTACCCTGATGTAAATCTTGGAGATCTTGGAGCTGTTGGAAATTTATTTGGAGCAAAAATTAGCACCTTGATGTAAATCATTTAAAATTAGCACCTTGGTGTTGGAAACGAGGTGTAGGAACATTTTTCATTGAATGAGAAGTAGGCGCAGGAGATTTTTTAAGTAAAAAAAAATGCTATTGTTGAGTAGAAATAAAGTGTGTGTGTGTTTTGTGAGGAGCTCCAGTGAAATGCCCTATACCTAGGTCTCAGGAGTGTCCATGAGGTCCAAAGTTTCCAATCATCAAATGGCTGGATTATTTCGCTAGACTTTTCAATAGTATTTCAAGTGGATTGTGATGCTACTAAGATAATCATTGGAGCCATTCTCAACCAAAATGGCAAGGTCATGGCTTATTTTGGCAAGAAACTCAATGATGCCAAGAGGAAACATTTAGTTATGATCAAGGGTTTTATGCTATAGTGCACGCGTTGAAAATTCGTGACAAAACCAAACTCAATCAATGGCATATGTAGTGGGTGGAAGTCCTATAAGGATATACTTTAGTTCACACAAAGTGATGAATGGATTGTGTAAAAGAACATTTGTTACATCCCAAAAAATTTGCTACTTTAAATAATATTCTAGCCGTTGAAAAATTCATGTGAAGTTAGTTGTTCAATAAAATTGTTGATGGTTCATGTGAAATGGATTTATGGATTAAGTTGTTGAGATATTTTGATTCTTATGAAATGGAAATTCGGTTTATAGTTAATATGTCATGTGGCATGTTAGTTAGCCGTTAAGATGAAATTGGAAAATGATTATCTTAGAAACTGGAATGATTATGTGATATTTTATTATTGTAAATATGTTATTATCTGGAACCATTTCCTTTTTGCATACGCATGATGACAAGGGGAAGTGTTGCCAAAATGAGAGTTAGGAAGGGGACAACCAAATCCACCGTCAGACCATCACGTATGAACCTAACCACTGGGACTAAGGACTAAAATGGCTAGGCAAGCAAGAAAGTACAAGGATTACCATGAGCTATTCAGATAAACAAATTAAACATTATAAAGAACTTAAGTAAGAATATTACCTTCATTGTGTTTTGATTTTTGCGAACCTTGCAAGCTATCATGCCTTAGTATAGTAATATCTCGTCTATACTCATACTTGTGTGGGTATGAAATATGTACGTATGTACACACACACACACATATGTGTATGTGAATTTGTCATTAGCATATACATATATATGTATGTGTGTGTGTGTGTGTGTGTGTACACACACACATATATATATACCTACATATCATAATTACTTAGGCAAGCATGAATATATGGAAAATGACATTATTATTATAAGACATGAGATTGGTGTATTTTGCCACCTTTATTTTTATATCTTTTGTCTCGGACATGGTCATTTATTTAATTGCTTGATCAATCATGTTGTGTTGAATTCGCCACCTTTTGGCATCGAGCAATTTATATTCGTTGGTATTTATTTTTGAATTTTTAAACTCGGCAAATGTTTCTTGCCACCTCAATCTTGATCTGACCGAACTAATGCTGGAGGTCTTTCTCATCTTGGTCAATACTTGCCTTTTATTTATACTCCCTGATCATGCCGCGGGAGGACATCTCTATATATATTTTTCTCTCTGCACTTTACTCCGAGCATTACTGTTTTCTTTTCTATCATTCCCCCATATTTGTTTGCATGATCGAGCTCATTCAAAGAGACTAGCAGTGATATAATTAAGAGCCAAAGCTCAGAGGGCTAAGCCAATGTTACTCATCAGATTGTTTGAGATCTTGGTGCCAACATTACCACAACTTTACAATGTATAGCAGACTGTTATGCTGAATCAGGTTATGCTTTGGGTATTCCATCATATTGTTAATGTGTTTTTCCTTCTGCTTATGCCAATAGTTATCAGCTCGGCCTTTATCTTTTATCTGGTTGCAAGTGCAGAGCCGTATGTTGTTTACCAATATGCTCTGTCAGTATATTACAATGTTGCTTGTTCAAATGGCCTGAATTAAGGGACACCATACAGAGACATAGCTGATATGTCTCTTAGATGGCGAGCTCTCTTGATGCAATCAAAACAGAATTATAAACATAATATCTTATGATGCCATAGGCCAAAATGCCATGATGCATGGCAAAGGAGTAAGATTTCAAGAAAACTAGAGATTGATAATTCCCCGAGTAATGAGGACCATTAAGGTCAAGCTAAAAGGGAAAAGAGTGAAAAAAAGAATAAAATCAGCATTAGCACTTGAAAAATATAAATAAAACAACTCATGGTAATCTTTTGCATTTTCTTATTGTCAAGTCAAGTGGTGGGTGATCGGGCACATAAGATGCCCATCCAAAATCCTTGGCCAAAGTAGTTCATGGCGTAAGCCACCATGATCACCAAATGTCAAAGTGCTAACAATTGTAAGATAGACTGGATGGGATCTGACCACAACCTAGACAATTGACTAGTCGACACTCTAACACCAAGATGCTCAATCGCTGGATAAGGGTGTCCCAAGCCAACTCCTAGGGTAGAGAGGGCCTTTCTCATTAGAGATTGTGAGGGTATACTAAAGGTCTGGGGTTGGGAGGTTAAGCCCATGGCAATGCTTCTCCTCTCTTCCAGATGTCAAGGCTTATACAACTCAGTGTCATCAACTGCTCTTATTATGGCAATCTTCTTAAGTGTCATATGCATTTCCTTGCTTTTAATATGCTGCTATCCTTGGATTATATCGGAAATGAAATCGTAGTTAATTAACTGAATGTCATGTGAATTGGTAGTTATATCATTGTAATTTCTATTTATTTGCAACAAGGATTATAGTTAGTTCGTATTTTCTTTTCATATGAAGTAGTTGAGTTACTGATTTAACTGTATCTCCATTCATTCAGGTAAGAATAAGATTTGATTCCTTTATTTTAAAGTATCAATTAGATTCTGAAATTTTAGCATGTAACAACATTGTTAATGGAGGTCAAAGGATTGGTTATAATGCAATGAGGAAGTTGTAGAAGGATGATTCAGACTTTAAGGATGTATGGACAACATATATGAAGCCTACTACCATTGATAGAACACCATAGGTGGACCACTTTAAACAAGATGAATTGTTATTCAACAAACAATTGTGCATATCTCGAGGTTCAACAAGGGGGGACCTAATAAGGGAGAACCTAATAAAGGAGATGCATTTTGGCAAACAGGATTTGCATTCCATAGCTAATAAGACTTTAGCATGGCTCAATGAGAATTACTACTGTATCTTGTCATTTAAAACCCTAATTACATCATCCCCTTTTGGAAATAGGATTTAATAGTATATAACAAAGAATAAAGATAAAGAAAAAATTTAATATATAAAATAATATAAATTATCTATTCTTTTTTTTCAGTAGAAAGCTAATGCCAAATTTTATTAATATTAAAGATAAATACATAATTTTTACCCCGTTCAAAGTGTGGGTTCTAGGGGGAAAAGAACGGGGAAGAAAACCCCCTAGTCTAGCCCAGGACCGAAATCTTGTATACAAAAGGAGTGGAAAGTTCCTCCAATACAAAAAAGAGAGGGCATACCCTCCGTTTACAATTGCTAAAAAAAGATGGCGAAGGTGGCATACCACCCTTTACAAGTGCCTCCCAAGTGAGGGAACTGGCATACCAGCCCTTGAAAAAGGTTTGGAAAGGTGGAATGGAAAATTACATAAGGAATACTTTGAGAGCACCGGATAAAGGGTGCCTATCTGAAGGCTTATTACCTCTGTATCCCTACAAAACAAAAAGCAGAGCAACCAAACAGTACCATGGTGGAGGGGAGGGTTGGAGGGCTCCCCTGCACACCAGTTCTGACATCCTCTATCAATTCGGAAAGAAAAAGATGGCATAGAATAAGATACCAAAAAAGGATACAGAGCAGAATATCTGATATACTGTCTCACATAAAGGGAAAAACTAGCATGCCCACAAGATTGAGTGAAGATGGCACATAAATGCAGGCCCTTAATCCATTAGTCAAGATCATATAATAGAACTGAAAATCCAGTTATAGTTGCATCATAGAAGCCAAGTGAAAAAAAATTCTTTAAAAAGGAGAAGCCTGCCCCTAGATCCCAGACAACAGGGGTAAGAGAGAGAAAAATGCATGCCACTGAGTTGTCTATTTACTAGGCTTTAAAAGCAGAGAAATCACCTTCAAGTACTCACAAATTTGTGCCCAGCCCAGTTCAAAGTAACACAGGCAAGGATAAAACCACCAACATAGCCTGCCACAATACTCAAAAACACAATCATAATCCTTACCAAGAGGGAAGAAGTAAGCTCAGTAAAAATAAGAAGATCCAATTGCATAAATAAAAGGAAGATTGTGATCACAACTCCAAATAGTCATAAATCAATCCAGCAGCACAAAATGAGACCATCAGTGAGAAGGATGCATGATTAGAAGTTGAATTACTACCCATCAGGTAGTCTCTCGAAAGCAATACAAAGACCAAGAGGGTTCATAATTGATGCATAAGAGCCTGGCCAGGGGAGGGAGAGATCCTCATACTTAGATATGGACAAAGAGGAATTGCCAGGGGAGAAAGCCTCTTCAAGAAACCTCTAGGGCTGAAAGAGCCCGGAATCATCTCGTTTTCAACCAGGATATGACAAAAGAGAGCATTCTTCCTTTAAAAACAATTCAATAGAGAATTCATAAATTAACTGAGTCTAGTATTGAAGTAATGAGGAGGGTACTAGGTGGGAGAAAGGGAATGCGGAGCAGGGTCCCGTATGCATCAATAATTAAGTTAATAGCTTTGAAGAATGGAACTATGCTTTCTCCAGAAAAATATCAAGTTCCCATAATACTGAATATAAAGATGCATAGTGAGCCTCATGTGCCCTCCAACGACGGGATCCATAAGAAATGCATTCAATGCTTAAAAAGAAAGGCAAAAAGATATAGCTTTATTCGTCATAATTGTCAACACAATACCCATAAAATAGGGCACTCTGATCCAAGATTAACACAACAAATGAAAAATTCAGGCTCCATAAAATGGGGAGCTATGAAGAAATTCATACTACCACAACCGAATTTATTACCCACAACAATCTTCCTAGCCTATACAAGCAGCCAAGGAAGAAGATAATAGTTAGCTCTTTGGTAAATAACCTTACCAGAGAACAACCCAAATAGGTTACAGAGATTAAGGAAAGAGATAAAAGATACAGCATAATCTTTCGCCCCAAGACTAACCACAAATAGGAGAGGGGAAATGCAATGAGCCATCTAAGGAAAACGAAGAACCAACACAATTTCATGAGAGGGAAACGGAATAGAGGTTGATGGGTACAAAGCCATTCAATGTTAGAAGCCCGCAATAAACACCATTTCTCCCCAAAATAATAAAGCCAAAACAACTTAGCGTAATAGGTGAGTTTAATATAAGCTTAAAACAAAATGAACCTAAAATGTTTGGTATTAAAAGTTAACATAAACTGTCATTGAATAGTTAGTCAAAAGGAGTTCCTAAGATAGTTTCATGAGGCGATATTATCTATGAAAAAATTATAGGTCCTTTTACTCGTCATTCGAAGACGAGTCAATCTCCACTTCAGTGTCTTCCACATGCCACTCAAGAGGGTTGCAGATGTTCATAACATCCAAAAGAAATAACCAGTTTAAGCAAATGGATGGGATTCATGAGTTGAATTATGTCTCATTCTTGATAATGAGGATGGGCTTGACTTCAACTATCCTATTCACCACCCAAAAGTCGCTCCGGTCCGGAATGCAAAGGTTGGCATCGATGTTATTTGGGATTACATTCAATTTGACCACTAGGTGAGCCTTGAAAAGGCTGTTGCAGAGCTCCAAAATTGCCCTTTTATCCCCAATGGCATGGAGAATGGTGGAGACAAACATTGTAACAATTTCCGCATTGGATTTGGGCCTTTCATCCAACAGGGAAAATTCATTTCACACTATTTCCCTTACAGCCCTCACAATCAAACTATGAACAGAATAATCATACAGCATCAACCTAAGCCTCATCTCTGAAATTCTTCCCAAAAATTGCAAGTCTCTTGCTTGTCTTCATCCTTATGTTAGTGTCCATTTTCAGAGGTAGGTGTAATGAGGATGAGAAGGGCTATATAAAGAAATTTTGCCCACAAAATGTGTGAATTGTCAAAATCATCTCAAAAACCAAGGGATATGGTGTCTTTGAAATGAACAAATAATGATGATAATGTTGTCGAAGAGGGATCGCACAAATCTTCGTACTACTTGGAAGGATGGCAATAAATTCTAATTCCCAAAAGTAATGAAAGTCTCTCACATAAATAATTTAAAGTAATAATATAAAGGAATGGGGGAAGACAAGACTAAGAGGAAAAGGATAGGGATCAAAAACATAATTAAACTTTAAAGGATAAAAATTTTAGGGAAATTGGAACAAATGTGTGTCATCGGCCCCAAGATTGGCTAGGAAGTCCACTAGAGAATTACCTTCTCGATAGATATGGACAATTTTGTAAGTGTTCAGGAGGTCTAAATAAATCAATGCTCTAGCTAATCTATAGTTAAGGGACCAGTTAGGAGTAGATCATTTCCAAATTAGGGCATTTAAGATGATCTAAGAGTCACCTTCTATAATCAAATTTTCAATGTTTAGGGCCCTACAAGGTTTTAGCCCTTCCACAAGAGCCTTTGTTTCAGCCACATTGTTGGTGGAGGGAAATATAGGTTTGGCCCCCAGAGCACAAACTTTACCATTCCAATCATGGATAATAAAGCCAATTCCAGCATTCCCAGGGTTACCTGTGGATGCTCCATCAAAATTAAGTTTAAACCATGAATGGGGAGGAGGGTTCTAGATATAGTTCAATTAGTCATCTTTTGAGGAGGATCCACCCTTGCCCACACAAACTAGGTTGATGAGGCCAAACCATTCTTTCTTAATGAGAGCATCCCAACCTGTAAAATTGCCTTCATAATTGGTAATAGAGCGAAGTCTATTGTTTATGTTCTCCACAATGCTAGCCTTAATCTTGTTACAAAGACAAGAAATGCTCATGGCAAAGTCTTCAAAGATTCTTCAGTTACGTTTCTTCCATATTTCCCATAATAAGATTGATAGTGCCAATTTCCAAAGAGCTCCATAAGTGTTGTTGAAGTTGGTGGACCAAGCTTTGAGATGGCTTAATAGATTTACTGGGAAAGTTGATAGATAGTGCATCTTATTACAAAGCCAAGCCCAAGATTGTTGAGTAAAGGGGCAATGAAGAAGCAAGTGATCTACTGATTCCTCGTCCTTTTTACAAAGGACACAATGGGAGGGACCTTCAAAACCAATTTTCGTAAACCAATCTGCTGTCAGGATTTTGTTTTGTGCTACAACCCACAGAAACATACCATCCTTATAGCAATATCGTGAGAATGCTCGAAATAACAGAATACAAAGTGATAGCAGAACTCAGAATGAATCTACTGATCGCAGGCCACTTCGAGGGGGTAACCTCCTTTGAGCAAGCTCAATACAATAAATTCGTCCGTGCCCATCAAGGGCCTCAACCTATTCTTATATACTGAGTACGATCTAGAAAAGTAATACTACCTATGCATGTGGGATAATAAAATATACTCACGGGACGACTTACAAAGCATATGCGTCCAACAACACTACTCTAACAAAATAAACAGAAGGAACACACAGGTTCCTAACAGAGGGACCTTCAAAACCAATTTTCGTAAACCAATCTGCTGTCAGGATTTTGTTTTGTGCTACAACCCACAGAAACATACCATCCTTTGGGAGGCATGCTTTGTCCCAACAAAGGTCAGGGGAAACTCAGTTGGAGTCCATGCATTTGAGAAGATATGGCTTTATATTCATCTTTGGCAGAATATATTCCAGTTTTAGCAACTGACCAAATTAGTGAATCCCTCTGAGGCTCTACGGAAGACTTGTCTATCCTTGAGAGTAGAGATAAGTAGGGCTCTTTCTTCTGGGGAGATGGGTGCATTATACCATGATTTACAGCTCCAATCAAAAACTTGATCATTGATATTTACGTTGATATAGTCACAAAAGTGGGGTCCCCATGCTGCTGTCATGGAATTGATAATATTGGCAAGTATAATTGATTTAAGGGGAGGGTGGTCTCCCCAAGAATCTTCCCAAAATAGAGCCGATTGGCCATTCCCAATATCCTACGTGAGGTGCTGGCTAATAATGGATCTATTGTCTAGCATGAAATTCCAAACTGTGGATCCTTTAGGGGGGGAGGTTGTTCTAAAAATGCTAAGGGGATCTTGAGGGGAAAGGTATTTATGATAGATAATTTGAGCACATTTCCTATTGGATTCTTTAAACAATCTCCATAATAATTCAGCACCAAAGGCTTTGCTTTGCCACAATAGCTTTTTGATGCCAAGGACCCCATAAGAGATAGGTTTACAAATGTTATCCCACTTGATAATAGTCATCTTCTTTTGTTGGGAGACCCCATGCCAGGGTCTTCTTTTCCAGTTTTGCACTGGCTTTGGAGGTCAAGGGGAGGCATGACATTTGGTAAGAAGGAAGGGCCGAGAGAACAAATTTAATCATAGTCAGACAACTTGCACTTGATGACCATCTCAATTTCCAACTATCCATCTTATTATCCATATTTCAGATGATGTGGGACCATGCCTTATTTGACTTAGTGCCCTTGTCCAAGGACATTCCAAGATATTTACAAGGGAATGCCCTCTTCTAAAATCCAGGATATTGCAAATCCTATTTTCAAGACAAGGGTCAGAGTTAATGAAGAAGACTTTAGATTTATCTGCATTGATGATCTATCCTGAGGCTCTCATATACAACTCAAGAATGTTTTTGAGAGATGTAGCTTCAACAATAGAGCACTGAGCAGGCATAATAGTATCATCAACAAATTGTTGATGGGTAATATTCAGGATATCATCAAAAACCTTGATTCCATGTTAGGTGCCATGGGCATGGGAAACACTGATGAGCCTGTCAAAAGCCTCAGCCATAATGACAAACAAAAAAGGGGAAACAGGATCTCCTTGCCTAAGGCCTCTAGACATGTCAAAGAAACCTTCGGGTGACCCATAAATGAGGATAGAGATCTTGGGGTATGAGATACAACTGAAGATTAGATGAATCCAATGCCTTGAAAAACCGAAGGCCTCCATGCATTTACATAGAAATCACCAATCCATCTTGTCATAAGCTTTTTGAATATCTAATTTTACTAACATACAAGGGGTTTTATTGGCCTGAACTAAGTGAATGAGTTCCTGAATGATGATAACCCCATCCATAATGGATCTACAAGGGATAAATCCAGTTTGCTCTTCTAAGATTATGAGTGGGAGAATGGGCTTTAGTCTATTGGCCAATGCTTTGGCAAGAATCTTATAGATTGTGCTACACAAGGCTATAGGTATAAGATCTCCAAAATGTAGTGCCTCATTCTTTTTTGGAATGAGGATTAGGAATATATGGTTGATTTCTCTAAGAAGATTGCCCGAATTTATGGTACCCTCAATGGCTTGCCAAAGTTCATCCCCCAAGAAATGCCAGCACTTTTGCAAGAAGCTAGCTTAGAAACTGTTAGGACCAGGGGCTCTATCTAGATGCATCTGAAAAAGAGCCAGTCTGATTTCTTCTTTGGTAAACTTCTTATTAAGAGCAGCATTGTGTTCATTTGTTATTAAGCGAGAAGTGTTGTTTAGCAGGGTTGATTGGGCCAGAAGGTCAAAGAAAATCCAATATTGAGAACTTGCTCAAAGTAGTGAATGGCTTCAGCAGCAATACCTTTGGGTTCTTCCAACACAATACCTTGTGAGTTACTAATATTAGTGATTTTATTTACCGAATGTCTCATTTCGAAGCAGTTGTGGAAAAACTTGGCATTTCTATCCCCCGCAGAGAGCCAAGATTCTCTGGATTTCTTCTTCCAAAATATTTCTTCCTTTGAAAGGAGATCAGCTTGTTTGACTAGGAATTCTTTTTCTTGGAAATAAAGATTGGTGTCCATACCTTTAATTAGAACTTCCTCATTTAGTTCCAAAATGTCCAAGTGTACTTTATTAAGTTATTCAAAGATGTTACTGAAGGAGTGTTTGTCCCACTCTTTGATTTTCAATTTTAGGTGTTTTAAATTTGCAACAAAACAGAACATCTTGGAGCGCTGGAAGGAGACCTCGTTCCACCAAACTTCTAGGAGGGAGAGGAAGTTCTTGTCTTGAAACCACATGTTTTCGCACTTGAAGGGGTTTCTACATGGCCTGGCAGCTTCAAAGATATCAATCCTGATAGGGAAGTGATCTGAGCCTAATATAGGCATGCTCTCTACTAAAAAACAGAAATTAAAGGAGGGCAAGTGCCCACAGAACAGAAATCCGTCCAGCATTTATGTTATGAGCTTCGAGCCAAATATCTTGTTGTTCCAAATACAAACCCCATTGGTTGTGTGGATATCCAGAGATTGCAAGACAAGATCTACTGATTGAAATCTCAGGATGCTTGGTTCAAGGACCTAACACCTCCAATCTTTTCATCTAAGTTAGAAATGGCATTGAAGTCCCCCGGAAGAATGACACTGCAGTCTTGGTCTGCCAAGAGAAAGTTGGTTAACTCTCCCCAAAGCTCGAGCTTCCCAAAGGATGTTATCAGGCCATAGATGTTGAGCCAGATAAAGGACAAGGGGGATGAGAAACTCTTAACCTATCCACCCATCCAGTTTGGGTGACTTTCAATACGAGTTGAATTAACCGATTTGGGGTTCCACAAACACACAAAGTCACCAGTGGTTAAGTTGACAGCATGACCCCATACCTTCCAAATGCCCATTTTCCTGTCAAGTCTTGCAAGTTCTTCTGCTTGCAATTTGGTCTCTTGGATAAGGATAATATCTGAGGCTAGAGTTTTAAGGCAACATTTAAGCAAGCGTTGCTTGAAGGGGGCATTGCATCCCCTAATATTCTAGGATGGAATCTTCATTGAGAAGATGGAAGGCCCTTCCCCTTCCCATTATGAAAAAGTGAGGTGAGTTTGGGTTGATTCCATGCCTCGCCATCTTGTTTTCTTAAGTCTGACTTAGATTTTCTTCCACTTTTCTTAGAACTTTTCCCACAATTAGGAGATTTCTCCCCTTGAAGATTGTCAACTATACCCCGGCAAGGAAGAGGGCATGGAGCATTTGACTCCATAGATTCCAAGCCCAAATCTGAGCTAGATGGCGAATCTACTTCTGGGTGGTAAAAATTAGGGATGGGGTTTGGCTGAGGGGAGCACAAAACTTTCAAATAGTCAACCATTTGATTAATGTCAAGCATATTGTAGACCGATTCTAAATCCATCGGAATTTTTTCATTAACATTGTGGTCTAGAGAGGAAAGGACGGATGCGGATTGGGCATCAGACATGCGAGATTCAAGATCCTACCATCTAAGAAGTTCTTGTTGAACTTATTTGTGGGTATATGTGAATTCCCCCATTATATCATTGAGTTGCAAAAGTCTTGTCTAGTAAAGATTTTATGATGTCTCTAGCCTCCTCTTTGGTGGTTGTATCCAAGTCATTGATATTTAGGGAAGGGGGAACCTTGGGAGGTTGGTCGGGAGAAGGGGGACTTCTTGTTCCATGTCCAAGAGGGATAAACCAAATGGAGTCTGTTGTAGGAGAATAGAGGGGATATCTGCTTTACAGCTATTGAGGCCAATGAGGGGGTGGGGGGCGGGGAGAGAGGAAGCAAGCTCCTCTAGGGGGGCATTGGGGGAACATCAGGATTCGGGATACAGTTGTGGTTCAAAACAAACCCTCCTATTTGGAGAAATTTTATCATAGGTAAGATGGTGGATGAAGCAGCTTCCAGGGGGATCAAATTAAGGAAGTGCAAAAGGGGAGGTAAATTCCTCCAATAATCTTACCCTATTATCATCAATATCACCAAAGAAGAGTTTCGGGGAGATGCACTGTGTTGCATTATCCTTTGTTATGGTCAACTTTGATAACTTGAAACGAGGGTTGATAAGGAGTAGACTTTACAATCTTCACGCTCAAACTTGGGGTTTTCAAACCCTACGAAGGAACCGAGACAATCCCCAATGCAATGAATTGAATCCATATTTAAAAAGGTCAGGGGGAGGATTCCTAAATTAAACCATAAGGCTTTTCTTTGCAAAAAGCATGAATGAGGATTGAAATTTTCAGGATAATCCAAAAGAAAGAAAGGAGAGCCTGCATATTGAAATTTTCGCCTTCTTCTACTAGGAATTTCTTAAGAGATTTTGAAACACATTCTAAACAATAGAAATCGCAATTGATATAAGAGATACTTATCTGATTTGAAAATGCCAAAATGTACCATAAAATCATCTATGATTGATCTTTCCCACACCAATACGCTAAGAATTTAGATGAGCTTGATGATGCAGCCATGTTAGAACCGATCGTTGTTTCAGGGTCCAAATTTCTTCAAGTTGGGGCATTAGGGTTAGGGCATGATGGTGAGTGATTGTATAATTCCAGTACATTATCTATTACCCAGGGCTTGCCAAGAGGGACAATATTGGCTCATGTTGCAAAGGAGGGAGTCGATGAGGATATGGGAATGGCCTAAATACCCGCTTCTATGCAAGGTAGAGATTGATTTAGAGGAACGAGGGGAGCAATAGGGGATTTCCTGTGTCTTCTGGCTTGAAAGCGTCTATCCCTTCTTGCCATTGTAGGAGGGCCTCGCTTCCTATGGAGACGAGGAGATTTGGACAAAGCACTTCTTGCGTTTCTTAGGAGTCGCTTTTGAGACTTGCCAATCACCTAGAACCAAGAGTGGGTTGAAAGAGGTGGATCGTAGTTTAGGGGGAATATGGTAATTTTCATCCTCCATATATAGAAAGGCATAGAAGAAAGGAAGGTGGAAGGGTAGAAGAGAGGCGTCGCTTCAAAGGAAAGAAAGGAACAAAATGAAGTCGAAAGTTCGCAAATACTCATAGAGAAAGTCCGCTCTCATATGGCAACTAATGATAGCCCATATAAATTATTTATTCTTAATATAATAATATATTCTTAAAATAATAAAATAAAAATAAATGGCTCATAAATGGGCTTCCAAGGGTTGATTTGTGTCACTTAGTGAGAAGTTAGGTTCAATAGGAAGCACCAAAGGAGGTATGAGTCAAAGCAAATTTTGAAAGGGCTTCAAAAGGAAATTCGGGACCATCTAAGGTGGGATGTGTAGCAAGAGATTCTGCGGGCAATATTCAGTCAACAAAGACCAAGAAGTTGGAGGAGGAAACAAATAATATAGCAGAGGCTCATGTTGATGGCAATTGACATGGCATGCACTATAAAGGTTGACAATCTACATTTGGAGGGAGACTTGCCAATTACTGTTAATGTCATAGCAATCGACAAGTCCCATGAGTGGAACATTGATAAAATAATATCAATAATAAGAAAAAAATTGAGGAAATTTTGGAGCTTTAGAATTTCCCGTGTATACAAAGAAGGTAACACTTCAGTTGACGCGTTCTCTAAGTTGGCAACTAACGTAGCCCCTCAATAAAAACTAGGTGATGAGATGGCAATATTGGTAGATGGCTAACATAAAGGAATGATGACTATGAGTTGATGATCGTGTTGGGAATGATCCAAGCCAAACCAAATTGCAATTAAAATTTGATTGTGTGGGCGAAGGCATGTGGTGAAATGACCTACATTCAATGCGGGGGGACTTTTGACAAGGCAACTTTATATTTCGAAGGACAGGAATAAATGAACACACTGCCTATAAAGGACATTTATAGTGGCTTCAAGATGGCCAAATTTCTATGCACAATTTTCATTCAATAGTGAAGAGGTGAACAAAGAAGCTTTTGGCAATGGAGGAAAACTTCAACCTACTCTCTTTCAAGCGGCCAATGACATTTTGGGGAGAACTATCAACAAAGGCTCGAACATGTCTTCACTGCAAATGATCCATACTTGCTCACAATGGTGCGAGGGTTGCTTGGTATCAATTTTCTAATTGTAGATTACAAACCACAAGAAAACACAAACACATTCTCCTTTTTATGCACTTGGGTCTTGGAATTCAAAAGCATTTTGGAGGTTCAAAGGGTTGTGACGAGATGTGTAGAGTTAGAGTGGAGAATTAGACTTGAGCTTTTTTGTCAACTTGCAAACAATGGAATAGAGTTTCTAGGGAGCTGAGTGACTGGGTACATGTGTTAGGGTATCCACAACATCTCCATCCCTTCGTACAATACAAAGCTAAAACCAATCCACATGTTAGGTGGGTCGATGCTTGAAAAATATGACAGGTTGTTTGCGACTATTTGGTGGACAAAGAGAAGGTGATATGTTCCAAGCAAAGTAGGGAAAACTTTAACAAGTCATATCTTGGAGTGAGGCACCAAACAATCAAAGTGGTCATCAACAGAGGGGAAATGGTAGACGAGGAAGGAGACACAGTGGTGGAATGTCCTTTATGAGAGGACAACAGAGCCGAAGAAGAAGCAACTCTAAGGGTGGTGATAGGGGAAGGGGTTCGGGTGTGTGGTTGCAGAGAAGAGGATGTAAAACTCATCAATGAGGAGTTGCAAGGGTGGCAATGAAGGGTCTAGTCTCCTTGTCCAACCCTCAAGTGTGATCATTTGCAATTGCCATGTTCTTTTGTTATTCTATTGTAATCATAGATGGACTAATCGCCAAGTCTCAAGTTTTTGTCAAGTTCTTCAACTAGGGAAGCTTTCCAGAAAAACACGCACGAAAAAATCGCAAAGTTTTTACAAGAAACCCTATGAATTTTTTAAAGAAACTCTCCTACACCTGTCCTATGTTAAATGCAAAAAATGGCATTTTTGTCATTGTTTTTTGTTTGCAGTGATTTGGTTTGTGGGTGGAGGAGAAAAAGTAGCTTCCAAGCCATTGCTAGGTGATTGCAAAGTACTAGAGGCAGATTTCAGTGGAGGCACAATCACAACCACCTCAACATTCTACTTCTAGAACTAGGCCATGTAGTTCCTCTCCCTTATTTGTTAGTAGAGCTAGAAAGAGGAAGATGAATTGTAATGATGTATTTACTTTTTAAAACTATTTACTATCTTGCTTCCATCCATCAATATTCCACATGAGAATGCAATTTTGTACCAACTTTGCATTTATATATATCTAAACTCGGCTTGTTTCTTTTCGTTCTAATTAATTAACTCATTAGATGCATCTTTTCATTGAATTTTACAAAATAAATGCATTTCTAATTAAATTTAAGCAGAATTTAAGTTCCTCAGCTATTGCATGAGTTGTTTTTCAAAAACTGGCCAAATTTTTTTGTATTTTTCTATTTTGGGCTTGGCAAGTTTTTTTGAGAGAGTTTTCCAACTATGATTGAAATAGACATGTTTATATTGAGGTGAAATAATTGTAATAGACATGTTTGTATTGAGGTGAAATCATTGTAATAGACATGTTTGTATGCTCTTGCACACTATGACTTGGATTTACTATCGTCATTGTGTCTGAATGACTCCTTGTTCCTAGCGGAGGATTTTTTTAATTCTCCAGTGGTAATCGTTTTATTATAGGAAACGTGCATTTTTCTCTTGCTGATTCTTTCTTCGCACTTATTTTTTGATATTCTGGTGTTTTCTATTCTATTTTGTAAACATCAGTACAATATGAGTTGGACTTTCCATGAGCGGTGAAGTTTTGTGTGTTGTCTTGTACTGGAGGTTCTTGAAATGATTTTTGTTTTTGCACAGAGTATCTATTTTCGAAGTTGCTTACAATATTTCCAAAACAAGTATAAACAAAAGACGGGTGGAAGATCATCAATCAAGTCTTGAATGTTTGGAGATTCAATTATATAGCGACTGGCTATATTTATCATTTTCTCAAAAAAGGAAAATTTTGTTTGGGAAATCTATATGACTTTTCTAGAAAACCTGGAAATTTGGATAAATCACCTGTAGCCTCAGCTCTTATACTTTTCTTTAAAAAGTGGGAGTTTTGATTTTGACTCGGAGATAAGTACATCATCAAGGAGATAAGTATTCTAGTTTTGTATAGCTGATGATTTTTATAACTAGAAATAGTATATCAATGATATTGATGATAGGTTTATCTCTCTTGGTTGTAGAATCCGGATGCAACAAGAAGTAATGAAATGTTCAACTTCAAAGGGAGAATACTACCACGACCTCATCGCATTGATCAAAGTAATCCTTGATTGATCTATATGATAAGTTGATGTTAATTTAATCTCTATTGGTTGCAGGCTGCAACAACAATAATCTCTACAGGGAGATGTACAGCCTCAGAGGGAAGTTATATCACTATCTTTTGTATCAATCAAAGCTATCCTTGTTGAGAGGGAGTCCTTGTTGAAAGGGTATATCAATCATTGTATGCATGGTGCTAATGAGTTTCCTTATTCGTATTGTAGGATATTGAGACTCTTGATGGAAATGAGTCTTAGCTGTCATTTTCCTTCTTGTTAATTATGGATTCTTATTTATGTGAAATAAATTAAAGTTATAAGGTCAACCAAATAACTCTTTAAGTTATGAGAGATTCATAGTGAGCATCATGTAGAGAGAGTCCAGGATGTCATCACGTTGAGAGAATCTGTGATAAAATGTTGGTTGTAAACCTTACTAACTTATCATGTTGAGAGATTCCATGACAGCATCATGTTGAGCGAGTTCGTGATGAGAAGTGATTGTGATTCTTGTAGGTTTGTCATGTTTAGAGTTTCCATGACAGCATCACGTTGAGTGAGTCTCTGATAAAAGCTGATTGTGATTTTTTTTCAGGTTTGTCATGTTGAGAGATTCCATGAAGCATCACGTTGAGTGAGTCTATGATGAAAGTTAAATGTGATTTTTGCAAGTTTTTCATGTTGAGTGATTCCATGATTATTAGTTATGAATAAATATTTTCATCTATCAAATTGAGCGATTCCATGATTATAAGTAATTGTTACAAGTCTATCATGTTGAGTGATTCTATGATTATTAACAATGAGTAAATTGTTCTCTTAGTGTCATGTTGACAGATTCAATGACAACATCACCTTGAGAGAGTTTGTGATGAAAGTTAGTTGTGTTTCTTGCAGGATTTTCATGTTGAGTGATTTCATGAATTTTATAGGATCTATGTGATTAGATTTTATCATTGACATTTTGGTTGTAGCCTAGTGGGATAGTTCAGCTAAAGATATATCTCTCACTAAGAGGGAGTGTTGGAGATTGTAGCTGCAATAGAGATCAATATCTCTGGGCGTTAATACCATTATCGTCACCTTCCGCCAAAAAGGACATTTATGATAAATTGTAATATTAAATATTATGACAATGTCATTCAACAAGCGTTGAGGAATGGAAATACCAAGAATTGTATTTGAAAATAAAGAGTCATGTTTTGGGAAATTGAAGAGACCTTCAGTTGTAATATGAAGAGTCTCTCTATATGTTATATATATCACATCAAGCAAAAGGCACCATACACAAAATATTTTATGATCAATAAAGTGATATTTTGTTGTGTGGCTAAGTTTTGCCCCACAATTCTGGAAGGGTTTTCCCAAGGTATCTGCTATTATTTGTTGTATCTATTATGTTTTTCTTATTGTTATTTATCATTGATTTCTAGGTTTAAATCTCAACAATGTTGAAGCAACTCTTTTGGCTATTAGAGCTTCAAAGAAGCTAGGGGTGACAAAGTTGCATGTTGAAGGTGATTCACAAATTATTATTGATATCATTATCAAAGGTGACATGGAGGCTTCGCACCTTCACAATTACATGTCCAAAATCAAATATGAGTTGTCATCATTGGAGGATTCTAAGATCACACACAATAAAAGATTAGGAAATAAAGAAGCAAACACAATGTCAAACTGGGTTTTAAATCTTAACATTTCTGCAATTGTCATGGAAATTGATGTCGGGTAGGAAAATTAAACATTCCTAACAATTATTCTCCTTTTCCCTCATCAAGACACATCTCCAAACTCATAAATGTGGCATGCAATTGGAAGACGCTTAGAGGTTGTCATTCCCTTAAAATACAATGTTGGATTTGACATTTTTTTATTGCATGTCATCATTCACCACCCTAAAACTTTGTAGTGTGTGCCTTCTTGATCGCAAGCTTCTTGTTTTGCAGAGATTCAACAGAGGTTGGGTTTTTTGGTGCAGAGAAAATAGAATCAGCGTTCACCTTCAATGTCGAAAGCAACAAAACTCATTTCATGTCCATAGTTGAGAAATTAGGGTGGATAAAATGTTCAAATGCACTCACCCCAAATTGGTGGATGTTGTAGATTGGCTGCTTGGTGAAATGTTCTATTAGCTGGAACATAGGTACCGCACCAACACGGATATCTACTAAATTATTTTGGCATGGGTGTTACTTGGGGAAGGTAAGGACATTATTCAGTTATGAAGCTTCAATTGGTCCCTGAGGACGCTTTACTAGGTTTAGAGGAGATTCTAGTGACCTCAGTCCCTAGAACTAGAATAAATTAGGGTGAGAAGCAAACTAGAATTGAAAAACTTCAGGTACAAAATACACACCTTTTGTGTGGAGATTTGATTAAAGCCTGAGACATAAAAGATTCAAAGAAGCAAGAAAGGTCGGGTACACACTCAAGTTACTTGTAATGCAACACATTATTGACAAGGACATGAATCAAATGAAAGCTCGGGTAGGGTGGAGGGACACAAATGAGGTACGATTGGTTGAGTTGCAGAGAGATAGAGAAGAAGCAAATAAGGCGGAAGAAGATTGGCTAGAAGCCAAAATAATTGCAATGTTAAAAGCAAGGATTCAAGGTTTCATCCCGCATGCCCTCAAATGAAGCAAGGTTTTGTTTTACTTCCCCCTTTAACTTTGTGTTGGTTTTAGGTGGGGTGTTTGTTTCTCTATAATGTTTGTTATCTTCTTTTACACAATCTTTTAATGTCTATGGTGTTTGGGAGGGAAAGCATGGTTTGTGATTAAGTAAAACAAGTTTTGATGGGGCCCAAAAACCCATTACAACTAGATTTTATAAGGGATCTGACACCCAAGATAGATGAAACACTGCAGAAAGATTTTCAACAACAGGTCAGCAGTAAAAAACCAATCAAGGCCACCACCAAAAAGAGGAAGATGAGAAGAGTAGAGCATGGGCTGCAAACAAATACCCAAAAGGGCAAAGGACCCAACACGATCCACTAGATCATAGGAAAACGGAGGGACTTCCTCCCAGTCCCAAAGCATAGCCAAACTCTTTAAACACAATCTGATCAGCCATTTGAAAGTACATATTCTTAGCATTGGCTGAATCCTTATGAGAGAGAAAGCTTCTCCACACCCAATCTCCCATCCAAACCCCCTTCCACCTCAAAAGAATGGGAACCCACCTCGAAAGGAAGATGGAGAGAAATGGAAACCTCAAATAAAACCACTTTTGTATCTCTCCCGCACTCCAACAAGGAAAAGGGCAAGGCCTATCATCGACAGTACCAACAACATAGAATATCACCATCTCAATAGATGATACCTCCACCTCAATATGAGCTAAGTGTTGAAGAAACAAAAGCCAACCTTTAGACTTGCAAGCCTCCAGAAAGATCCACAAAGGTCACCGAAGGAACTTGACCTCTATAGAAGTCGTTCGAGGAAGAAACAGAGGATGTAACAACCAGATTTCTCAGGTCTTAATTAACAACTAACATACTCATAGAATACAGTTATTACTTCATTTCCATAGGAAGACAGTTATATCAGTCATGTTCATGTGAATGAGATTTACCATTAAAATCAATTAAATAAAATTTCTTAACTAAGAACTTAAAACGCCATCAATGATTTTATTGTAGAAATTAAAAACCGCATACCATGGAATTTGAACCGATAAATCATTGTAAGAATGCTTCTGCAATCATCTAGATTAGTTCCCAAATACCACTATAACAATATCAAATAACAACTACCATCAAATACCGCTACATCGAAATTAAATGATGATTACCATTAAATACCACTATATAAAATTAGGGCATCACATACCACTGTATCAATTAGGGCATTGATTACCATTGGATCATTTAGGGCTCCTAATACCACTGTATCACTTAGGATTTCAGATACCACTGTATCATTTAGGGCTTCAGATACCATTGTATCACTTAGGGCTTCAGATACCACTGATTCAATTAGAGCTTCAGATACCAATGTATCATTTCTTTTCCTTCCGATTGCTTAACTGTGGCAATAACATAAGATTAGAAGATATGCTCATATTTATTATTCATATAATTGAAAGATCGATATAATAATCCATTAGATATATCTTTCTCTCGCATCTAAATGTAAAATAATTGTAATGATAAGAAAACTTAATTAATCTTGCCCTCTTCTTGCATATACTTCATAAAAGTAAAACTACTTGTTTTCGAAAACAATTGAATGCATTGCTTATCTTTGTCTGTTGTACGTCAATCAACTTGGGGAGAGATGAAACATTGTCAGGGGCTTAACCACCCAACCTCGGACCATAACTTTATTCCCCACACAATCTCTAATGAGAAAGGCCCTCCCTACCCGAAATTGGACCTGGAACATCTATCATCTACCAAGCAATCCTGGTATCTATACCACTCAACTTGACAGCAGAAGATTACAATAACATAACCATGCATGAGCTATTAAATGATATTATTCTAGATTAAATGTATCGTATCTGACTTTCATTTTCTAAGTCATTACAGACTCCATCTCACCTCTTCACCCTTTTCCATGGCTATATAGCCAGTAGATCTTAGGTGTTCGGATCTCAGAGCAATCGACTCTGTCAATTATACAAGGAGATTACATGCATCTGTTCTTTAAAGATTCCAGAATTGATTCTAATATCCATTGGCATAATAATTTATGGAGCCATACCATGGTTACTTGGCTTTCACTTGCCATGAACAAGGTTAAATTTAAAGAAGGTCAATCTGTAAATTCAAACAAGATATCATCATGATAAATGCTAAGATTTGCTGCTATGAAATTGGATGTTATTGTACTTTTTATTTCAAGTTTATTGCATTGGAAAACTCTCCCATAAGAGATACAATTCGACTCTTTTATGATGAATCAGGAAACTATGAAGAAGAAGATTCATTAATCATATCATGGATTATTCAGCAAGCTTATACCGTAATCATGGGTAAGAAAGATAATCCTGAGCCTAGCCGGCTGCTATAGATATAAATAAACATAATGGAATGGTAATCCCATGACCTGTTAATGATTCGGAAATGTTTTGATGATATTGAACTCTGTTCAATCTCTTCAGCTACTTGAGACGACACCTTCAGTGCTCTCAGCCGTGAATCTCAGCCGGAATTACTCGCACGGCAAGGAATAGATATCGCTCTGTTTGTTCAAGTTATTAATTGATATTTGCAGGGGTAAATCACTGTATATTGTGATGAAGTCGGCTAAAGAAATCTGGAAATAAAACTGTAGAAGGAATCCGAAACTATGGAGATAATGCATCTGACACTTCTCTTGCCTTCCATGTAAAGGAACGAGCCGTGACTTCTTGGCTCCCAATGGTTACAAAAAGATTATTCGCCATTCAAATTCCAAGTATTAAATCGATTGGGAAAAGAGAGAAAAAAGAAAATAAAAAGGTTGGAAGAGAAGTTGGAAAGATTATAATACAATTCGAATTGCTAAATATTAAATTGATTTTCATGCCAAGTGTTAATCAGTTAAAAGCAAGAACTTTAAATGGAAGATATTTAAATGGAAAGAATAGAGCTGGAAGATTATAATTCGAATATTATAATTCAAATGTTATTATATTTTGAATATTATTATAATCTTATATTTATTTATGTACATGTAAATATATTAACAAGGTAACATCACTTTATTAAATTATTATAATAAAATGGTGTCATATCATTTTTATATTTATATGTACGTATATAAATATATCTATTATATAACAAGGTGAAAGATAACATGGCGAGCGCAAATGGAGGCAGGGGAGGTTTTCAAAATTTGAATTCAAAAAAGGGCAGGATTTCTCTGGACTGTCGGAATTGGATCCCTGGTCTGTAGCACGGGCCGTAGAAGGGCGACGGTCAAGGGTCGTGTACAGGGGATCAATCGGAGAATGCAAATGGGGACCCAGATGCTCCCCCCAAGGAAGCGGTCAAGATTCCTTTGGTTCCCAAAAGGGGTCAATCAGCCAAATGGTCTTCCCTTTTCTGGATCAAGCCCTTAGGTAAGTCATCTTTCCTGCCTGTTAAGATTCTTCCCAAGACGGAGAAAGGTTCTTGCGCCATTGCCATCCCAGACGAAATCGTGGATCATAGCATTTGATCCATGGCTTCTACTTTGATTGACAAATTCCTGGGGCCTAGACCGAATATAGATGATGTGAGGTCTTTTATTAAGTAGAAATGGGCTCTTAAAGGTCAAGTTTTGGTCACGGCCATGGCAAAGGGTTTTCTGTCTTTTGATTTCACTTGCATGGAAGACCTTTCTTCCATTCTCAGTGAAGGTCAATGGGCTATTGGTCATTCCACTTTGGTCCTCTAGAAGTGGTCTTCTAAGCTGAATCTGAATGACTCATTTTTTGTTCAAGCCCCTGTGTGGGTTAGACTGCTCGAATTGCCTTTAGAATTCTGGAACGAAGATGTTTTTGTGGGGCTAGCTAGGTCTTTTGGAGAACTTTTGTCGATTGATCCAATCACTTCCTCTAAAAGACGACTCAACTATGCTCACATATGCATAGGGGTTAGAGAAGGCACAAACATGCCAAAAACTGTGGCTTTTCACTCCAAACTTGGAGTGCATGTTCAAAAACTGATCTATGAAACAGTGCCTTTTGCCTGTTTCCTTTGTCTGAAGGCTGGCCATAAGGCAAATCAATGCCCAAGGGCTATGAAGCAAAAAAGTCAAAAAAGTCAGGCTCCTGTTGACTCGGCCAAAGCAAAGAAGAAATCCAAGCCCACTAGAACCTCTGTCAAGGGAAAGAAGAAACTGATCTGCAGATGCAAACTTGCTAAGCAGCCCGAGAACTAGGATGGCAAGGAGGTGAACAATAATGCCACCAGGCAGGATGGAATCCAAGGCGATAAAAGTGGTAATGGTCCACCCCACTTTGACTCTGATATACAGGACAGAGGCCACAATAGTGCTTCACCAAAGGTGTCTACTGTGGATGGCCCAACTGTTGTGGCCATAGCTCTGGCAGAAGACAATGTGTTGTTTGAGAAAGAGCAAAATGTAGGAAAGCAGGAGACCCCCCGGGCGGAGAATTCAAGGGTCTCTGACTTAGACCCCCGGAATATTAGTGTTGTTGATTCCTCGAGGGCGATGGATCACAATCAAAGTGACGAAGTCGTCGGTGATGGGTCTGGTCATGTGGGAAGTCTTGCTGCTCCTCTGACGAACCTGCCAGCATCCAAAGGTCTGGGGACTAAGATCATAGAGCTTATTAACAAGTCTTCTCCAAATCAGATCTCACAATGGGAAGATTAGATTGACAACTGCTCTCAAGACAGTATTAATGGCTGGAGTTTAGTTAAAAAGAAGAAGAAGAACCGTGACCACCCTCCTCTGTCACCAACAACAACCAGAAGCAGGGTTAAGGCTGATGTCGAGGGTAATCCCAAGACTCCAAGGAGGAAAAATACGAATCAGTTATTGCAAGAAGACACCAAAAAGAACTTGGCAGACAGGAGCCCAAGAACCATCAAGGAATACTCCGCAAGTAAGAAATGAAGATCATATCTTGGAACATAAGGGGCCTAAATGGGGCTCACAAACAGGAGTTAGTTAGGAATATGATCAGAGATCAAAGACCAGATTTTTTATTGATTCAAGAAACCAAAATGAGAAAAGATGTGGTAGGCAAGCTCTCTTTCAACAAAAACATGAGTAGCAAGGCCACAGACTCGGAGGGAGCTGCAGGAGGGGTGTTGATTCTCTATAATAACAAGGCTTATCAGATATCTACTATCTATAATGCAGGTAATGCCCTCCTATGCAAGGTGTCCCATATTCATAGTGATGATTCCTGGTTTATCTTAAATATTTATGCTCCCAATTCCAAAAGGGAGAGAAAGGTCTTCTAGGCTAAGATGCTAGAGGTTATTAACATCAAGAACATAAATAAAGGGATTATAATGGGGGATTTCAACTCCCCCCTCTCTGACGATGAAAAAAGTGGAGGGCTTGCCCCGGATCAGGAGAGCAAGTTAGACCTTTCAAACTTCATTAACAACTTGGCTTTCATGGATGTTGATCTCCTGGGGAGCAAATTCACTTGGTCTAACAGAAGAGTTGGGGGGGATTGTATCCAAGTCCGTCTTGACAGAGCCCTTATTTCCCCTGTTTGGTTGCAAACCTACTCCTACAGGCTTTCCCCACTCCCTAGATTGGGATCAGACCACTTCCCCATATCTCTCTCTGTTTGTCGTCTTACAATCAAAAGGTCTTTCCCTTTTCGTTTCGAGAAAATGTGGATTTCCCACCCGACTTTGGCAACTAAAATTTCTTCATGGTGGAACATTGAGGTGGATGGTACTGCAATGTTCAAGGTGGCCCAGAAATTGAAGAATGTGAAAAGAAATATTAAAATCTAGAACAAATCAAACTTTGGCCACATTTTCCAGGATAAGGATGAAAAGACTAATCAGCTCTACATAATCCAAGAAGAGATCCAACAAGATGGATATAATGATCAGAATTGGCTGGAGGAAAGGTCTATTCTCTCTGACCTCCATAACATCATCTCCAAGGAAGAACACTTTTGGAAACAGAGATCAAGAGTTAATTGGTTTAAAGAAGGGGGACTAGAACACCAGGTTCTTCCACTTATCTGCTTTAAAACATCGGGCCAATAACAGGATTTCCAGTATCAAGAAAGGACAGACTTTGTTATCTAAAGATAATGAGATAGCGAATGAAGCAGTACAGTTTTTCTCTTCTCTTCTCACTAAGGATCATACTCTCTCGGTGTCTAATCAAGAGGATATTTTGTCTGCTATTCCTTCTCTGCTGCAAGCCCACCACAACTCTATGTTGAAAGCTATCCCAACCCCGGAGGAGATTTTTCAAGCTCTCAACTCCCTTCTGGGTGATAAGGCCCCTAGCCTAGATGGTGTCCCGACTTTCTTTTTCCAGGTCTATTGGGAGGTGGTCAAAGGGGACGTTGTGAAGGCTGTGCAAGAATTCTTCGGGGCCAGAAACTTTTTGAAAGAACTCAATGCCACTTTTCTGGTTCTCATACCGAAAATCCCAAAGGCAGATTCAATGGATAAGTTTAGGCCCATCAGTCTTTGCAACTCTTTCTACAAAATCATATCCAAAGTCCTTACTACTAGGCTCCTCAGAGTTCTTCACCTGATCATCTCCCCACAACAAACTAGCTTTGTCCCAGGGAAGCAGATTCTAGACTCTATTATCATGGTGCATGAGGTGATTCACTCTCTCGAAGCTGGCAAGAGGGAAGGTTTTCTACTCAAGCTGGATATGTCTAAAGCTTATGATAGGGTGGATTGGAATTTCTTGATGATGGTTCTCCAAGCTTTTGGCTTTGACTCCCAAGTTTGTAAACTCATCTTTCAGCTTGTCTCTTCCCCTTCTTTGTCTGTTCTGGTTAATGGTTCCCCATCAAATTTATTTTTCCCTTCAAGAGGGCTGAGACAGGGTGATCCCCTATCACCTGTTCTCTTCATCATTTTGGCTGATTGTTTGGGAAGGCTAATTATAAGAAAAAGACAGGACCGGAGTCTGCAAGGTCTCAAGCCTTCGTCTGGTCATCTTTCTTTCACCCACCAGCAATTTGTGGACGATACTATTCTGGGGGGAGAGGCTACAGTCTAGGAGCCCAGAGTGTTTAAGGGTTTGTTGAATACTTATACTAGGGGTTATGGCCAGGCTATTAACTGGGATAAGAGTTCGGTCTACTTCATCAATACTCTGCTGGAGAGACAAAGGAAAATTGCTTGTATCCTGGGAAGTGGCATTGGGACCCTTCCTGCAAGTTATCTTGGTATGCCTTTGGGATCCAAACCCCTAGAAACTTTTTGGAACAGCACCATTGATAGATTCAACAAGAAATTCGCTGGCTGGAAAGGTGCTACCCTCAGCCAGGCAGGCAAATGCACTTTGGTGAAATCAATACTCCAAAATCTCCCCACTTATGCCTTAAGCCTCTTTGGGATTTCGACTAAGAAAGCTGACAGAATGGAGAAGATTCAAAGGAACTTTCTCTGGACAGGGGTTGAAGAGCACAAAAGATATCATCTTGTCGCCTAGGACCATGTTTGCCTTCCCAAATGTTAGGGAGGCCTTGGTATTAGAAAAATCAGACATCTCAATAATGCCCTTTTAGCCAAACAGATCTAGCGCATTTTTCAGAGTGTCAGAGAATGGAGGGAAATTATGATTGAGAAATACCTGAGAAGGCAGTCTCTCAGCTTTTTGCTTCATGAGACTGAGATTCCTCAAGGATCTTATATATGGAATGGGATTCTAAAGGCAAAATTCCTAGCTAAGTCAAAGGCTAAATGGGAAATTGGTAAAGGTGAGAATATCTTATTTTGGCAGGATGACTAGATGAGCCAGGGACCTCTTATTGATCACCCCAGGGACCTCTTATTGATCACCCTGATTATAGTAGATGGGCAGAGCCATGCATAAGAAGATATGGTTTGAATGTTAGTGATTATAGAACAGGTAATGGATGGCATGACCTGTCTATGATATCTCTGGACCTTAAATCTTTGATGATTAGCCTAAATGCTATTTTCATAAATAACAAGAGGGATGAAGTCATCTGGGGAGACAACTCGAATGGGCAATACTTTGTCGCCTCTGGGTCTTTTTCATTGTGGGATAGAATGGAGAAACCCATCTGGGCTAAGGCATGGACTCCTGGCCTTACCCCAAAAATCAATTTCTTCTTTTGGCTTTTGCTCCAAGACAAAATACTTACTTTGGATAATTTAGCTAAGAGAGGTCAGATTATCCAATTTATGCAAGCATGACTTGGAGATGGTCAATCACTTATTTATTCATTGCTCCTATTCCTCCAAAGTTTGGAACCTCCTGACCAGGGACTTTGGGGTCAGCTGGTGTCCCTCGGCCAACATTCAAGAATTCTTCAACCAATGGAAGAGTTCACACTTAGGTTTGATCACCCAATTAATTTTCTCCTAGTCCCTCTCGCATTTCTACTGGGGAATTTGGAAAGAGCGGAATAACCGGATTTTCAGAGACAGGGAATCCCCTGAGTTTGTTACTACTGAGAAAATTGAAGGATTTATGAAGGAGAACTTTGCCATCACAAAGTAAGGAAATATTGAAGGTGGGAACAGCAGACAAAGGGAAAAGGACAAGGACAAGAAAAGACAAGAGGCCAGGTGGTTTTTTCCTCCTGAAAATTGGTACAAAGCCAATTTTGATGGGGCTGCCAAAGGGAACCCCAGTCTTGCTGGCAGCAGAGGCATCATCAGAAACAACTATGGTGGAGGAGTTGCGGCTTTTTCCTACCCTCTTGGACATCAGATGAATAATTTCGCAGAAGCCAGTGCCGCTAGTCACATTGTTAAACTGGCCCTGGCTTTTGGGATAGAGAACCTCTAGCTGGAGGGGGATTCTTTAAATATCATAAATTGTCTAAACGGTAACTCTATGCCTTCTTCGACCATTGCGAATGTGATCCAAGGGTTAAAGTCTGACCTGGGTAAGTTTAATAAGGCCTATATCAGCCATGTGTACAGGGAGGCCAATTCAGCTGCCGACTGGTTCACAAATGAAGCGGTCGCCAAAAATTTGGCAATGAAGTGGCATGTCGGCGACAACTTTCTGGTGGCAATTAATAATTTAATATTGCAAGATCGCATCCAGGGAAGTACAAAAAAAATCCAAAATTAATAATGGGAAGTTTTGCAAGATTGCACGTTGGAGTGGGAGTAAATGAAAATCATGCAAAACTCTTTTCAAAACATGATAGCGTGTACGTACGACACGCTTTATGGGTTGTCTTGATTGCAACCATTAAAACTGGTAAATTCAAAAGCGTTTTCGTGTTTCACATTTTGAAGGAGGCCGAGGTCTGTAAGCAAACTATGAGTAGGTGGGGGCTTATTGAACCTGAGGAAACCATGGTAGGGGAGAGAAGTAGGAGGGAGCCATAGGGGGAGGCGGAGAACTGGAAGAAGAAACCGAAGGTTTGGCATAAGTTGGAAAAGGGCGGAATCACTAGATTCCTAGAGAAGCTCCATGGATTTTATGTGGGGATCACCGAGATTATGGTGGAGTCCTAGAAAAATGGGAGAGTCAAAATCGATGGGGTCACCCACCATGTCAATGCGGATTTGATTGCCCGGGTTGCGAAGATCCCTCTGGAAGGGAGTAACTTCTTCAGAGACAAGAAAATGTTGTCAAAGTTTTTGCGAAGGATGAAAAGGAGCTGAATAAGCTCATCAAGCTGGAGACGTATTACGAGATGGAGTCAATTAAAAAGCTATGGAGGTATGTCCTAAGGATTATCATTGAATATATTTCCCTGGAGCCCAGATTTGATAGGATCAGAACGCATCATTTTGTTTTGCTTAATCACTTTAGGCATGGAATCAAAATCTCTTTTCCTTTTTATCTTTTCACCTCCATGAGCAAGGGTATCGAGGGTTTTAAGAGGAAATGTACAGCTAACCTAGCCCTTCACGAGGGATTACTCCTCCTGGTCTATGAGTATCTGAAGTCTCAAACTAGGGGAAAATCCCTTGGTGATACTAGGTGTGCTTCTGAGGGAACTGGGAGTTTGGATTCTGAGGATGTGCATAGCATAAAATTGGAAGAAGAGGACAATGTTTCCTCTAAAGGTAAAGCTCCCAAGGAAGAAAGGAAGGTCACTCCCTCTGCCCGCATTCCCTACAGAAAGAGCCCCAGAGGCTTACCCCCCATTCCCCCTTAGCCTAAGCCTCAGGAGGAGGAGGAGGATAACGATGATGATGAGGATATAGATTCGGAGGAAGAGAAGAAGGGGGAGGATGATGAGAAGGAAGAGGAGAAGGGGAGGGAAAGTGAAAAGGAGGAGGAGGATACAGCTAACGTGTCAGGGAATTCCAAGAAAATGAAAGCAGATCAGGCTTTTGAAACCAATGACCAGATTCCTGAGATTCCAGGCCTTGGCCCCACTACCTCTCCGTCTCAGGAGAAGATTGATATTCAGGGGAAAGAGAGTGGGGAGGTGATAACGAAAAACAGAAGGAGGTCTTGGAGGAATTTTAATTCGAATACAGCGAAGTTGGGGATTGTCAGGGAGCCGTTGAATATCCAAGTGATGGAGGACATCGATGGCAAAGCCCACTATGATGAAGTCATTGACCCTGCTTTGGTCATTATCTCTGATAATGCGAGGGAAACTGGACTTAACCTTTTGAACAATGCCAAGAACAGTATGGTAGACAATTTTTAGTCTATAAAATGGTTAATCCATGAAATTGAAGCCCTTAAGGGGAAAAGAAGTCAGGAAGGAAGCCAGAAAATCGGCAACGACCAAGGGCACAATGAAGAGAAGAGAAGCTAGGATGGAAGCCAACGGCACTTTAATGTCCACGAACACAATGTTGACCAGGAGGACAGAATCACCAAGGTTGAACAAAGAGTCCAAAGGATGGAGTTCTCCCATCAGACCTTGGCTAACCAGGTGATCGATACTTTGAACGCCCTGAATGAGAACATTAACTGTTTGGGTGAATCACTGATGAGTGCTGGATTTGGCAGGGAAAAGATGGAGAAGGCCAGTTTGGACATCGAGCAGGCTGAGGATGATTCAAAAGAAACCAGGGACCAAGCGGATGCTCAGAACCAGGACCAGGAGGATGCGGATGACAGGAAGACCAATGAAGCTACAGAGACCCTACAAGTTCTTGATAGAGAGAACTAATAGCTACTTTGTTGTCTCGTATTTTCCTTGTGTAGCTGGTTTCTTTCTTTTTATTGTGTAGCTAGTTTTTTGTTTCCTGGCCGCAGGCCTATTGTTTAGGTTTGGCTTTTGATAAGCAGTTTCTCTATAGCTGGACTTTTCTTAATATTTATATTTCAGATTTGTTGTAAAAACTTTCGAGTTTCAGGATCCCCATAAAACCTATTTTACTTAATCAAAAAAAAAAAACAAGGTGAAAGATCATATTAAATCCTTTAAGGTACATTTTATATTTTAACTCAATTATTTATGTTTCTCAAATTATTTATTTAAATAGCTCATGCAGGTCCCACAGATGTATCATGTTTCAAGTCGCTAGGTTCTCAACCCATCTACCCAGTGATGGTGATGCTCCTGTGCCTAATTTTTTTCTAACAATGCTTCCACCCCTTCAACGTGTTTTCTGCAAGGAAATTCTCCGTAATTAAATTATGTATTATTTAATCATAAATAATCATAACAGTTAACCATCTTCTCAATTCCATGAATTCATGATAAATGATCAACTAGCTTGTTATCTTTACTTGAAATTATAACGACTAACCATCTTACCATTTTGCAAGATTATAACAAATTAAATTGCCAACTGACTTCATGTGAACCTCAACGGCTATATTTTAAATTAGGTCAAAATTTGGGATGTAACAGAAGAGAACTCAAAGACCTCTCAAATATAACTAAACATAGGCACCAGTCTCCATTAGGGGAAGAAACTCCACCACTGAAACTTTTAAGACGAAGCCATAGAGGGCCCTTGAAAAATTTCAGCATCCTCCCAGTAGCAAACCAAAAGAACCCACTTATGAATTTGGGCATAGCTCATCCACATATTCTAAATTTTGACAAATCCTGAACAAATGAGGGTCATCATCATCATAAACACACAACAGCACCAGATCCCTCCAATAAGATAACAAAAAGCCCAACCCAGCCACGAGAAATGCCATGAAGCATAACAAAACAAATCCCATCTCGTAACGGGAGGAAGGATCAGAATGAGCATACCACAGGGAGCTCCATAGTTCAAAGGACAAGCAAAAAGGGTAGAATCATAGCTACCCTCCAAAATAGAATCGCAGAGCTTCCAAAACCCGCTAGCCCAAACTCCAACCGCCCTTTGAAGATGCAGATCGAGCCTCATCCTGGGAAAACCCAAACCATAGGAAGAAAAGAGCTCACCGGGAAAGCCCCCCACCACGTAGAGGGAGAGTTTTCATCAACAAAGTCAGGTCGCCCACCAGAAAATGGTGACCCCACATCCTTCCTCTGCCCACACAAACCATGCTTGGCTGAAACCTAGCCACCAGTACAAATGCCCCCATCACTAGGAACTCAAGGACCAAAGAACCCTTTTGAATCTTGTTGTCCGACCAAGACTGAACAATCTTCCTCAGCATAGAGACGGGAGGGAAAGTATGGTTTTTTTATTTTTTGTGAGTTTTCACTTTTAGGGCAGTAGGTGGAATTGCCAATTTGGGTCTATAAATGGGGATTAGGGGCAACATAATATCCCAATGATCAAAACTGAATTAACAAAGATCCACCTTTATTGTGATAAGGCAAATGGCAAGGTGAGGATTAGCAGAAATTGCAAAATGTGGCCAGTCCATGGAGGTTAATTTTTACAGCAGACCTCATGGAGTGTTTTTGTTTTAAATCCATTTCTCTTGTTTAATTTTGACAATGTTAATACTACTCTTCAAGTTAATAGTAAGAAGGTCTAGTTTTTTGAAAGACTACTCTTCTTGGCAAAAGTTATAATGCCAATTTTGTTTTAAATTGTGATGGGAAACTGTTTGTTCAAAGGTCTGGTTAGGGCAGGCTTGAAGCCCAATTGTGGACAATTTTGTAGAATGTCAAATGGCAAAGACTGTCTGGAATGAATGAGCATGGTGAAATGAACAGGTCTGTGGGTTTCAATGTCAATTCTTTGCTTCGACAAAATTGTAAAGGTTAAGTTTTTGTAATTATGGATCCACCTGTGATCTGGTTTTGGGATTGTTAGGACATTAGTGAATGCCTAATTCTGTGAGCATTGATGTCTAATTCTGTGAGCATTGTACAGGTTTACCTTGTAAAACTCTTTGTAAGGGTAGTGGTAGATCTAATGGAATGAGACTAAGCTGTAAGTTCAGGTGTTGGTTTTCTGGGATCAATGGTTCATGGTCACGACTCCATCATTGTTAGTTTGAAGCCGGTTTAGTTAAGTTCTTATACTTTATGTAACGTTACATTATCTTTTAATAAAATCAAAACTATTACCGAGAAAAAAAAAAATATTGAAATAATAATATTATATTATATAAACAAATGAATAATTAAAACAATAAAATTATAAATAAATAACAAATAGAATTTATAATAAATAATAAATAATTATAATATAATATAATAAATCAGTAGTAATAGAACAATTGAATATAATAAAAATTAATATGATACAGTATACTGTAATAAATAATTTTTTTTTTAAATGTCTGGGCAATATCCTTGAAGAAGCGGAATTTTTATTAGTATTAATTGACACCTAATGGAAGTTGCAGATTGAGGTTTCATTGAGAACTTAGAATGTTTTGTTATATTTGGCGTGGAAAGGTTGATTTCTTAACCAGCTGAAATGACTGCTTTGACAGATCTAGACTCGAAACACCTATCAGAACAAGAAAGAATCATTTGCAAATAACACTGCAAAGTGCTTAAGAGATAAGTCACCAAAAACTTTCCTTCAAAATCTTAGGAAAGCCTTACAAGACAACCCAGAATCCTGCATTCATTCGCTTCACAAGTACATAAAATCTCTACAGTAGGCTAAAACTTCAAAATAAGAAAACCTTAATCCATGTAAGATTTACTGCGAATGTTCTTATACGAAAACTTGAAAGTATTTCCAATTTCATTCATAACCCACAATCATTTGCCTTTACAGCGCAATGTGACAGAATCCAGACATCTGAACCCCAAAAATCAAAAGTTCCCCAAAAATCAAAAGTTCTAGTCATATATTATAGCATCTGTCTTTCTCAAACCTCCCAGGAATGAATAGAGCATCTCAAGGCCGTAAGTAATTAGATAAGTTCATATTGATTTCTGAAGTTGTTTAATAATCTGAAAACTAGAGATGCCTTCAGAGCTGAAAAAATGAATATGCTTACCGTTTGAATGCGTTTAAACAGGGCGAGACCCTGTATTACAAAATAGCTCAATATCTTTGGCATGTATCATTCGCCTTTTTCAAAATGCCAGAGATATCCTGAGATTCGAGCCATACACTGTTACTGTTCACAGCCAAAATATGATTCCAAAAGACAATAAAAACCATTAAACGTCGGAAAAGCCATGGAACCAACATCAAATTTACAAACGATGTCATCGTCAGAAGGTTGGGAAAGAGTAGGGGCCAAGGGCGTTTCAATGGTAGTTCATCACATTTTTCATACTGAAAGTCTTGTGCATGGACAGGGACCAGCGTTTTTATCTTTGGAAAGAAGAGGTCAACAAGAAACAGTGTGAAACATTACTTGACAGTGCTGCGTACCTAGTTGGGTGTAGCTGAAATTAATAATTATATCTTAAAATTCAGTTTCTATAATTTAATTAAGTTTAGAGGAATGATATTATAAGAAGATAAAAATTAAATAACGATATTAAAAAAATTAAATTTATATTAGATACATTTTCTTCCTTGTTCTTTAGAATACATAGTTTAATAAGGGTTAATATGGTGGGCGTGAATGGGAACCCTAGCGATCAAGGCTTTGGATGGAGAAATGGCTACAGAGATCAGTGTCGAGATAGATTACACTCAGGAAATGATAGTACAAGCCCAAGCAGACCTCAGGTACCATGGGGGAATCCGTTTTCTCAGTCTCAGAGAAGTATTTTTAATAAATCATACAATCAAAACAATGCATGGGAAAAATAGCATGGAAGAGAGGCAGATTTTTCAAGAAAGAAAAGATTTGGAACTTTTGATCTTGGCTCTAGATTATCAAGAAGGGCGAGCAAAAATTTTCCAAATGATAGAACTTCAGGGTTTACAGGGTTTGGTTGGAATGGAAGGGACGGGAAGCATGGTCGGTATGGTGGGAATCATAGCTGTTACATATATCCAGTGCCAAATAATTTTAAATTCAAAAATATTGAACTAAAATTCTAGAGAAAGAAGAAGTAGGTGAGATTCACACAGAGATATGAGAGTCAAGCTTCAGTGGAAAAGGTAGCTATTGAGTTAAATCTTAAAGAGATTCATAGAGGCACTACACTTATCATTAATAATAATGCATCGGAGGAATCAATTAATAGATATAAAAATCTAGCTTTCTTTATGAAATGGTTGGGGCGTGGCTAGTTGTAACAAAAATACTGGGTTGGATTGAATGAAACTAGGGACAAAATATGATCTTGAAACTGCTCTCAAATGAGTTTTTATGATCATATGCCCCTCCAAATCAAAAAAGGGAGACATTTTGAAGGGAGGGCCTAACATTATAGATGGTAAAGGAGTGTACATCTGTGATTGGTTCCCCAATTTCAATCCTGGTTTAGAAGAGGTAAAGGATGTAATGATATGGATAAACCTAAAAAAATCTACCATGGGAGTTTAAGGATGAGGAAACCCTAAACAATATAGGGGACTATTTCAGATCATATTATTTATAAGAGGAGGTGGTAAACTCGAATCATTTTTATCAGCATACTAGAATTCTAATAAGAATGCAAGATTGTTACATGGTTCCAGACTTTGTAATGTTGAACACATCTCAAGGAGAATGGAGGCTAAAACTAGAAGTGTATTATGTTGATGGGGAAATAAGAAAAGGTAACTACAATAGTAAAGGAAAAGGTTTAGATGGGAATTTATGTGTGGATATCGTTAAAAGCATTGGGGAACAAAGGGAAATTATTCCTCGTTGGTCTGTTTCCTTTGAAGATGAAATGATCTCAAGCAGATTCAATCCCATAGGCATATCTAATGAGGTGACTGGAACCAAAAAGGGTCCACATCAGGATCAAACGATGGAGATAACTAATCCCCAAAGATCAACTCAAGTGGTAAAGGAGACACCCTATAGTATTATGAGGATCAAAGGCTTAAAAGCTTGTCCCTTAGTTGCAAATCTAGATTTTAATAAGTTATCATGTATTGTCCCTGATACTTTGGAGGAAGTGGATCAGAACCTCCCTAGCTTAAAAGGCATTCTAGAGGATAGAGGACATAAACCATATCTCAAATCAAGAATGGATATTACAACAAGCAATGCCTTTACCCCAAAAGACAACAAGGATGGAAATGAAGAAGGATTCAAAGACATACAAATCTCACGTATTAGAAATTTGGAAAGGGCCCTAGAGAGAGCTAGAGATAGTAGGGGGGGACAGCTTAGTCTCAGAATTGGATTACTATTCTCATCAGAAGGATAATGAATAGGATGAATGTGGAATGGAGGATCAAGTAGACATAGAGAAAAATAGAACTATCTCTCAAACCCCCTCTTAAATTCAAAAACCTAACTGTAAGGAGAAGAAGAAGAAGAGAGGTCCTAAATTGACAAAAATTAAACTTGTCATAGCTAATAATGCAGTAGACCAGTCAAAATTGTTGAGATAGGGAAGAGGATATGCCTCTTCCTGGAAGCAATGAAGATTCTTTCATGGAATGTCAGAGGTTACAATGCCTCTAAGAAAAGGTGTTTGATCAAACGAGGTCTTGATCAAAACCCCAGATTTGATTCTTCTTCAAGAGACAAAGTTAAGTGGGGATAGTATAAAATCCTTTGCTAAAAATTTTAGGATGTTGGGGAGTTTATTTGTAGAGGCAAACAGATCTTCTTGAGGTCTACGTATCTTATTAATGTAGGTACGCTCTGATACCACTTGATGAAGAGCCACACCACCCTTACCAACTCACAACCAAGAATGCAACAATATGAAGACAAAGAAAATAAAATGCTTCCCAAAGAACTCTTTTATTATACTTGAAAATCTAATTACAACAACATTTTTGCAAGATCTCGCAAGATCCAATCCAAACCCAAGCTAGTCCAGATCGACACTCTGGTAGAAACCTCTGAGATCTCAACTTGTTCTCGCAAGCCACCAAGCAACCTCCTTGTTTCTAAACCGCAGTCACTAGCTCTTCTCACAAACCTAATCCAAGATCCAAGTGTAAACTGCCTCACATTCGGCGCTCTGTTTACACACTCACAAGTCCATCACAATCCTGCTATAATCTGCCTCACATTCGGCGCTCTGTCCACAGACTTAGGAAAACTCACTCTTCACTTTCTCCTTCTCTTTCACACCTTGAAGCCTTCCAAGCTCCTCAAACTTCCACTTCTCGAGCTTCTCCTTGAGCTTCTACTCCTCAAGCTTCCCCCTTGAGCTTCTCCAAGCTTGAGCTTCTACTTCTCAAGTTTCTACTCCTCGAGCTTGATTACAAATGATAATAAGCCTTGCTTAAATAGGCACTTCTAACCCAAGACATTACAAACACAACCAATGTGGGATAAAGGGTAAATACAACTTTCTTTAAATAAATATTAAATTTCCACCCAAATACAACTAAGCACCCAACAAATATTAAATACATGATTTATCCAAAACCTTCTAGAATTTCCACCTACACACCTCGATTAATGGAATGACAACTATTTTTCTTATTTTTCTATTTTATGCCACCTATGCACCTCGAAAATAGAAATTCCTCCTTTTTTCTTTTTCTCCTTTTTCCCTTTTTATTTATTTATTATTTCTCCTCTAATTTTCGTCACTTTCTCTCTCCTCCAGATTTTTTTTTTTTTTTTTTTGCCAATAATTTTTCCATGCAAGATGCTCCTGCATCAGACTCCCCCGGTAGATACAAAAGTGTGTCCCACACTTTGACGCCAAAAGAAAGATCTACCACCATCTTCATCTTCACCAAAGGCTTCCACCTCAATAGGGACAACAAAACCACCATGCAAATCCTCCACATATGCATTACTCTATCAAACACTAGAATCTCAACCATCCAATCAACATGCTCATTCCCAGGAACAAACTGAACATAATGCTTCATTAGCAAACTCCCATTCACATCAGCAACTAGTGTGTCCATACTAGCAGCAACAAACCCCGCATCAGCAACAACAAACTTCATATCAGCATCAACATGTAGATCTCCATCAATACATGCCAAACTCTCAACACCAGAAACTTCATTGCTCACAACAAGATGCTCTACAATACATAACTCACCTCCAACAATCAGATCATCCATGACCAAGTGCTCTACAACATTCAAGTCACCACTAACATCAACTAGATCATTCACAACCAAATGCTCTGCAGTCTCCATGTCAGACTCAACCAACTGATCATGAAAACCAACCTCTGTCCCAACATCAACAACATTAGGAATATCTTCAGCAACAACCTCTAGTTGCTCTGCAAGTTCTGCATGAGACTCCACAAACTGATTAGCAAAACCATCCTTTTCCACCTTGACCTTCTTAGCTTGATCAGCCAATGTAGCATCCAACCGAGAAATCATCTTAGAAAAATTCCTCTCCACTATATCATGGATTTTTTCAATCATCCTAGGGTCCAATCCTCTTGGAGCCATCTCCCAAGATCTTCGTAAACCCTCTACAACAAATCCTTCCCACGCTCCTTGTGACAACCAAATTGTTTGCAAGTCAGATCGCAAGCTGCCACCTCGCACGAACAATCAGGAACCACATCACAAGTCTAGGACAACGGATCTACAATCCACAAGCTCTGATAAACTTTGCCCAACCAAGGTCCTGGTACAAACTGCCTCACACTTCGGCGATCTACTTGTACACTTAGGATCTCCTGCTCTGATACCACTAATGTAGGTACGCTCTGATACCACTTGATGAAGAGCCACACCACCCTTACCAACTCACAACCAAGAATGCAACAATATGAAGACAAAGAAAATAAAATGCTTCCCAAAGAACTCTTTTATTATACTTGAAAATCTAATTACAAAAACATTTTTGCAAGATCTCGCAAGATCCAATCCAAACCCAAGCTAGTCCAGATCCATACTCTGGTAGAAACCTCTGAGATCTCAACTTGTTCTCGCAAGCCACCAAACAACCTCCTTGTTTCTAAACCGCAGTCACTAGCTCTTCTCACAAACCTAATCCAAGATCCAAGTGTAAACTGCCTCACATTCGGCGCTCTGTTTACACACTCACAAGTCTATCACAATCCTGCTGTAAACTACTTCACATTCGGCGCTCTGTCCACAGACTTAGGAAAACTCACTCTTCACTTTCTCCTTCTCTTTCACACCTTGAAGCCTTCCAAGCTTCTCAAACTTCCACTTCTTGAGCTTCTCCTTGAGCTTCTACTCCTCAAGCTTCCCCCTTGAGCTTCTCCAAGCTTGAGCTTCTACTTCTCAAGTTTCTACTCCTCGAGCTTGATTACAAATGATAATAAGCCTTGCTTAAATAGGCACTTCTAACCCAAGACATTACAAACACAACCAATGTGGGATAAAGGGTAAATACAACTTTCTTTAAATAAATATTAAATTTCCACCCAAATACAACTAAGCACCCAACAAATATTAAATACATGATTTATCCAAAACCTTCTAGAATTTCCACCTACACACCTCGATTAATGGAATGACAACTATTTTTCTTATTTTTCTATTTTATGCCACCTATGCACCTCGAAAATAGAAATTCCTCCTTTTTTCTTTTTCTCCTTTTTCCCTTTTTATTTATTTATTATTTCTCCTCTAATTTTCGTCACTTTCTCTCTCCAGATTTTTTTTTTTTTTTGCCAATAATTTTTCCATGCAAGATGCTCCTGCATCACTTATGGAAGGAAGCCTTAGAAAGTGTCTAGTTGATAGATTCAAACACAAATTGGCAGTTGATTAAAGTGCAATCCTTTCAGCTGAAGATTAATGGTGTAGGAGCACCTAGGGAAACACCTAGGTCCACCTTGGGTTCAAGTGAAGACAAAGGATCAAGGGCATCCTTGAAAGTGAATTGGAATGTCTTGAAGCCAATAATGGCAATATGCAATGATCAAATTAATGTAAACTCGAAAAGTCTTGATAAGGGATTTAGGAGCCAAAATTATGTAAGGGTGGCCAATAGTGCCAACAAGGGATCTAGGTTGATTAGGAAGGTCAATTAGGTCTTGGAAGGGTCATGGAGTAAATATATAGAGTTAGAAAGTACTAAGTTGCAAGAATAAACAATAAAATAAGGTTGAGATCTCAAAATTTTGAATTCCAACTATCAAATCCCATTTAGGAGGGAAACTAGTTTTTAAATGTTTAAACATGTTGAATGAGTTCCAACCAATGTAAATTGGTTGAGGGAGTTGCAATCCATCCTATAAAGCCTAGTCAAGGCATAGGATCAAGTAGGCAAGAGCAGTGGTACAGATCTATCAGCAATTGTATGAATTGGTAATGAAGAGGCAATAAAAACTCCATTTTGCAAGTTTTTGGTGTATAATATTTTGATTGGATTGCTTTCTCTATATTCAGATGGAAATATAAACATATTTGAATGTCTTCCAACTTGTTTCTGATGAATTAAGCTAAACACTAGTTTCTTTTGCCAAAAGTGTCGATTGCAATTTTGAAGATTTCATTAATTTGTGAGGTTTTGAGTGTTTAGCAAGAATTTGATCATTCCATGGATGTAGGAATATGATTCTCATGGAATGATCCTATAAATATATGTGAATACAAATTCTAACAATGTCTAGGTTGAAGATTACAGAGGTGGTGATCACTAATGGAGGCTATGTGGTTGTAAGTGCATGAAATGCATGGCTAAGGAGCAACAACAGGAGTTCTAGCCATTTGAGGGTGGTATTTTATGGTGGATTATGTCTACATATGTCATGGAGATGGTGAATCAACTCTCAGTTGATTGAGATTGGGTTGGAAAGGCACACATTGAGGAAACCCTAGGTTTAAGGGTTTGTAGGAGACCAATTTGGGGGTTTCTTACTTTCAGAGGCTAGAGCATAAAATTAACTTGATATTCCCTAGATTGGAGCCATTTGAAGGGACTGTTGAAAGTCTTGAGTACTAGGAGCAAGTAGAACTTGTAGTTGCTTTGGAAAATGACCATGTTTTGTGCCTAAAAAGGGTGCACAGTTGGAGGATCTATTGGTTGAGCCAAAACAACCTATACCAAGGTTGAGATATGTTGAAGAAGATAGAAATGGGTGTCTAAAAACCTATTTTTTTTGTGAATTTTTTTGGAGAGTTTGTGGGAAAACTTGACCCTTTCTCACGAGAGACCTAACAGGGGGCAATTAGGCCTACTAGGCAATTTGTAGTGTTTGGGCACTTGGAGTTGTTTGAAAGCGTAAAATTGGTTGAAACCCTTTTAATCCATCTCATGATGGTATAATACATCCACCTTGGCCTTTGGTAAGGTGTAGGAGTTGAAGAAGGCATATTTGTTATTTTGAGGGTTTGGGAAACCTTGTATTTCCCTTATAAATATAGAAGTGGGAACTTGTTTGGCCCCACCACACTTTATCCCCTGCATCAATTGATTTATTTGCTTTCAATTTTTATGGACCATGCAATCAAACTTTAAAATCTCAAGTATGGATAGCTCTGACTGATAGATGTAATAATAAGAAACAAAGTTTGTTCTTTTTAGGTGGAGAATTCAATGCTATTTTGTCCCCAATGGAAAAACTAGGAGGTAAAGGTTGCCCTAGCCAAAGCAATGTGGAATTTGTAGATTTTGTATCAGCCAATGGATTGTAGGGTGTGGATTTAAATAATGGTAAATTCATATGGACAAACCGTCGCAAAGGTTTTACAAATATAGCTAAAAGAATAGATAGATTTCTACTAGGGGGGTCCTGGGGTGACACAAAATGGCTATGCCAAGCTAAAGTTATGTCATTAAGTGGATCTAATCACTTCCCTATATGTCTAGGAGTTTGGAGTGATTCTACTCCGAAGAGGGCCCCCTTTCGATTTGAAAAAATGTGGCTAATGGAAGAAGGGTTTGTAGATTTAACTCAAAATTGGTGGAATATTGCGCTAAAACGATCAGGGAACTAAGCATTTATTTTCTTTAAGAAACTTCAATTTGGGAAGGATCAACTAAAGATTTGGAATATAGTAGTTTTCAAAAATATATTTGATGAAAAGGTGAAAATAGAAAAAGAGCTAGCAGATGTAAATGAAACAGTTATGAAAGGTGGAATGGATGAACTCCTATATAATCAAGAAGTAAGTTTGAAAAAGAAGTATAACAAGGTCTTACATAGAGAGGAATCCTTTTGGTGACAAAAAATATGGGAGTTATGGCTTAGAGAGGAGAAAGAAACATGAAGTTTTTTCACAACTTTGTCAAAGGTAGAGGAGCAATCAATAAGATCTCTACTATCAAGGACGGACAAGGTGGGATGTTAGAGGAGGCAAATGATATTAATAAGGAAGCTATCAGTTTTTTCTCAAATATTTTGCAAAAAACATTCTGAAGTAGAATGAAATAGATGAGTTGTTGGATGGTATTCCCAAACTAATAATGAGGACCAAAATGCCATGCTGATGAAACCTATTTTGGAGGGGGAGGTTAAAAATGTTGTTTTCAATATGAGAAGTGATAAATCCCCACGGTCGGATGGATTTCCAACACTTTTCTTTCAAAAGGCATGGAAGGTGATTGGGAAGGACTTGTTGAAGGTGGTGGAAGAATTTTAGAAAGGAGGTTTTGTGTTTAAAGACTTTAATAACACCTTTTTAACATTGATTCCAAAAAAGGGCGCAAAGGAATCATTTGAGGATTTCCAACCAATTGCCCTCTTCAATACTACATACAAATTATATCCAAGGTGATTATTAATAGACTGAAATAGTCTTGTCAACTATCATTTCAGGGGAGCAAAGTGGCTTTTCTCCAAGTAGATCTATCTATAAAGGGATTATTGTGGTGCATGAAGCTATTCACTCTATAAAATTGGCAAGAGAAATGGTAATAATGATTGAGCTGGATATTAAGAAAGCATATGATAATGTTAACATAGCCTTCTTTCTTCAAGTTATTAATCGGTTTGGTTTTGCTTATGACTAGTGTAAATGGATTTGTAGTTGTATTTCTACACCAAGGCTCTCCATATTGATCAACGGAATCCCATGGGTTTTTTTTGAGACCACCACTAGCATTAGACAAGGGCACCCTATTTCCCCTTTTCTATTTATTATCATGGCAGAGGTCTTGGGGTGGTCCATAAAAAATGCTAATTTGAACAGTGTGTGGAAAGGCTTAACCATTGTTAGGGGTATTGATTTGATTACTCACTTGTAGTTTGTTGATGATACTTTTTTAATGGAGGAAGTTTTTGTTCTTGAAGCTAGGTGTATCAAATCAGTTTTGGAGAAATATAGTAATGCTTCAGGACAATTCATTAATTGGACTAAATCTGAAATCTTTTTCTTTAATACCCCTATTCCCACCCAAGAGCATATTAGTAGAATTTTGGGTGCTCCCTGCCTAATAAGTATCTTGGGATCCCTCTTTCCAAGGGAGCTAATAAAGCCAATCTATGGAAGGATCTAATAAATGCCTATGTTAAATGATTGGATAGTTGGAAAGGGAAATGGTTGACATATGCAGACATAATTTATTGTTACAATCGGTTATCTCGACTATTCTCGTCTTTGCAATGAGTTGCCTAAAGATTCCTCTAAAAGTGTTGAGATATATTGAACAAAGGATGAGGAAATTTGTGTGGAATGGGGTGTAGGAAGAGGAGAAGATTCCCCTTATAGCATGGGAGAGGATTTCTAATCCAAAGAAGCAAGGAGGAGTAGGCCTAAGAAAAAGGCACTTGGTAAACAAAACACTTGGAGCCAAATTGGTGTGGGATATGTATGCTAACCCTTCTCAGTTGTGGGTGCAGATACTCCAGGCCAAATATCTCGATTCTAGGGAGGCCTCTAGAATTTTAACAATTAGAAATCCACCAAATGGTTTAGCCATTTGGAATTTTATTTTGGAATGTAGACAGGTAATAATAGATCACTTATCATGGCAAATAGGGAATGACAAAATGGCCTCCTTTTGGGATGACTCCTGGAATGTAGCACCAATTCTCGTAGAGTCTAATGAGGTCCAAAAGGTGAAATAAATATTTGTTAGAACTTGGGGGGGAAGTTGTTGATTACATGGAAAGAAAGGAATCTCTTGTAGGCTCTTACTGGGGATGGAAAGACTGGATACCAGTGGGACTAATGGTAGATTAGAATAGAGTGATGTAGAGGATTTTCAGAGATAGGAGAGTGATTTATAGGGAGAAAGGTGATGAGATCATATGGTGTGCTACAAAGAGTGGGGCTTACTCAGCAAAAGTAGGATATTAGATGTTAGGTAGCATAGAATGTTTAGAAGAGTGGCCATCAAAGTTATGTTGGGATAATGATTGTCTTCAAAAGGCAGGGGTATTTGCTTGGTTAGTAATTCAAGAAAGGATATTGACTTGTGAAAGAAGAAAGAAATATGGATTCACTGGACCAAATCGATGTATTTATGTCAGAAGGAGGAGGAAAATACAAATCATTCATTAGTTTAACGTGAATTTGCAGATACATGTTGGTAGAATTTAAGACAACATCTAAATTGGATTAGTCCATTACCAAACAAGCTATGGCCTTTGTTCCAAGGATAGCCAAAAGACTTCAAGAAGTCTACCTTTTCAAAATTATGGATAATAAGTCCCTAAATAGTGACATGGGATGTGTGGAAGGAGAGAAACAAGCAGATGTTTCAAGACAAGATAGAATATGTGGATATAGTTTGGGACAAAATTCACAGAATAGTATGTGAAATAATGCAAGTCATTACATTTAGGGGGCAGGCTAATAGGAATTTTTCCTCTTGGGACTACTTGATGCAAAGAAATTGGCCAGAGATTAGAATCAATTGGCTTAAATATGGAAATAAGAGAGTGGACAAAAAAATAAGTAGGGAGAATGCAGTATGGAAACCATTGGATGAAGATTAGATACAAATTAATTTTGATGGGGTATCTAAAGGGAACCCAAGATTTTCAAGAGTAGGTGCAATTTCAAGAATGACTAATGGAGAAACCTCAACTATAGCAACAGTAAGGTTGCTGGATGGAACTAACAATGTGGTGGAAGCACAAGAAGCTCTTCTAGATGTGCAATTAGGAGCAAAGTTGAAGGTGAATAATATCCATTTGGAGGATAACTTAGAAATTATTGTTAATATGCTGAAAAAAGGAAAATCACATAGTTGGTTTTTACAGAGCCAAATAGAGGAAATAATTACATTGTTGGATAGGTTTACCAACTTTTAAATTAGTCACATTTTTAGAGAGGTGAACAAGGAAGCTAATAAATTAGCAAATTATGCAATATTATTATCCAATATTAGTGATATGATGATGGATAAATTTAGTGATTGTCCTAGCGATGGCTTATTAGATAATGATAACGACATCCTTTTAAGAAGGTGGGAGATATGCCAATAGGTTGTAATTATGTGATACATTTAAGGTTGATGCATAAAAGTACATGTTGAGGTTTTTCGGTGGTAGAGCTATTCAAAAAAGAATTTATGATGAGTGACATTAAAGCATGTGAAAGGTAGAGTGAAGAGAAAGCTACTCTGAATTTATTTATTACTGGCAAAGTGAAAGAAGGAAAGAAAGTAAGGCTTTGAAGAAAACTTAGACATAAAGAAAATGGAAACTACATTCTCAGTTGATTCAAATAGACAAATGAAGGCATTCAAAGGACTTGCAGGATGGGAAAGGGTTATTAAAAATAAAGATGGGAAAGGGTTATTAAAAATAAAGACAAAGGAGACGATCTCAGTAGTGTTAGGGGTGATTGGTGACCCATTTCAAAGGTGCACAAACTTAGATGTGATCTCAATCTTCATAGCATGGGATTTAGAGCTGAATAAGAACACTTATGAAGTAGAATTTATGACACGCTCTGTTTGCTAATGATATGCTAGATGGGCTAGGGTCAATCATGGAGTGGTTGATCCTTGGAATCAGGCAAGACATTAGTGAGTGTTTCACTGATGAAGATGAGGCTCACATTTTTGGATATGTGCCTTTCTTGCGCTGGAAGACAGGGGTTGATAAACCATTAATGTTTAGGAAAGTTGAGGAGGTGTGGCTGAGAGTAGTAAGGGAACTAGGGCATGTGGAATGGGTAGAGCAAGTAGCTGGTGTTGGGCTTTGGAGGAATGTCCCTCGATGCCAAAGAAGTAGTGGTGGCTCCTAGTCGGGCTTTGATGGAGAATGAGATGGGTTGCTCAGAGGTAGATGGAAACACAGTTTTGGTGGGCTTCGACTTATAGGAGGTGTAAGATGGGAGGATTTTGAATATTTGAAGTTGACAAGATGACAAGTGAAGAAAGGGCAACACTTACAAACGATGTAGCAATAAAGCTCAAATTTTGTGAAAACATTGGAGCTTGTAGGTTATTTACTTTTATGTAGTATTGAATTGTAAAGATTGTAAAACTTTAATAGTTAATGTGTAGAATAGAGGAAGACCTTGTATGTGAATATAAGCAAATATGGGGAAGATAACAACGTAGGAATATAAAGAAGTGAGGATAGATGTTAGATGGACTCTTACTTGATGTAATGTTCTTACTTTCCAAATTAATACAAAAAACCTATTACTGATTACAAAATAAATTCAATTTATAAATTAGAATAATTCTGTAAAATTATTTAAAAAAATCTAAACAAAATATAAAATTTTCCTTTAAATTAGAAATTTTATTTATATATGAATAAATTTAATAGATGTTATTATTTAATATAAAATTATATAATCATAATTATAATATAAAAATAAGAAAATTTTAAAATCAATATTTTACTAAGCTTAAAAGATAAGACTATATAATTTAACATATTTTTATATGTTTATGTTTTGTAACTTATTTATATATAATATATTATGATTTTATGTTATTTAATGGTAATTAGAAAAATTTAAGCAAAAATATTTTATATTCAGGTCAATCAACTTTAACAAAAATAATATTAATGATTTTAAAAATTAAATATTTCATATCTATAATTTAGAAAAATATTTTTAAAAACTTAGTTTCAATTGGGAGAAATAATTAAATTTAAGAACTAGTTAAGCACACATGATTGCAAAAGTATATAACCTACCACAAATAAGGGTAAGTTTAAGGAAGTTGGGAGATTTTGAAGTTAAAATATAACTAGTACTTTTCACCAAAATGAGGTGTAATGACTACACCAATTGTAAGGTGTGCAATACATAAGTTTAGTCAATGGTCATTGTAGTCTATGAACATTCTTAAACAATAGCGACAAAAGTTATCTACAATAAATATAAATCAATAATTAAGATCTTTTTCACAATTCCATATGATTCTTCACTTTCCATTGTACTTTCCTCTATAACTAGTCAATGGAAAAACAATTTTTTTTTTCTTCTGGATCACAAAATATCATGTACAACATCAACAACTGCCCTATTTCTTTGCAAGAAACCTATCATAGAAACATTTGATTAGATATATAAATCTAATAGTTTTCCAAATTTAATACAAAATATTGGAAAAAATATTATGTTTTATTCTTGTTTGTCTTCTAAATAATTTTGAAATAGACTGTAAGCTTATTTAAGCTTATTTTTTCTTAAAGTACATGAACATTTACAAAACTAGATTTAAGTAGATTTTAGAAGGTATGGAAAATAATTTGTTTGTAGCTTCTCAAAGTCTAATATGTATATTTCAAACTTCTCTCAATTTTTAATTGCAATATACTTATCAAGCCTCCTACTTTAAAATTGAGGTGCTATATTTAATATATTCCTTCAAAGTTACAAATTTGATTCCTTGCACAACTACAAACAATCTATAGTATACCATGTATAGAATGAGACTAAATTTATCATCTTATAAAGAGAGTGTAGGTACTATGTTTCAAATTTCTTCTAATATGAAAGGAGATGTTTTCTTTTTTAAGATGACCTATATCACCTTGACATATTTTAGACGCTCTTTAGCTAATATTTTGTCTCTAATTATCTTGGATCATTACATTGTCACATGTTAATTGTGTACGCAAGTTTCATATCACCTTAATAAGAATAAACATTTTCAAGTTGTTATTTTAAATGATTTATTGCAAGCTTGAACAAGTACAAGGACTAAATTAAAGTCTAATTATAATGCTAGACCTAATTTAAGCTTTGTCTTGAAATGCAAATCTTAAATGCAATACCAACTTTCAAAGTAACTCTAGAATGAAAGTATCATATGTACATTTTAATATTACTATATTTCATTTGTTAATTACATTAAATTCAATATAATCGACAACTTATAAAAAAGTAACAATAGATACACATTATAATAATATAATTTTAAAACAAGACTGCAGAGCAACGTAGTTCCTGTCGTTGCATTCATTTGTAAAGTTTAATTTTACAATTAGATTTAAATTTTAATCTATATTAATCTTATTGATATATTAATTAGTGGAGTTTTATTTAATTAGTAAGTTTTATGAAATGAATAATGATTATATTAATTACTATTCATATAAATTATAAAAATTTAATTGAACTATGAAAATTTTAATTATGTTCTTAATATTTGATTTCATTGTCAACTAATATTACATTATTCATGTTTAGTTGCACCATTTAAATTCAATACAATTGTTTAGATGATTGTTGATAAATAAATTTACACTTGAAAATCTTTGTGAAAAAAGATGTTAAAATCAAAGCATAATTAAAAGTATTATATTAACCTAATTCTAATATAATTTACTATTTTTTATGTAAAACAAAAAATTAATTATATAATATATTTAATATCTAATGTTAAAAAACAATCTAAAATTATGCATAATGGATAGTTAAATTTTTAAAATTAAATTAGAGGAATGATGATTATATTTTGAAAATTAGAAAAATGAAACATTTTGATATATTATTATTAAACGAATGATAAAGATTTATTAGGTGAAATTAAATAGTTTCTTGTGTTTTTCTTTGTTGTCTATAGTTCTACAAAGTAGTTAAAATAATTCATATGAAACTTTGTGGTTTCAAAAACAAATTAATAATAGTGAGTTAAGTTTAGTTCGATGCCTATAGTTTTATGATAGGAACTAATAAATTAATCAATTTGTATTTCTGTAATTTTTAATTCTTTTAAATTTCAAATAACTACACTTATTAAAAAATTAATATGTTTAAACACGTCTACTAACTATCTATACTATACTTTGATAATAAATTAAGCCATATTAACTTGACTAAAACCCATGTACTTGAAACCATATAATTTTATAACCAATTCCCAAGCCATCAAAAGTAATAAGCTATGAGTGAATGTGATGCCACAATTATGAAAATTGTATGGTAGGGGCCTTTAAATTTGAATACAACAAGGAACACAACTACTGATACATACAATTTTTATAGTAGCAATCATACCATTCACATGAGTAGTATTATGCAAAGTGTTGTTTACAAAGTCGTGACTTTAATTTTTTTTACAATTAATCAAAGAAAAGGAAAACCCTTTGAGATTTTATTTATTAAAAAATTGACATGGAAAAAAGGTTATGTGAGCACCCAGAAAAATCATCAATTTGAGGGCTCCCAAGTGAGAAGCACAATTTTCAGAGTATCATCTGCACTTTGAATCACCTCTTCCTCAAACTCAATCTTGAAGTGTATGAACAATAAAATGAAGAAAACTGCAAACCAAGCCAAAATTTACCTCTGCTATCGCTAATTTTATTTTCTAAGATTATTTTATCCATGTGGATAGTTCACATGGCAAAGAAGTCCATCGATATCATAAGTAATTTTTTCTGGAAGAACCTGCTTGATTACCTATGAGATTTTTTTCTAATGATAATCTACTTGATTATTTTTCTTGACAACCAAACTTTTCCACATAAGACGTAACACTTCCCTATCAAAGTATTGTGTATAATAGTCTATTGACCAATGAAAAGAGAAAAAAATGTATTTTCCTTCTAAATTTTATTTTATTTGAAATGAAAAAAATGATCAAATTGTTGACATGTGGCAAAACATTTTGCTAAGCTTGTGGGGCTATTTCCAGCCCCAACTCATTTTTGCTCAAATTAAGTGGGCTAAAAAATAGATGCTCCTATTTTGGAGGAAGATTCTAAATAATCATTTGCAGCCCCCTCCCCCTCAAAATAAAAAATAAAAAAAATTATTGGACATCTCTTCCCTAAAAAATAGAGTTCAAGCCCCCTCATGGAACCTTCTTCCTTAGGATATGCACTATGTTGATACTTTTATAGAATTACAAAAGTGAAGGACCCATGAATCTTGTAATGTTTAAAAGTTTAAGCTCAACAATTTATGAAATAATTGACTTGATTAAATGATTAGTTAATTTTTTAGTTAATTAGTATAAAATTGACTACTAGTAAAAAAAAGTCTACTCTAGTAGGACAATTTATTATCCCCCACCTTTTCCACCTTCTCAAATCTACATCCTAATAAGTAGGCGCTGGTACTTTTTAGGACAAGATTCCAATTAACTTGTAGTAAGCCTTTTTTTTGGGCTACATGGGACCACTTTCTCCATAAAAATAGATCATGAAGCCACCCCTCATGGGACCACACCTTAGAATATTTTCTTAAAAAGTAGAAGTTCTTATTTTTTAGAAATCAGGTGCGAATAAGTGGAACTAGAAATTGTCTCTTTTGTTTAGGAATGTTATCTATCACTTGTCAAATATAAAGTATTGATTTTAGTTTTAAAAAGGGGGAAATAATTTTTTAAAACTTATCATGCATGAAAATGAGAAACAAATGTACTATATTCATTAGACAACTAATGTCCTTAAATAATGAAGCTTTATCTTTCAAGTTGAACCAGACTATAACATTTTTGGGAATGTCAATTTTAAAATATTTCAAAACAATCTCAAGGAGCTCCATATCAATTTTGTAGGAAGCCCCATTCCATAGGACTCAACCCTTAGAAAATCATCTATTTTTTGTTTAAAAAGTTAGCAATAAGATCAAATATGCAAGTTTGTTGGTACCAATAGTACATTATTGGAGCATTTGTGCAAAAGTGGTATGATCACTAGGGCATTTGTAAGTATTTGATCAATTGTGAAAATGTTTTGATCGTCTAAGTAAACAAGTGATGGAGAAAAAAGGGCTAGGTATGAAGCGGTACTTCAAAATGGCCACTTTTTTTAATCCTTTTGCACTTAACGAATTATACAAGGAGCATCATTACTACCCAAAAGTCAAAAAATATTTTCTAGGTAATTAAGTTGCATACATAGACAACCAAAAAAATGTTAAATCTAATATATAGTTTAGGCTCTATGAGTGCCCAAAGTTAGCTATGACAATTGCGAGTATGTTTCCCCTAAGACTTACCAACTCAAATCATTTTAAATTTTACTTTTGATGAAATTCTTACAAAATGGTGCCAAACCATCATAAATTATCTCATCAAATGTCAAAGTTAATAATTTGAATATACTACCCTCACTCACAACTTTAAGAGTGCAAGGGATGAATTTGAAGCAAATTCAACATAAATTTCCTTGGTTTTTATATCTTTAGCGATCTCCTCTAAACGGTAGTAACTTTTGAGGCAATGGTAGAGAGGTCAATTAAGAATATAACATTTATATTTGACAGATCAACGTTTATATAACAAACATAATTCAAGTAGCTCATCAGAAATGTAAACAGAAAAAACCAAGAAATTTAAAACTAATTTCTTTCCTATTAATAATTGGTTTGATAAGGAATGTTAATACTTGGTTGGATTAGGAACATAAAACTACAAGGGGAAGTTTGAAAGAGGAAGGCAAATGCTATGTTGTGCAAGCAAATCTTTAAAATAAATTTTTAAAAAAAAAATATTACATGAAAAAGTTACTCTACGTTGAGAAGAATAATTGGAAGGAGTTTTAGCCAAGAAAGATACAGACTAAAAACAATATTGTAGCTAATTAGAAGTTTGAATTGTATTTGGATTCCATTCCCTTCCTAAACACTAGTACAACTCTTTTCACATTACTTGAAGTTGAGATTGGCATAAAAGAATATTAGAGATAGTAAAGCCAAGGTTTTGGTTGAAATTTAAGCACAATGCCTAAAATGGGGGATAAAAACACTTGTTTCATGCATTATGATAATTTTCAACAACATTATTTCATAAGGGTTCCCAATAAATTGGACAACCAATCTAGCAATACATCTTCTTAAGAGCATCAATGTAACAACCTTTCTAATTACCTAGTGATAATGTTCAAATCTTTGTTATCAAAATATTTTGGCAATATGATTGAAAAAAAATCAAGGAATGGACCAAAAAAAGGTGAAGTAGATTTTAGGAGTTGGAGAATAGGGGCATACACAATCACATTAACATGGGGCTATACTTCTTTCTCTTTGTTTTACATTATGCACATAACACAAAATCATTTTTACAATTTTTAGATTACTCAAAAAATTGTGCCTTTTCTTTGTACAACCTTTGAATGTCTTAATAATTGCATAAAATTATATTAGATTTGTCATAGAAGTATTAATTGATGCAGGAGCATCCAAAGGTATAAGGGCAATCCTGTATCACCCAAAAAAATGTACTTAGACTTAGTTTCTGTTTCATGTGTTTCTTTTCTAGATACCATTTGGGTCAAATAAAGGTTCCAACTCTCACAGTTCCACTTTTAGTATTCTAGGTTAGAGTTTTTTAGAGTTTTAAATCACCTTGGGATATGTGTAAACGTAAAAAAAATAGGAGTATGTATTTGAGCCATAATTTTGGTGAATTAGAGGGTGTAAATTGGCCAGATGATTGTAATTGTAATTTAGAGCATTCCAGAAAAAGAATCAGGTCAAAGGGCCCCATGGTTTGAAAGTTATCACAGTTTTTCGATTTTTGGAGACCTCCTAAGAATGCTTCAAAATCAGGTTTAGGGCATTCAATGACCTCGTACAGGGCCAAAAAATGGGGGATGAGTGAAGCTAGTCCATAAGGCTATAGAGTGCTTTGAGAGCTTTCCAAAAATGTAAACGGTTCCTCAATCGGAGCTACGGTTCAAAAGTTATGCCTCCCGAAAGTTCGGTTACCGTTTTTGGATTCTTCTAATTTTGCGTCGACTTCTAAAGTGACTTTCAGAGCCTTCTATTTCGTCAGTGGATGCCAACTAGCACTTTCTAGAATGTATTCCTAATCCTTAACCCTTCAGGGTCTATTTAAGAACATTTTTGGCATTGTAAAAGGCAGTTCGGAGTGGAGTTTGAGAGAAGGTACTAGGAGAAGAAATTATCTCCAGATTTATGCTATTGTAAGCCCGTAGGGCATGTTTTGGAGTCTGCTTCTCTGCTCTAAGTGTACTAGCATATTTTCATAGTTAATAAAATTTTTCCTTTCCTGTTGTGCCCATTCTGTGCTTGGGTTGTGTCCCCATCATTAATGGAGTTATTTTGTGAAAATACTTTTCTCATTAATAACATTGATTGTGCAAGTAGGATTAAAAAGTAACCATTCAAATAACTTATCATTTATCTTTATGGAAATATAAAGAGGTTCATTGGGTGCCTTAATAGTCTCATTAGGATTAAAGGTAATGCAAGGTTTAGGTTTAGGTTTGGGTTTAAGTTTAGGTTTGGTTTGGGTTTGTATTTGGATTGACCAATAAGAGTAATAACATTATTTGCCACACTACATCTAGCATCAACATCCATGATCATAGAGTGAGTAGGCTCAACAATATTGATGGAAGAAGAAGACAATATCCATTTTTGCTCAATGATGTTGGTAGGAGAAGGCAACGGTTTAGGTTTGCAAGTTCTAGTTAGGGGGTGCAATTGATTTGTTTCAATTATCATTCACATGATCAACAATATGATGTTGGAATCTATGGTCTTGGATAATATGTTTGAAATGAAAATACTTCTCACTATCATGCCTACGATGGAAAATGCATTGGCTAAATGCTTTGGGATCAAAGGAGTGTATAAATGGTTTGGAAAGGTCAATGGGTTAATTGAATTCAACATATAACACTATAAAAGGATTCAAAATGAGATGTACAATAATAAGATGGTCTTAAAGTGGTTGACAAGGATTTATACTTGATGTTGTAGTTTCCACTCGTGCATTGATCTTCATTAATCTATTGTTGAGATTTTGGAACATCTAGAATATTTTTGAGTAACATCATTCTTATAAACTAGAATCATCAAAGTGGATGACTCAAACTAGATCACTTGAATCTAATAATTATGAATCACTACATACAATTAGGTTTTTAAAAAGTAAACTCATAAAAAGTAGCTTATCTCCAATGTAATTTCACATATTAGAAATAAAAATTATTTGGACATCCATATCAAGCACATGATAATAAATTTGTGCATACATATGTTTGAATCAACCAATAAATTAGTTACTTCTTCCTTAACACCTTGCTTATAATGAATTAAATTAATTATAGAAATTTGAGGACTACTGTGATTTCAATTTTTTTTGAATAAAAGCATTAGTTAGTTTTTGAAATGAATCGATATAAAAGGGGGTTAAGGAGAAAAAATATTGTAAGGCCTTATCTCTAAATTTCTTAGCCAATAATTTAGCCATTAAGTCTATGATTATTTGAGAAGTTAATACACAAGGTTTGAAATGACTCAACATGAGTCACGGGATCACCTTTTCCATTGTATGTCTCTATGTGAGGTATCTTCATGTATTGAGGGATAATTGAATGAATGGTTCCATTGGATAATGGGCTAGCTAGAAATGTCTCAAGTAGGGATGTTGTATTTGGACTAGGTTATGGAAGCAAGTTGTTGTTGTAAGGGTGAAACACTTTGGGAAAGGTTATTAATGATTTATTTAGTGGATATGTAGGCATTGGAAATGCTTGATAATGAAGGATGTGGAATGTTATGGGAAGAGGATGGAGAACCAGAATGTGAAAGCGGGACATTACGATAAGTAGGTGTAAATGATGGTTGGGAAATACATGGAATACTCATGGGGGGAGGTATGTTGTGATTAGGAATTCCTCCAAGATAACATGTGGAGTTGATGTTTTAATGTATGTGGCCACAATAGACAGATTATAGGTAGATATATTAGGTAAGGATTCCAAAATAGGGATGAAATTATAAACATTGGTATTAGGATTATAAATATTAAGATTTAGACACACATTTTCATAGATATAATGATTACTATTAATAATTTGAGATATGACACGCAACAAATCAACACCATATTCATCATTTTCTATCATCTATCTCAACCCTTCAATGAAGGGGATTTCCTCACTATTAGAATATTCTTGACCCATGCATGTTTATTCTTTACTAAATCGTTGAGAATCTTTTCCACTTGTCTAGGAGACATTCTTGTTAAGGAATCATCCTAATCATGAGAAATGTGAGAAGGGTCTTCTTATCGTGGAGGTGTTATATGTAGAGATCAAAATCATAAAACTAAAACACAAAGAAATGAAAGAAGGTGACATCTAAACAATATAGATTTCTAAAAAAATTATCATTTAAACATTGCATTAAATAAAGAAATTTTGAATCTCTAAATGCATAACACATACAATATAAAATGTGAGAGTAAATGCACGTAAATCATATCTATACATTCGAATTAGAATGAAAATGTAAGGAGCCAAGTTCACCAAAAAGAAATGAAGGTGAACCTAGGTTTCTAAATACATAAATTGTAGCAACATAACACTTATAAATAAGATCAATACATCAAATCAAAACTAAGGTGCAAGAGATTTTAGTTCACCAAATTGTAAAGAAAAAAAATGACTGTAGTTGATTATTTACTATGATGTGTGGACAAACTAGGAAACCAAGATCTATATCCTCTCATAAATTAGATGGAATATGATCCACTAGGCTCAAATAGGCTCAAGGGTTAAGTGGATGCAATAATCATTTGTTTCTCTGGAATATGACTATGCATGTGAAATCTATGGTTGGATGGAGAGACAAGATGGATTTCTAAATATGCACGATGACTATAGACTAACAAACCAGCTTCAGGACTAGATCGAAGAAGTGGAAACTCTAATAGGATTATAAACCAAATTTTAGCCCAAAATAGGAGGTCCGAGGCAACTTGGAGGGTCAGGGTGGAGTTGATGGATAAGGGTTAGTTAAAGTCCCCTTTGACTGCTTGTTTTTAATTAAATTACTTGCAAGCTATAGCTCTAGAGCCATACTTTTTGTAGCTCCTTCTACATGGGCACCACCTATTCCATTGTATCTAACATCTTACACATTTATACATGCAAGTGTCAAATATAACCCAACATCTCTCCTCAAAACTCCTTTCTCTTTTCTCATTGAATAAAAATCTCCTAATACTTTTCAAGGCCACCTTGCACCTTATTTTATAATACATATTCTCTCACATATCCACAAGTGCAAAGACTCACACCATGAATCACAATGATATTCTCACCCATGGGCCGCTTCTATGTAAAATTGATTTTTCACTCAAATAGTTTGCATGCACCTTCAACCTAATTAAGACACTAGAAGACGTAGGATCTTAAAACTCCTTTACCATCTTACCACTTAATGGGTGGTATTCCTACACCTTCTATCCAACTCTCTTTTAAGAAAAACACTCTCCAACACCATTTCTCCATCGTGCTCTATGCAATTGTACATCTTTTTAATGACCAAACCAAATCTACCATATCTTGATGAAACATACACTAGCAAGAAAGATCATTTCATAGTATTATGTAATGTCTCCCTCTGATAGTTGCTTGTAGTTACACTAATTCTTCACATATTGTGTTTGCAAATTTATAGAGCCTCAAAGACACCTTCTAATAGCAAAACATGCATCTCTGATATTGTTCATTGTAGTCTAAGAAAGGGATCCCCATGAAAGACAATCCTTCCTAACATATACTCTTAAAGCATCATCCCTAAGATAAAAACTATAAATAATGTTGTTTTTCATTACATAAAAAAAAACCTTTGCCTTAATAGGTTACAACATGTTGAAAATGAGCCTAAACCAAATACAGGTACACTATAGAAATTGGTAGTGGGTTGATCTAATCTTAGAATGGATTTGAGCTCCTCAATCCCACCTCAACATGTTACCATTTCTTCATGTCATTATATTCCTAATTAAGCCAATTTGCCTGCTTAGGGCACCCTCTTTGTGAAAAATCATTTTTCCTTTACCCTTATTTCTCCTCTTCCTAATGATTTTCCAATATTTTTCATGGGTCCAAAATTCCTACCATTTTCCTATTCACCTAAGACAACTTCTCTTCTTTCATGATCATTTATTTATGAATTTTCACATTTCTAGTTTCACTAAAAAAGGAGATGCCCACATTTTTTGTGCATGCACCCCCCTAAAAATATGCTTTAGATTTGTTCTCTTATTTATAAGTGTGACATAGATGATAAGTGATATGATTCCAATGTTTGAACTCTAAATATTCACCTTCAAAATTTATTTTTCTTTTATTCAATCATTTCAAAACTTTTTTTTCTCTAATTCCTCTTCAAACTTGCAACTCATTTTGATAGGTTTGAAGCATAAAATAAGGTAGTGGTTAATGTATAATGCCAACACACCTCACCTTTGTTAGTTGTCATCTTCATTTTGTTTGTCAAATTCACAGGGGAGGAGCTCCAATAACTATGATAGATAACTTTTCACACCACGAGCTCCTAAACAGTACATTGGATTTCAACAATTTTATTAGGTTGTCTTTGTATTTGACTCAGTTCTTTATAACTATCACTTTAACTTTTTGATAGTTAAAATGAATGTTGTTGGAAATTATGTCCCTACAAAGGTTAAAAAGTGGTCATTTAGAAGTGTCTTATGAAACATTTTTCTTACTACTCCATTATCTATTCATTTTGAGAACCAAACTTGTTGAAGTTGATGAAAGATCAACCCCACAACTTCCAAGAATCACCTATGTAAACACCTATCACAAAAAGAGAGAAATAAAAGTTACAAAGATTGGAATTCTGAGATCCATAGATGAGACATTCTTGATGTGCAAAAAAGAAATTGCAATTATATTGAATGAATGAATTATTACAAAGATATCAATCCTTATAAAGGAGATCAAAACCCAAACATGTAACTAACCTAGGTTGCATGATAATAATTAATAAAATAATTAATTATTATATGCCCAAAGTTTAGCTTAAGTAAACTAGAGATAACAAGTGGCTTAATAATTAAATCAATATGGTTTAATTAATAAGAAAATACTTTATAACTCTAACAAAAATAATTGTTCAATTAATCTAATACTTATGCACAACTGCCCAAAAATCATCACGCTATTGTTACCAATAAAGTTGCAAAATTGATCTAGTTACCAAACCTTTTTTTTTTCCCAAAAATGTGTGGCCATTAGCCCACTAAATAATATTTTAGTGGTCTTTTATAAAAGAGGGGTTAAAATTTATTAATGTAGGAAGAAATACGAGAATCAAACAAACCTACGAAGATCCATTAAATGATCTAACAATTGGTACAACTCCAAAGGCAATTGATCTTTATCCATAATATTCCAGCTTTGCATTTGATTAGAAGCTCACTTGGCCAATCAATTTACTACACCATTCCACTCCCTAGGGGTATGCATGAAAGTGATAGAGTACAAAGAGACATATAAATTAAGAATCTAGTTAACAACTCAAAGTAATTGCAAAGTAACATCCTCATAGTGTTGTCGAGTCAACAAATGAACAACCACTTGTGAGCCAGATTCACAAATAAGTTTAAGCCCGTTCCACAACATACACCATATCCATAGATTCCATCAAAATATTGGTATGATGAATTTTATAAACATTACACATAAACTGAACAATTCCTGATCTATCCCTACTCACTCCCCCAATACTTAAAGGATTTGGATTTCCCCAAGAAGACTTATTTGTATTGATTTTCAAAATGCCTTGTGGAGGAGGTTTCTACCTCCGCACCCTATTTATCTTATATACAGGGTGTCTGCATCCATTTATGATGAGCTTCCATTTTGAAGGATGAAGTTGGAGATACCTATAGAAAATAACATCATTAGAATCCACAACCTTCGTCAAATAACACTTTGTCGAAACAATTTCTCCTAATGAATGAAAAATTTTCCACCACAAAGTGGCGAGCCCCCAACATCATATCTTGAAAGATTTGACAATTCTTCTCCAACCAGATATGCCAAATAATAAAAGAATGACCAAGAGTTCAAACCACTTAAAGAAAATAAGTTTTGACAGGGGTTTGCCCCATTGAACAAAAACTCAGCCAAGGAAGATACGTGCCAAAAAACTTGATTCTACACATTTCACCAAAGGTGTCAAATATGTCTAGTGAAAGAGCACAAGAAAAAGAGATGGGGACCACTTTGGTCACTATTACGACACAACACACACCTTGAGGATCCTTGAATACCAAACTTGCATAAATTATCCCAAGTAAGGCATCAATTTTGGATCACCAACCACATGAGAAAATTACCCTTGGGCCATGGGAGCTTGCACCAAACATGTTTCCACCAAAGAACCTAAATCTCCCCAAAAGTCTATTGCACAAGTTCAACATAACTTGCAAAAATAGAAAACTTTCTAGATAAATCACTTATCGTTTCTAGTTAAGATAGTGCACTTTTGAGACTCAAGAGTTTGAGCCAGCTCTTGCCTATCTTCCTCAGATCCTCTTAGAGGCAATTTAGAAGGATGTTTCCAAGGAGTACAAATTGTCAACCCAAAACTATAGGAAATCTTATAATATTCAATTGTGTCCTAGCCAAAAGTAGAAAAGGAGTCACAATGGGGCCAATGGTGGGTATGAGTGGAAAGGATAGAAGGATACTCATCCAAAGAATCCAACCAAAAAAGACCTCGATATCCTGAATAAAAAATCTAAAAGAGGCCATTCTTAACTAACCTAAGCACAATTTCAAAATATTCTACATCATAAAACCTCTTCCCACCAAAGGAAAGTGAGGGACATCAAACACATTAACATCAAGAAGATACTTAGTGAGCTTTTAATGAGTGAAATTCAACGAATAATAATTAAACATTAACAACAAGGGTCGTTTGCATCACTAGTCCCTGTTATTGTCCGGCTTGGTGGGAGATGTTTGTTAGTATGACAGGATGAATGGATAGAAGAGAGGAGAAGTACTACAAAATAGGATATCAAAGGACTATTGGAGTGTGAGATTTAGTGAGCAGTCAACTTTATGTAGAGATGGATCTAAATGCAAGTAGAAATAACACACTATGTAGAGATGGATCTAAATACAAGTAGAAATAGCACATGTTGATGAAATCAAAGTGGAAGATCATATATAAAAATCAGCTATCATATCCATAGCAAAGTTGATAGAAAAAGAGTCCATCACATCATCTTTCTACAACAACAATTTTAGGCATACTAGCAAATGGAAGCATACAAAAATAGAATTACTTATTGACGTATGTCACATTAAGGAAATTTGGGAAAAACTATTTTCAATACATTTGACACATGTATTTGTTGAAAATTATAATTGACCTAATTTATTGTCTAGGTTTCACTATGCGACAAGCTCATACTATCATTTTTAGGGATGATATTTATTACCGTAATCATTTGGATTAGTTGACCTACTTAGTTGGGCAATTTACCTATATTGAAGATTGAATTCTGCACAAATAAGATTGAAATTTATTTATATTTTAATATAATGTTTTAGATTGTATACGTGTGTTATCGTAGAAAATTTTGGTGTTATCTATTTAAATTCATGTAGTGTTAGAGCAAAGGTGCCTGTGATAATAAAGCAACCCCATCGACAATACCCATTTCAAGAGCACAAGAGAGGCCACAAAAATACAAAGATCTATTGAAGTCATATGAAGAAAGAGCATAGTTCATGAGTATGTCTTTTTACAGAGGAATACAAAGAATAAATGAAAGTTGATTATGATATCAACACATTATAAGCAATTCAATTATATTTTTAGAATAAGACTTCACATGCATTAAGAAGGAAATATGCTCTATCAATAAGAGTAACAACTACATGTAGTCATAGGGTGTATTACCAAATACACATGTGGGAAATGATAAGTTTTTAAAAAGAAATTTTCATGAAACTAGTGAAGGATAGATATGAATGCCATGCCCTTATGAACATACCAACTCATAGAGCTCAAATTAGATACATAGCTTCATGACCAAGAGCCTTAGCCATAGATAAATGACTTCAAAGATACATATCTTTAAAAATAATCATGGCTGCTTTGAGTTTGAAATGGAATATGTAATACAAGGAGCTTGGGTTTTAATTTATTGGCCCCTTTAAAAAATAAATACCCTATAATCAAGTATAGAGCCAATGCCAAGCATGGCAATACAAATTTTTATAGCTGCAAAGACACATAAATCCTCATCAAAGGTACATAGCAAATATGTAGGAAGAAGTGATGGAATGACTTTAGAGTGTTGAATAATGGCTTGCCTTTCATGTATTTTAAGCTAAAAGAAAGAGTATGTGGCATTGGTCAAATCTACCTATTGAAAGATGTATGTCTTGGCAGACAATTAGAGTGAAAATTCTCCACATAATAAGTCTTCAAAGGCATAACAATTTACATTTTTATTTTTCCATTTCCAAATCAAACATGGTAAGCTAGGGTAGAGGACCCAACACTTGAGCATGTTCCAATGGTTGTGATAGGAGTTGTTAACTTAACACCCACACTTGTTGATTTAATATTTAATATTTTTGACAAGATTGTACCAATAGTTGTGACTTTAAAGTTGTTGTTGTTAATGATGACTACCCACAATTGAATGAAAAGTGTCCCTTTTCCCAAAAAAAAACCAGTAGTGTGATGCCATATTAGTTGCACAAGTATGGGGTCCTTCAATGCACTGTGATTGGTCTCACTTTTTTTTTTTGGGCTATTTTGGACAGCTTGGCAAAAATTATGTTGATGTGGCATCATATTTGATGATTTGGTTCTGAAACCTTAGTTATAAGTAGGGGACTTGCCAAGTAAACTACTATAAAAAATAGGGATTGATTTGAAATTTCTACATAGGATTTTGTGAAGTGCGAAGTTAGGGTGCTCAACTACTGGGTCCTCTCCCCTACACAATAAAGGTAAAAGGCAAAAAAAAATCTTAGGAAGTTCAAAGGTTTCTTTCCATATGGCCGTGACCCACGTATGAATATAAAAAGCAACAAAATTAGTCCATGGGAGGAAGGAAATTTTGCTTTCTCTAAACAAAGCCTTCAAATGCATATAGAATACGAATGGACACTCCATATTTTAGGTGAAATGACACATAATCATGTGAATGGTGTACATTGAAGGAAGAATTTTAATCGTAATCAGCAATAATAAGGAGGGATGAGCTTTGAATATCTGAAAACATAGAGCCATGCCACAAGGGAAAGAATGCAAAGAAAAACATAAAATAATCAAAACCATAGAATAGAACAAAATACATACCTAACATTAGAATGTTGTGGTAGTGAAGAGGGGTGATCATGTAGAATTGAGAGGATATTGGTAATGATACAATTCTAGAGCGCAAGTGATTTGATGACATTTCATCGATAGCAAGCACACATTCATTTGTGGGAAGACGAACTGAAAAGGAATGAAACATGTGTTTCAATACATCAATAGGAGGAACATACCAATGTTCATGTAGAATGCCACAATAATCCACTTGAGGATGACAACATCACACTCTCATCATAGCAGATGTGCAAGAGGCATGTAGTGTAGGTTGTACGCAGGACAAGTGCATTGCAGCCTTGTCTTAAGATCTAATTTTATGTCAACTAAAAATAAAAAACTATTGGAAAAATGCACCCCGTCCAATGAAAATGCTAGGAAATTCGAAGTGAAAATGATGGTAAATAAAAATGGACAAACAAGGCTGAAGTTGATGGGATTTTTTTGTCATTTACGAGACTTTCCATACAAGATTTAATGCCAAAGTTAGGTGAAAACATTAGTCCCCACCTATAGGTGGCAGGGACTAGTAAGTGATACTCTTCCCCTAGTTGAAGTAAGTGCCAACTGAGTAGGGGAGAGGACCTAGTACTTGAGCACGTTCCAATGGTTGTGATAGGAGCTGTTAACTTAACACTCACACTTGTTGATTTAATATCCAACATTTTTGACAAGATTGTACCAATAGTTGTGAATTTAAAGTTGTTCTTGTTAATGATGACTACCCACAATTGAATGAAAAGTGTCTCTTTTCCCAAAAAATAACCAATAGTGTGATGCCACATCAGTTGCACAAGTATGGGGGTCTCCAATGCACTATGATTGGTCTCACTCACTTTTTTTTGGGCTGTTTTGGACACCTTGGCAAAAAGTGTTAGTGTAGTTTTTTGTTTTTCCTATTTTGCTAGGTTTTTCCTACACTTTTAATAATCTTGCTTAAGTTAATAAAGCATGTCTTATTAGGTGAATGGTTGTGAGGTGTCACCTTCCTACATGTGAGCATCCATTAGCTATCTTGGGAAGATACTTTGCTATCTTTAGTCCGATAGATGGTTGCTCCTCATTGGTTGGTGTTGCCACCTCCTCCCTCTTCCTAGCCTATATAAGCATGCTACCCGGCTTGTATTTGTATCTCTTATTTTTGCATCCTCTTAATGCTATTTTGCTTCCAGCATTTGCATTACTCTCTTGGAGACTAACTCTATGATGCTATTTTTATTTTGTATCATTTGCATTCATAGTTTAGATATTTATTCTTTGCACTAGTTTTCTGGGTTATTAATCTTATCAGATTCTAACATGGTATCAGAGCTTTTCTATGTGCAAAAGTAGATTTTAGTTTCCTTATTTGAGAGATTCAGGGGGGGCTATAAACTTTATTGTAGTTTTTTGAAAAACGAAGTATGCTCTTCTCTTGCATCTTTGGATGATCTTGAGAATCAGAAAAGTTTTGACAAAAACGATTTTTCTCTGGGGTTTCAATCTCAAATCTGACAACTAACTTGCATATTTGGAGTTTTCAATCAGTATTGCAGGTTCCAGCGTGCCATTGATGGACTTAGGAAGCTGATCCAGCATTTGCATGTCATATTTTGGTTGCTGGGGTCGATTTTTTATTTTTGGAGCCATTTTTTACTATTAAAGGCATCTAATTTACACTATAGCAGCATCTTCTATACATCAACAAGAAAAACACTTTCTGGGTTTTGTTCACAGCCCCGAAAAACCATCTGGGTATCTTTTAGATTTTGCATGCAAGTTTTATATTTTTCAGAATTGAGCATGAAAGGATACAGCCATACCCCTCTCCGTTGGCAGTCGTAGATTTGAATGCAGTTTTCAAATGTCTCATTCTTGCTCATACGGACTTCGATTTTGATGATTCTTGTTATGAACTTGGCTATTTTTTTGCGCTCTATCCGTTAGTGGAGTTGTTTTTTGATTTTCATGCATGAATTCTTCAGAAATTGTAGATTCTCAGCCGTGACTGTGCACAGTTCTCGTTTTAGAAATTTCGGAGGATCATAACTTTCTCATACGACCTCGTATCTAGGTGATTCTTTTTTTGAAAGTGCATGATTTTTCGAGTAGATCGCAGTGGTCTATTTGTTTCCTTGATTATTGTGCCCAAGTTTCACTTTTAGCATATGCTCTTCATGAGGAGACCCTGTCAGTTTTTCTTCCGTACTTGAGCATACAGACGTATTTTTTCGATCCAAAAAATGCATCGAAAAGCTGGTTCTGAGATAGAGATGATGGTACAAGTTTTTTTAATTTTTGCCATAGTTTGGTTGCCTATTTTGACAGTCAAAGCCAGATGTTCTATTTTGCCTTCCGAGAGCCATATCTCGCTCATTCAGACTCTTTTTCTGGGCTTGCCAGATATCGTTGAAAAAATGGTTCTATGAGTTATTCAGTTGCAGAGGTCTTTTATCCAGATTCTGCTCCAGGTTCTTTCTCTTTCGAGTTTTGCACTTTCGCACTCTGGCGGATTACTTGGATTCTACAGGTCCTAGAATCTCTTCTTCTATTCTTTTGGCTCACTCTTCTTTCTGACTTCTGAGCATTGTATGCTTCTATTCTATTGCATTCCTTTTTTTGTAAACGCACTGAGATAAAGTGCTTGCTTTTGCATATTTGGGATCTTGTACACCTTGTGTTTGTTTGTACTCGCACTTAGTTATAAAGTGCCATGGGGGGTCATGATGTTTTGCCATTTTGTTCTCATCCACCTTTGTCAAGTGAATTTTTCTTCCACGACATTAGCCCATGCAGTGTATCGGTGACACCGCTCTTTATCCTGTGCTTGTACTTCTATTGCACTATTGGTGTTCCTGATTCTTCTTCTTGTAGATGTTTTTGGCATTGCATTTCAGTGTTCTTGTCACCCCTCTCCCTGTTTAGCATTATGGGGGGGTTCACTTGTTGGCTCTATTGCTTCTTTGGTTCGATTGAGTGATCTACATATTTAGTTTTTGTTCCTATGTACTAGGCAGATGCAGTGGCTAGGCACCTATGCATTTCGGTGAGATGGTTCATCTATTATATAGACACTCATTCATTCCTACCTTTGGAGGTCACCTCTTCGATTGATCAACTCTTCAGACTTTGTCTTCTCTACCTGGTCATGCACTATTTCAATGGGGGTTCCAATAGTTTCTTCTGACAGTGTTTGTAGCTTCATGCTTCGGAGATGCTTCATGCTCTTTTTTGTTCCTCTCTTTGCGACATTTCCTAGATTGGAGGCTTAATTTCCTTCATCGAGTTCTTTTTCTTGTATTGGGTACCTGATCAGGCCTTGTTGCCGGGACCCATTTTCCTGCTTTCATAGCTTTGCTAAGTTAGCATCCACTTAAGCTTCGCTTATGGGGGGGTGTTAGTGTAGTTTTTTATTTTTCCTATTTTGCTAGGTTTTTCCTACACTTTTAATAATCTCGCTTAGGTTAATAAAGCATGTCTTATTAGGTGAATGGTTGTGAGGTGTCACCTTCCTACATGTGACCATCCATTAGCTATCTTGGGAAGATACTTTGCTATCTTTAGTCTGATAGATGGTTGCTCCTCATTGGTTGGTGTTGCCACCTCCTCCCTCTTCCTAGCCTATATAAACATGCTACCTGGCTTGTATTTGTATCTCTTATTTTTGCATCCTCTTGATGCTATTTTGCTTCCAGCATTTGCATTACTCTCTTGGAGACTAACTCTATGATGCTATTTTGATTTTGTATCATTTGCATTCATAGTTTAGATATTTATTCTTTGCACTAGTTTTTCGGGTTATTAATCTTATCAGATTCTAACAGAAAGCACGTTGATGTGGCATCATATTTGATGATGTGGCCCTGAAACCTTAGTTATAAGTAGGGGACTTGCCAAGTAAGCTACTATAAAAAGCTGGGAGTGATTTGAAATTTCCACATAGGATTTTGAGAAGCGCGAAGTTAGAGTGCTCAACTACTGGTTCCTCTTCCCTATTCATGTTCCTTTAGAAAAGATTTTCAATTATTTAAAAAAAACTCAAATTTTTAGTCTAAATGGACAAGTTAATGTTCCCAAAAAGTTTCCCAAAAGTTTCCCATTGAAATGTTGTCAAAATTACTTTAATTATTGTAAAAGTTAAAAATAAATTGGTTTTAGATGCACTAGTGTTCTATATTAAACGATTCCTGCATACCAATTCCAGTTCACTAAAAACCTGCAACACAACCAAAATCTTTCAACCACTTTTATCCTTTTTTTTTTGGGAACAGGCCTAAAAACTTTAACCATAAGAATTAATCTCTCTCCGAAACGGTAGAAACACAATTATTTTTGAGTGTGTGCGAAATAATCTATGAATCTAATGGCACATTGGACAAATTCAAAGGAAGACTGGTTGTGAAAAGATGTGTGCAAACGTAAGATGTAGTCCACCGTAAGATTTTTTCTCCATTGATATGTACGATGCAGCAGTACCATAACATTTCTTTATGGAGATGTATACGTAACAGCGATACCATTTTAGGTACTTGGTATTTTACGTTTAGTTTGCAAGCTTGAAAACGGCCTATAATTGAAAATAGGCCTCTAGAGCATGGTTTGTGAAAATGGTTATTTTTTCTTTGTGAAACTTGTATCAGTAGCAAACAACTACTAATTATGGTTTTCTGACGATGAGCGAGGTAAACTACTCCAAATGTTGGATAAAAATCTCTAAACAGCTTATCCAGCAGATTTTTGGCAAATGCTTTACCTGCAAAATTCTTTTTTTCTGAATTTGGTGATGAAGTTATCATCCTTACATTCTTGTACTTCGACGGTGTTCTGGTATGAATATATGATGTATATTGCTGAACAATTGAAGAGGCTATTTTTTAACATCACACACTAAAGAAAATTAAGTTTGGAAAAAATAAGTTCACTTTCATTATTTAATATTTATAGTTTTGGAATGGAGCTTAGTATGATGTTTAAGCCATCTGAATTCGAAATGGTAGATAATGAGAATCTCAATTCTCACCTTGGGAATTATCAGAGATCAAGAAAGAAAGTTGATTTGCCAAAGCCAAGGAATTTCTGGAGAAATTTGATTTGAGGAATTTTAAACCTTTCGGATAGGCCAATGCAGAATTGAAATCACTAGTTGAAGGTACATAACAGGTCAATATGAAAATAAGATAAAATTTGATTGAAAACCTCATGCATGCTATCTTTAACACAACTTCAATTAAATTCCAACCCTATTGAGAAACACTGATCAACAAACAAGCAGATCAACAAGCGATCTATGTTTTCCAAGTGATCCTTATGGTTCTTCATTGGCAGCAAGGAACACTATATGGTTCAGAAGATTGAATTTTTTTTTTTTGTGATCTTCACATATGCTGCCATTACTAAAAGCACACAGAAGCGGAACTATCAGTTTTTGAAGAGTGAAGATGTTCAGAATTTTGCAATGAGTGAATTGGTTGCTAACATCAGTAAAGAGCTTTTAAAAGAGATTGAGAATGCTTATCATACAGAATAGTTGTGTCTGCAGAGAAAAATAATGGAAGAGCAAGATGTTATGAATTGGCTTCATGCTTTGTTTGGGGTTTTACCAACTAATGCTCTTTTTGTTCTTTGTTGTTTTCATAAAATAAGGGTATCTGATTTTGCAGCTAAAGACAGAGCAATCCCCTGTTCGTAGTCTTTAAATTTAGACCAAATTCAGTAGTCTTTCTATAATCTTGCAGCTGGTGGTATCAGATAGTTTTAGTGATAGTGATCTCGATAACAATGAGAGTAGATGCGAATCATCCTAGGAAATTACAATGAGAGTAGATGTGAATCATTCTAGGAAATTAGATGAAAGCAGCCTATCAATTGCTGCTGTTACAATGAGTATCAACTGGCCCTATGCTAACTATAAATTAGAAAGAGAATTGTTGGAAGAAATACAGCTATAAATAACCATGAGTAGCCCCATAAAAATATAAAACCATTACTAAATAGATAATCAAGAAAAATGAATCCATTTATTTTTCCTAATTCCATTGTGAATACAGTCAAAAGTGGTTGTCCTGTTCCATAACTGTATAAAACTCTGACCGGAAAGATAATAAAAAACAACCAATCAATTTGTTCAATTCTGCATACACTCTAAAGGGATTGTACGCAAAATTTTCTAATGTCTATATCTATGAGGAAGAGAATAGTGAAGTGGAAACTATCTGTTGATTTCAACATTTTCCCAAATCTGACTTGCAAACCTGCAAATAGTGTGGCAAGAGCAATCAAAGTCAGACCAAGGGTACAAAGCTTAAAAATACAGGAAATTGTAAATTGTGTGGGTCTGTCCTTTTTTCTTATTAGAAACTTAAACTCAATGTAGTATAATTTTCTCAAGAGAGGATTCATTTGACATAGATATATGTGGACTGTTAAAATATTTTTCAGTCGAAAATACCGGTTCATCAATGGAAAAGCAAGCGCTCTAATTATGTTACTACTGTTCTGCATAACTAAAAAGTGAATTGTAAGTTTATATTGTCCAAAATATAGAAGTATTATGATGCTGATGGACCTTACAGTTATGGGTACTATACTACTTAAGATCCTGGTAAACTGAACTCCTAAGGTTTTCAGTACATGAAGTCATAGAGCAACTAATTAACAATCTTATGATTTTGATATATGGATTATATTTATGCAGGACTTTGAGATGGGTAGACGATGAAGAAGAGAGACTCCAGGAGAAAGGTGAAATGAGACCGCTATCTCTAGTCATTGCAATGTCTCGTAAGTTGCATTAAACTTTCGTTTGTTTACTTTGACTGCATTCTTTACATTAGAGCTGAGAATACTGACATCATTCATCTCTCTAACAATATCCAAATGTTCTTGCTTCTCTATTTACAATTGCTCTATTTATTGCAGCTATTATCAATATAGATACTAGCGGAATCCATGCCTTGGAGGATCTCCATAAATCATTAAAAAAACGTAACATACAGGTTTAACTCTTCACTCAAAATCATGATTATAATAATATTGAACTTCAGTCTTCCATGTTAAATGTTAGAATATATTAGTTTTTCACAGTTTATAATGTTACTGTTGTTACTTTTTAAAATATAATTGTGTTTTTTTCATCAATATTGTAGATCAAACTTTATGATTCATCACCAAAATATTTGAACTCATTAAAAAAAATCCAATCAACTTGAAATGAAAGTCTGAGACAATACATTTTTCCTCACTTCTTTTAATGGTAAAACCTGTCTCTATACTCTTCCTCATTCTTTGATGCTTTATTGACAGCTAGCACTTGCAAATCCTGTTAAACAAGTACTTGAGAAGCTTCATACATCCAAGTTCATTGAGGAACTAGGGCAGGAATGGATTTTCCTCACAGTTGCAGAGGCTGTACATACTTGTTCAGAGCGTCTCAAACTTGATTTATGAAGAAAATACAAGCTGGGATGCTCATCAGCCACTTGTGCGCGTCAAAGGATGCTGCCCCAAATTGAATCAATCTATATTAATTGAATCTATCTGTTTCATGCTTAAAATCTTGTCCTTTTATTTAGGTTTTGCTTGCCCACATTTGTGATTTGTTTAAGAGCAAACTTATTTCTCACTAAAACACAAACTATAAATATGACAATAAAAATGTGTTAGATTAAGTTGTAGGCAGGCTTTATGTTATGCTGTTAAATCTTTTCATTGAAACATGAATTCCAAATTAAGAATTCAATTTTAAATATTGAGGGATCACTTTTCTGACCAGACCATAGACATGATTTAGATAAATTTCCCATACATAAATATGAATGACCAAATGGATATTGGGGATTAGGGATGAGGGAAAATGGTTAGAAGAAGTTACTTCCAAGGTTCTACACAAAACATACTTTTATACAAACTAGTTGGATGCATAAAAGACATCATAGTTATCATGGACTTAAAACATAAGTGAAAAGAGCGGTGTCTCTATGTAATTTTCATCAGCACATTTTGCTTATGCTTTATTTTTATGCAAACGATTAAATTGAAAGTAAATTTTAAAAAAAATGTTTCAACAATATAAAATTGTGTAAAATATCAAGTCATGGATGTAAAACATGTATAATCTCTTTCCTACGAGTTCTCCATTTTAAGAGCCCATGATAGATGACATAAATCTACCAATAAGTTGTATAGGCCATTAACCTTGTATTTGGCTTCAACTTATTCTATTTTATATTTTTTTGAATATCATGGTGGACATTTTGTTTCCCTTTTTGGCATCCTTTGTAGGAGTCCATGTGTCTTGGAAGTGCATGGTGTTCTACGTTTTGCATTATATTTCTTCAAAAAGATCCATAGTAATGACATTTGGACTTTCCTTTTCTTTTCACCTAGTGTTGGTTGGACGTTCTTTTTCTTTGCACGTGGGTTTTGTAGATCTTTCCATGTGTCTTTTTGGTACGGGCTAGTGGGTCCTTTTGTGTGGTTGTTTATTTTCAAGGATGCCTCAGAGCAACATAAATGCTCCATATTAAATCATTTGTTTGAAGTGACACTTTTGATTGTGGGCCCCATTTTCTAAGTAGGTCAATAATTTATCAAGAGGTTGCCATTGCACCAATCATGGAATTAGTGGGTTGTTGAGATCTTTGGGATAATCTATTCCATAAAGCTATAAATATAAAAGTGCAATTTTTTCTTGTTGTTGGTGACAATACAACAATATTTGTAAGTCTCTCTATTCTTAGTATAATCTATTTGTTCTTATTAGATGTTGATATTGTTGGTCCCCAAATCAATAGATTGGAAAATTTTATGAGTCCTCCTCATCTGTATCACTGTCACTGGACACATACTTTGTCTTATTTTTCTTCTTCTTCTTCTCATCGGGTTCCTTCTTCAACAATCTCCCTCTTTGGCATTGATGGCAAATCAATCTGATCAACCAGACTGACTAGGTTAACATAGTAAGACCAACAAAATACCAAAAGGAAAATAATTCTTTGTATTGAAATCTCTCCATTTATCATCAACTTTCATCTTTTGAATAGGTTACAAAAATCTATTGTGTCATCCTTATAACTCCCTTTGAATTACTTCTCTCCATTATCTTCCTCTTGCTAGGTAGATGTAATTAGCATATACATTGTCAAAATTTCTCCCTCATACTGTGAGTTAGGATTAGGATTTCTCCCTCTTTGTTCAATCTCTTGTATTTCTCCCTGTAGGATCAATTTACTCTCTTGTATTTCTCCCTCTTTGACAACAATGCCAAAGACTTGTCATCTTAATATGCAGATATGAACTTTTTTAGTTTCTCCCTGTCACCTTGCTTGTGATTGATTTGTAGTTCTAGCTCTTTGATTACTTTAGGTAGCTCCTAAAGTAAGATCCACTGCATCAATTTGTAACATATGACAATCAGTTTGTTTGATGCAAGGCACTCCTTTTGTTACTTAGATAGCCTTTGATAGGGCTATCACCCCTAGTTTTCCTCTTAGATACTCATGATGATCCTTAGGTAATGCTTTTGTGAAGATATCAACACTTTTCTCTCTTGTGTTAACATATTCCATCTTCACCTCTTTATCTTGAACTAGTTCTCTCAACTAATGATACTTGAGTGCAATGTGCTTAGTCTTTGTGTGCATCACAGGATTCTTTGATATATTTATAACACTTGTATTATCACAATAAAGTATCACTGGTTCAGTGATCTCTTCCTTTATACCTTTGAGTAATTGTTTGATTCATACAATGTTTGTACAATTTATAGCACCATCAACATATTCAGCTTCAACAATAGATTGTGAAGTGCAATTTTATTTCTTGCTAGTCCATATAACCAACCTCTTGCCTAAGAAAAATGCTCCTCCATTGGTGCTTTTTCTGTCATCAATGTTTCCAGCCCAATCAACATTAGTATAGGTTCTTAATTCAAATTTTTCATTTTTCTTATAGTATAGAACACATTCTTCTGTTCCTTTCAAATATCTCATTATTCTCTCTTACAACCATCAAATGATTCTCTCTAGGATTAGTAGAGAATCTTGTAACTATCCCTATAGATAATGCAATATCAGGTCTGTTATGTACTACACATTGTAATTTTTCAATCATAGACCTGTATAATGTTTGATTTACTTCAACTCAATCATCATTCTTTGACAATTTATGTCCTTCCTCTCACAATGGGTGTACTTACTAGTTTGGAATCCTCCAATCCAAAAGTTTTCAGTATCTTCTTGACATACTTTGACTAAGTGATGTATATACCATATTTCATTTGATGTATTTGCAAACCCACAAAGAACTTGATCTCTCCAAACATAGACATCTCAAATTCTTGCTTTATTTCATTTACAAAAACCTTACATAAAATATCTTGACCTCTAAATATGATATCATCAACAAAAATTTTAGATAACACAATACCTTTGCCTTTCTTTGTCTTCATGTACAAATTAATGTTATCATCAGTCCTTTCAAATCCAATCTTCACAAGATAATTATGAAGTCTCTCATACCATGCTCTTGGTGCTTGTTTCAAACCATATAAAGCTTTATATAATCTACATACGATGTTCTTATTGTTAACATCAACAAATCCTTTTGACCATTCTATGTAAACTTCTTCCTCTAATATGCCATTCAGAAATGCAGATTTAACATCCATTTGATAAACTTTGAAACTTTTGTATGTAGAATAAGCAAGTAGACTTCTTACTCCTCCCAATCTAGCAATAGGAGAAAATATTTCTCCATAGTCAATTCCTTCTTCTTGTGTATATCCTTTGCAGACTAATCTTGTCTTGTTCCTTGTGACTTCACCATTTTCATCTAGTTTATTTCTGTATACCCACGTGGTGCCAATCACATTTTTGTCTTCTGGTCTAGGAATTGGAGTCCATGTTTGTTTGTTCAATCTCTTCATCCATGGCTTTTCTCTAGTCCACATCTTCTAAAGCATCTTTCACTATTTTAGGCTCTTTCATGCTCAACAAGCATGTATAATTTCTCAACTTGTTTCTTGTCATTGGTCTAGCATCTTTATCTCCAATGATTTGTGTAGTAGGATGATGTCTCTTGAAATATTTGGACAATCTTGGTTTAGCTCTGGTTTCTTCATTTGGTCTATCTACTTCATAGTCACTATGTACATCTCTATCAGGTAGTTCAACATCTTTCTCATGTATACTAATCTCAGAATCAGAATGTGCCTCAACTTCATTATATAACTCAACATCTGAATGTAGCTTAGTTCCTAAATGAAATTCAACATTCATAGTATGTAAGTCGAAAGTTATTGAAACCTACTATTGATTAGTAGCTTGATTTGCAAGATCTTCTTCAGTAGACATTCCTTCATAAAAATATACAAATGATTTGTATTCTTCTGGTTTTTTCATAGATTCAGCCTCATAAACTTCTGTATGTTCATCAAATTTCACATTTTCACTTTCTACAACTTTGTTAGTGTTAGTATTTAAACACTTATAAGCTTTACTTCTTGTGGAATAACCTAAGAATATACCTTATTCACTTTTTGAATCTAGTTTACCATTCTTGAAATCTTTGAGAATAAAGCATTTGCTTCCAAATACCTTTTAAATATATCACATTGGCCTTTCTTGACTTGTACATGGTTCAAGGTATAGATAATTGTACTTATAGCTTCTCTCTAGCATTTTAAAGCAACATTTTCTCCATCATGAGTGTCCTAGTACAATCCATTACATACCTGTTCTTCCTTTCAACAATTCCATCTTATGGAGGGGGTTCTAGGAGCAGATGTATGTCTTTCGATTCCTCTGTCATTATAGAACATCTCAAACTCATTTGATGTAAATTCTCCTCCTCTGTCAGATCTCAAACATTTCATACTTTTATCTATTTCCTTCTCAACTCTTGCTAAGTACCACTTAAACATTTGGAAAGCATCAAATTTTTATTTTAAAAATATAGCTATCATCATTCTAGAATAATCATCAACAAGCAACATAATGTACTTATCTCCTTTGTAGCTTTGCACTTCAATTGGTCTACATAAGTCATTATGAACAACCTCTAGTATACCTTTAGAGATATGAATTTTACTTTTAAAACTTGACTTTTCCATTTTGCCTAACGAACATTGTTTGCACATTATATTATCAGGCTTCTTCAACTTAGGAAAACCTCTAACTTTTCTCATGTTACTGATACTAACCAAGTTATCAAAATTAACATGACAAAACCTTTTGTACCATAGCTGTAAATCATTAGATTTTACAATTAGACAGTAGCATCCTCTATATCAAGGTAGAATAGATTACTTCCAGTTTGATCACCCTTTCCAATCATTTTTCCATCTGTATCATATATCTTAGCAATCTTGTTTTCAAACTCAACCTTACATCCTGAATTATTCAATTATGACACACTCAATAGATTATAGTTAAGTCCTTCAACATAGTATGCATTATCACATAAAATCTTTTCTATGAGTTTGATAGAACCTTTTCCTTTTATCAAACATGGTGCATCATTAGCAAATCTTACACTATTTCCATCATAACAATTTAAGGCAATGGACTTACTTTTATATCTAGACATTTGATGTGAACATCCACTGTTAATGACCCATTTGTCATTCTTGTTTACACAAGACACAAGTGTAATTACCTCATCCTCATTAGATTCATCCTTCATTGCAACATACACCACTTCATCATCAGGTTCATCAGATTCATCTTTTGTTTCCTCTTCAATAATGTAACGAGACTTCTTGCCTTTGTCTTTGTAATCCTTATTGTCTTCATCTCTTCTACTTTTGTACTTGTCACCACCTCTGTAGTTCTTCTTCTCTAGACATCTAGTAGCAATATGACCAACTTCATTGCAATTGAAACAAATGATAGGTAATTTACCTTTAAACTTTCTTTTACCTCTGTGAAATCTCCTTGCTAGTAGTGCTTCAAGTTGATCTACATCCTCACCTGTATCACTATCATTGGACACATACTTTGCCTTCTTCTTATTCTTCTCATTAGGTTCCTTCAATGATAGCTTAGCTTTTAAAGCAGATTCAATATTTTTAGGTTTGTAATTATCAAAGTTAGATAGCTCAAAAGTAGTGAGCCTACCTACCAAACCTTCAAGAGATAGAGTATTCCCTAGTATACATCTCAATTCTTGTATTGCAGAAACTCTAATAGCATATATAGGCAATAATGTTCTTAAAAATTTTCTTAGTAGAATATAATCATCTATTTTAGCAGTAGCTCCTCTTATTGCATTAACAAACATCTTTTATCCTTGAGCAGTATTGAGCAATATTTTGACCTTCTTGCATTCTCATATCATCAAACTTACCTCTGAGACTCTTAACTTTAGCTCTTAGAACATTATTGTGTCCTCCATATATGGTGTGTAGAGCATCCCACATTTTCTTTGCACTATCAAGACTTTTGATATCATCAAATTTAGCATAGCTTAGGGTAGAGGCAATCTCCAACATTACCTGGTTATGTTCTTTCTTCTTTTTCAGATCCTCAACAGTTAGGGCTCTAGCAAGATAAACATGCTCAGTAGTAATAGTAGATTGTGCATGATCTCCAAGTCCTCCAAGGTATAGCTTCATCAAACTTTTTCATGTAGGAAAGTTATCTTTGTTAAGATTGAGTACATCTCTTTTTGACATTTTGATCTTTGTGCTTCTAGTACCTCCAAACTCATCCTCTTAAGCAGATGGCTCTAATACCAATTGTTGAATTTTTTTAGAATAATTGAGAGAGGGGTGAATTAGTTATTTAAGGTCAAGATGTATAAATAAAACTTTTCATAGCTTAGTGAACCTGTAAAACATTTATCATCATGCATTCATCCTTAACATTATGCAATCACTTAAAACTTGTAGGTTACTGTCAAATCAATTTATAGAAATGTAAATATGAAACATAACAGATTCAACAATACACTTGACACAATGATTTATGTGAAAACTTAATTTGGGAAAAACCACCAATAACATGCTACTCTTTTTCACTCTTCTGAAGTGATGCCCTGTGAAAGGCCAACCCTATTAAAGGTTAGAATACACATTGTTAAATGTGATCCTATTAAAGGATTTAAAACACCCTATTAGGAGTGAGCCTTGTTAGAGGACTTTAGACCATTCACTTGGAATGTCACCTAGTTAAAGGATTTACAAATGACTTTTAGGTCAACCTTAATCCAAAGGATTTACCCTAGACTGATACAATTATTAGAGAGTAACAATAAGGCTTGATCTGATAACAACTTACAACTCCATTTGCAGATTACAGATCTTTGTTTTAGTCCTCCATTCTGTTTGGATTTCACACATTTAAGATTCGATAGCTTATTCATCCTTCAAGCATTTATACCCTTAAGACTTCTTGCTTATCATGCTAATGCAGAATCTCAATTAGGTCATTGAATGAAGCAATACCCTTGACTCCTTGTCTTTCTTAGATTCTTGCACATGACAACCCTTGCTTCTGACTAACCATCCCTTTAAATAGAGAATTAAGATCTTTTGTCATTCATTCTTCCAATTTAGGGTTAGGAAAGATTAGGTAGGATTCAATGAATCTACCCCTCATTTCATATCACTTCTAGAAACTTCTCCTTCAATCCTCTTTGAATTTGTCTCAAAACGGTTTACCATGAATTCTGTGCCACCAGCTCATCAATCTTATCTTCCACTTGGTTCACACAATCTAAGAGAACAAACTTGTTAGCTTAGATCCATCGAATTCATGATATTTCTAATAATGTTGACACTTAACATTAACTTGCTTCTGATGCTTGACACATACTACATTTCTTGACATCCTCTATAAAATCACTTGGTACGAATTAAAGTTTACTGGTACTAAACATCAACTAAACTTTACTTGGCATCTACCATTTTGCTTGGCATACACTAAACTAGACTCTTACTCAGCTCCAATTGATTTTCTGCTCGGCTTGCACTAACTTTGCTCAACACCTACTATCCATTTGGGCAAGCTTGGTAGACAAACTTTGTTTAACTTGTTCTTTTGAACTTGCTTAGTGTAACTAACCTTTGTAACCTTAAGTAGATTATCAATGCACTATGATATCACTATCTTAACTCATTCTTGTACTCCTTTTTATATCATAACTCCACCTTTCCTCTAAGTGCTATTATTACATCTTTTGATCAAATCCTCTTCATCAATCAAATAAGTGACAGTACCTAAATCATATAAGTAGTAGTCTTACCAAAAAAATAGCAGGTTTGACATTAGTGACAAAATAATGATTGAAACACATTTATCATACTTGCATCAATCTATTTTCAACAATCTCCTTCTTCAACAAGTATGCCTAACTCAATGCTCAAATCTTCCAAATTAGTTGGCCAACTAATGGGAATAATCAATATGATCCCACTCCCCCACACTTTAGGCTCTAGAGAACCAAGGTGAGTAAGCATATACTTTAAATGTATCTCCTAGTTAAAGATTGTTATAGTAGATTCTACTTGTATTTGAATGTTATACGATCTCTCAAGATGGAATTAGTATCTTGAGAAAGATCTAATTATTTGATTCACAATTGTTGAATTATTCAATTATTTAGTTTGCATTCCTAATTTTGATTGTTTAATGTTTATTTTCTTAGATGATTAATTATTTCTTTCTTTCTAATTGTATATTAGTGTCTTCTTCTTACTGGATAGCAGAATCAAGTTTCCTCCTTGGTTCTTCGTAACTCTCATGAGATAATTCTTACTTCCACCACTGGAATGGATATGTCAATTATTCTAACCTTGTAATTTTATGATTCTTAAACCACACCAGAATTAGTCTTGCTGAATTTAATTTATGCTTGATACAACCAATTAGAAAAAATCAATATGAACAATCACTTCTCATGTAAATTTTGACATTCAATATGCAATATGATTAAAATAACTTCTTCACATGACAACTTTGATAGCTTCCACTTTCTTGAAATAGAAATCACAAGGGAATTAATCAATTTAAAACTTGAATCAACAACTTTCATAAAGAAAAAAAATACTGGCTTTATGTTAAAAACTGAAATGGATGATATAGAAAGGATTTACATTGTGATCAATATTGATTAGAATTAGAATTCTTTCTCTCTTTAAATTTATCACCATACACATATATGTGGTTGGATGGGTTTCACACCCTTTAAGGTGAAAAGACACCACTCTATTAAAAGCTCTATTGAAAAAAAAATCAATTGAGTTAAAACTAACTACCTATCTTTTGGATTTGGGTTTGGTTAGCAATCCAAAATACCTCATGAAAAAGTATGATTTTGATTGAAACTTGGAAATCAAATTTTCTAAGTTGGGTCTTTTTTAGATTTTAGATTTCAATTTTTTTCATCCTCTATCAACATCATCTTTACAACAAGTCAAAATTCTAGCATCTTTGAAACCTTTGCTTGCAAAATCTTGATTATTCTTATCACAAAGCTTCCTTCTGTACTCTTTAAATTTGAGTTGAAAATAATAAAATGTTTTATCCCATATTATCTCTATATACATGTATTTTTTCATCTCATCAGCTACCTTTATTGATAATTTTTGTCAATCCGTCAACCTACGATTTGTCCCTAATGAATAGTATAAGTTTATGAAACATTTTGAATGTTATACTGGTACTCCCAGAGATATGAAAATGGATAAATACATACCTTATCATGCATACAATAATGTGTAATAATTGATTTGGTGAGGAAGGGATTAGAAATTTAAATATCTACTCATGAGATTGAGTTACTTGGAGGGATCTACAAGATGCAGTGTAAGATTGTTTAGGGATCATAAGAGTGTAGTACTCTAGAAACATATCAAGTTTGACTCTAAAAGGATTAAAGTGAATGTATATACCTATTTATAAGTGGCTAATATGGATATATAACTGGTTTGGCATGGATTTTAGGAGGCTATTTTTAGGGTTTTGTCACTATATGGAACTCCAAATTTTGCTAAAAAATTAGAGCTCCAAGAGATATATTGAACTATGTTTTAGACCTCCTCATATGCATCATGCTATTTTGTAATGCCTTTAATATTTACTCCACATATTTTATAAAAAAAAAATTATGTTTCTTGAGTTTAGATTCTATCAATATTAATTGACTTAATGAATAATAAATTCATGTCTACAACTCTTTTTATGATTTGCTATGTATCATTTACATTATGTTCACAAGAATGAAGTGGTTGAAATACTTTAACTATTTGATCTATGGTATTCCACATTAGTTATATCTATTTTATTTGTTCTTTTCTTTGTCCATATTAACCCAAAATAAAAGATTATTGATGTTGCCTTTAGTGTTGATAAGACACACATGAGTTTCTATGGTTAGTGCTTCACAAACTTTGTAGCTAAATCCACCCTCACTGGTTATGCCCATAAGAATGAAATGTAATTTAGTTACCTAGAATAATGGAATCCCCCTTTCTCCACATGTCGGTGAAAATTAGATCTCATTCTTGTATATGCCTTAAAAGTGTTACCTGAGTTTACTGGAGAAGATACAAAAATCCCTACAAAACATATGCAAATATGTTTCATAAAGTTGTCCAGTTCACCACTCTAGTAAGGAAAATATAATCTTTAGTCTTTAGAAGCCTCCTTTAAAGGAAAATCTTAGAATTTCCATAGATCTCTAATATTGTACTCTATAAACACTTGTCATGAATTACAAGATGTATTTTTAATCTCTTTTATAGAGTAAGGGGACCATTCCTCCTTGTTCTAGTAGCTACTCACTATCAAAAGAGTACATCGAGAATCTATATTAGAGACTTCAACACTTTCTTTCCTAAAGCTTGGCACTAAATCCCTAATTTCACTACTACTCTTGCTGCCATAGCTTTTCTTTGTTATCTCAAAGCATTTAATTCAAATATAGCCATGACTATTTAGTCACTTGAAGACATTACATTATCAAATGCTTATTATTTGGTTGAATGAGTAGAAAACAATCTGATTGACACTAGGAAACTCTCACCAAAGTCACCTATGCTAGTATTTCTAGAAATAGTTTCAACTCGACAAGTGGAAACAATCGTCATCACCTCTATACAACCTCAATCTATGTATGTTTACCAAATACCAAACAATTTCATCTGCCCACTATTTCATCCATGGTTTCTATAATGGATGATATGAAAAATTATTTCTGAACTTTTTCAAATGAAATTATAAATGTTAAAAGGTAGTAGGTCATTCCTTTAAATTCTTATTGAAATTATCAAGGGTAGTAAGTGTAGACACCTAAATCTGATTACACCATTTATGTAATCTTATTTAGTTATCTTCTAGGACATTATTGATTAAGTATTTTAATATTTAATTAATTTATGTTATCCCCTAGTTATTAATCCAATTTATTGGCTATAGTTTAATTAATAATCAAATAACACCATCTACTATGATTTATTAATTATAAATCCTCTCTCTCCTATTAAGTTAAATAATTGCACTAACCTATTCAATTTAATTCTATTTCCCTCCCTTGATTAAATAAATTAATTAATCAAATCGCCCAACCATTGACTAAATGCCTAACCCAATCCTAACCCAAGAGCTCAAACCTAACCCACCCCATTCATCCATACTAATTCATATCATTTGCTAATTAATCTCACTTAATTAACCAACCCACTTGCATTTCTCTAACACTCTCACTTATCTTCTGACCCATTCCCTAACTAAAGCCTAATCCTCCCTTAAGCATTTCCACAACTTTAAGCATGGATTAAGAATTCCTAAGCCAAGCCAAAGTAAAATCCCCTCTTATACCCCACCCACATGCATTAAATTCTCTTATAGAAACTTAAAGGCCCATTACACATTATCTTACAAGCTCACATCCCTCATAAATGACTTTGTCCCCTCACACCTCCTAAAATGGTCACATTACCTTCAAAATTACCATCTTCTCATACTCACTTCCCTCTCCTTGCATCCTAGCCTTCCCTCACAAATCCTCCATATTGCATCTTGGCCCTCAATTTCACTACTCCTTGGCCTATGGAGACCCTTCCCCTCTCACAAAGCATTCAACTTCCATGTTAATGTTATAATGCTCCATTTTGCAACAAATCCATCAACCATATCCTCATAATACAAAATTTCATCCACACTCCCATGGCCTCCATTGTTGAGGCCACCTTGAAGCTTGAAGCACATTGAGAATACATCCTTCATCATTGGGAACATCAAAATACCAAGGAAACTATCTTGAGAGCTTTCCATACTTGGTTTGCATTCTCTTACCATGTCTTCTTTGTCTTTTCATAAGTGTTAATCTAATTATTTTGTGAATGCTATTACTAGTTTAGTTTTCCTTTGCAATAAAATTTTAGGTGATACACCAATGTTTCCAACCTATTTATTAACATAACTAGTACCAAAGAGCTTACAAAACCGATAGATCTCAAGCACAACTCGTCAATCATCTTGTTATGGTCTCAATGCTTGGTGTTTCCCTTGTAATTATGAACATGCACAATGAAATCATACAAGAGGAAATATGCTGAAAAAGGTGGTAGAAAAAAGAATCCAAGGAGTTTCACTATATTTTGAAGTCTATGCTTATTATTTACCAATAATGGATAATTATATGTCAAGTTCTCAACTGCAAGGGATGTCTCTAGAACAAGGGGCAAAGATCATACTAAATCACGAGTTATTTTCTTGGATGGTAGATGAATATATGGTGTTTGATAATATGGCATCAACATCAAAAACACCACAAGTATAGTCCAACTACAATACCCACTCCAAGAAAAGATACATAAGGGAGTTGGTGGTTTAGACTAATAGACTAAAGTGACTTTTAAGAAAAATACCATGAACCCTTTAGTAGTTCCATTTATTCCAAAGCCTAAAGTAGTGTTAGTCTCGAAGCCTAAAAGATGGGTTCTATTTTCAAACTTTATGATTTAAAAAATATTTTAATTATAGGTCACCAACATGGTCAAACAATTGAAGAAGGTACTAGCTAATGTATCCTTAGGGTGCATATTAGCCATTCCTGAGTATAAATATTTATTCAAAGAAGCTATTGAAGGGAACAATAGAGTCATTTGAGAGGATATTTATAAAGAATGTGAGCACAAAAAGTCAAAGGAAGATATTGTAGATCCTCATATTGATCAAGCCACAACATTCATTAGAAACAAGGATGGAGAAAATTCGTAAGGATTCTTAACTCTAATCATAGGAGAAACGTTACTCTATAGTTCTATGATAGATTCAAATTATAACACCATAATGATGCTAAAAAAAATAGTCCAAGACTCAAATCTTAAATATGAGCTCATTCAAAGGAGTATTATTTAGTGTCTTATAAAGGAGTTGTTCCTTACACTATTTTCCTATTTAAATGTTACAGTCTAGGAAGTCATAATAATAGACACCCCTCTTATTTTTAGTCTTTTCTTGTCAAGAGATTTCATAGCCAAGACATGAGGCCACCTTTTCTTTAGATTTTTCATATCTAATTCTTCAGATACATGGTAAAGATATTATCAAAATCCATGCATATTGAACATGTACTCAATGAAGCTAAGATGAGATTTTAACCAATCCAAACTTCTATCACACAAGAAAAAATGTATATTGTGGAAATTCTAGAAAATGAAAATATGACAAGAGAAAGGGATGTTGAAGAAGAAGTTTTTATTCAGTCAATTTGTAGGGAAAGATCTTTTTGCCAAGTCATGTAATTAGTTTGAGTACGTATGTCTATCTTGGGTCTTGAGTTTTCTCCCTAGTACTCTTAAGTTTAACTCTAAATCCTAGATTCACCCAATGCACTTGGATTGTGGTCAACTTGATACATCTCTAAAGGACTAGTCTTGCCTCATCTTGCCCCTTCTTGACCCTAACTTGGTAGTGATGCTAAGGTAAAGAAGTTTGGGTGCTAGGTTAGGTCGCATGGATACCTATGGTGCAAAAAAAATGATTAAGACCAATTCATTTCATAGGTTCATAATAATCTATAAGAAAAAGATGTAAATTATGAGGAATCATTAAATTATGGTCCATACACTTTGAAAGAACTTGAATTAAAAATGTCCATATAGGTCGAGTGGCTTGTCACAGGAGATGGGGCCCTAAAGTGACCGAACTTGGGTAACCCAGGACACATAATGTAAATAAGAGAAAACCTAATAAAATAATAGAAAACATATAACTAGGATAAAATTATACATTGTCTACACCTCATACACTAGTACATATAGAGGATGGGAGTGTGAGAAGATGCTTAAAATGTTAGGCATGGTCAAGCATCCTTGTCTACATGAGATGATAACTTGGTCTCGCATGAGTTGCTCCTTGGGAGTCAGATCCCAGACTGGCTTGACCTAGGTAACCCAAGGAGAGAATTATGCAATGATCTTAGATTGTGAAATTATTTATATCATTGGAAAGGTATTTTAGAGCTCTTTCCAATAATGCTGGTTAGTTTTACAAATTCTACTTGAGGCACATTCTATTTAATTTTTTGCATTTTTGCATTTTGGTGGATATCTTGGTTGCTTTAGGCTCAAGGATCAACTTTGTTGCTTCATATGATTCGTCATGGGTTGTACTATCTATTTTATTAGCCTTATGTCTCTTTTGGTATTTGTAGACGTCATTTGTATGCATTTTTTCAAACACGCTGAGATAAAGTGGCATATTCTATATGTTGTATTTTCATTTTAGTTATTTTTTCCTTGTTTTTCCTTATGATTTGAGGAGTATCATATACACTCATGTAGATTATTGTATTCTTGAGATTAACCATATCCCGTGTCATATTGTACATGCACTAATCTGATTAAAGTGCCATGGGGGGTTGATGGTTTACCTTTGTTTGTCATTTTTCTTTGTCTAGTAAGTTTTCCCTTCCATGACATTAGCCTCATGACATGTCTGTGAATGATCACCTCAATATACACATATGTATTCTTTATTGCATCTTGATTGTGGTTCCTTGACATGCAGTTCTTTTGGCCCAAATTTCTAGTTTTTTGTCACCTCACCCTTGTTTACATTAGGGGGGTTCTTCTATTATTTCTTATGCTTCCTTGGTTCGATGGAGTGAGCTATGTATTCAATATTTATTTCTATGTACTAGGTGGATGCAATGGCTGGGTACCTATGCATTTTAGTGAGATGGATCATTTACCATATACATGCTCTTATTTTTGTTCCTACTTTGGATGAAATCTTCCATGTTTAATTGATTAGCTCTTCAAGATTTAGTGTTTCATACCATCTGTATCTTCGAATTTAGTTGTTTTCCTTTGTGTTCCTCCTGATTTAAGTAGTGTCTTCTAAGAGCACTCATGTAGATTATAGTCTTTTCTACCTAGTTAGGTTCTATTTTAGTGGATGTTCTTTAGATCATAGTTACTATTCGATAGAGCTTTTCAACTTATTATGCTTCATTGGTGTTCTTTATGGTCATCTTTTGTTCCTATCTTCTGGGACATTATGTAGTTTAGAGGCTTATGCAATCCTTTACTAGTTCTTTCGACATTCTTTCCATTTCTTTTTGCAGTAGGATTTTTCCCATGTGGTTTTCTTTACTTCTCCTCTTTATAGAGATTTGGTTGTGCTTGGGCACCTCATCAAACCTTGTTGTCAGGACCCACATCTTCTTTCAGTAGTAGTTTCTGGGTTTTTGGCTACTCTCTAAGTTTATCTTAAGGGGGGCATTAGAGTAATTAGATATTTTCTAATAAAATCTATTTTACTTAAGCTAAAATTTAGACATATAATAATTAATTCTTTTATTAATTATTATTATGCAACCTAGTTTAGATTCCTGTTAGGGTTTTGATCTCCTTTTATAAAGATTGATCTTGCTTTGTATTACACTTTCATTCCCTTTTGATTAATAAAAAATTCTCTTTTTCTCATCAAGAATGTCTCCTCTATGGATCTATGAATTCCAACATCCATATCTTTTGCTTCTCTCTTTTCGTGACAAGCATTTTCATGCAAGTGATTCTTGAGAGTTGCAGGGTTGATCTTTCATCAAATTCAACACTATTCATTAATGAATATATATATATATATATATATATATATATATATATATATATATATATATATATATATATATATATATATATATATATATATATATATATATATATATATATATATATATATATATATATATATATATATATATATATATATATATATATATATATCATGCTTTCTCTCTAGTTTATATTGCATGCTCATATGATGATTTATTAAAGATCCTTGTACATTACACTTCTCATCTTCTTGTTGATGAATTTTTTCTTATCCCTTTTTGTGTTTGGGAATTGTATACATGGTTTTGATGTAGGGACATGGACCTTGGAGGAGAAAGTCATTCCCTTAGCACATTCCTCGAGGCTTTCCTTATATTTTCATATTTAAAAGTACTCTACATGTATTAATGTAATCCAAATGTTAGTCTTTGTGAAACTTAATGGTCATTATGGAAATAAATGTGATCCTTGTGTTCCCTAAGAAGCTTCTTATTGTTCTCTCATGTTTTGGTGGCCAATTTAAGAAGATGCATTGATGTAGTAACATTAAGAGGCTCAAGAGGGACCCAATATTGTAATGTCCAATGATTCAAATAAGACATGTTATTTTTAAATACATTTTATAATGTTGTCAATACTTTACTTCATGTAGCTTAAACACTATTTTCCCTTTATGCTCTTATTCATTGTACCAAATATATAAATGCCAAAGTTAGTATAAATGTTGATTAGCCATCATGATGGTAAATGATCATCTAGAAATGATCAATATATTAAAAGTACTTAATGATCAATAAACTTGAAGTCCACTATGTCATTGGAAAGTCAAGGCTTTCCAAAAACTTGCAAGCTAATGCAAAAAGTTCAAAGGTTTCTATTTTGAGAAACATCTCAAATATGGTTCAAAGAGAACAAAACATTTATTTTCAGGTAATAATGACAAAAGTGTATGTTTAAATAATGACTATAGTAATAAGTATGAAGTGATAAAAGAGAAACATTTGTGATTTGAACTAGAACTATATATTTATATAACATTACTAAAGTTGGCTTATTTTAATAGATGATGTTTATCTAGTAAACAAAGTATAAGAGAGAACATGAAATGTTTGACACCATAAGAAGTACATTCAATTTAAGATGACAACTTGAAAGTTCACTTGGATGGATATAATGCAACATCTAACCCACCTAACTTTAATTCAAACCATGAAACTTAAAATTCGATTTTAATCATAATCAGAATAGATAGTAATAATTTTAACTAAAATTCCTTTGGCTCTCTTTTGGGAAAATACTCTTCCTCAATGAACTCTTCTTATTTTTACTTAAAAAACCTCATAAGGCTTTAGGTATATCTCTAAATAGGTATGAGTAGACCATGTATCTCAAACTGATTGGCTCTAAGATAATATTTGACTTTCTTATGTTACAATACAAATATTTTGATATATTTGAGTCACAGTTTCCTACAATGATATCAACATTATTATTTCTCATGGAGAAACTATGACTTGCCTTTCCATTATGCTATCTATGAAAACATTGGCTTCTTGTCCATTCAAATCTTCAAATCTTCAACCTTTTATAATATACAAATTAATGTACAATGAGTAGTTCAAATACATGTTCTAACATACCAAACTTAGATTCTTACAAACTTAAATAAATTGCTTATGACTTGACCACTGATAGCTAAATTATTATTGTCTTTATAACTTTGAACTATATAGTAATATATTTTTTCGTTTTGGAATTTATCTACAGGTCTACATTAGACTACTTTTATAAACACATGTTTCATTATTTTATACCTACAACCTAACCTTAGTACCACAATGACCAGGTACAATTCCAAACCTCTATAGAAAATGGAATAAGATGGTATTTAAAGGAGAAGTATTAGTTATTTTTGAACCCACAACAAAGATACCCAAATACACCAAATCAAAAAAAGATTGGTCATGTAGACCTTGTGGATTCTAATGGAAAAATGATGATAACATTAAACATCAATAATGATTTAGTAGACAATAAATCACCATAGATAACAATTGGTTCCAACTAACAAAATATTGAATTGACTATAAAACTCAAATGATAGTATGAACGAGGTGATGTAGACCATTTGTATTTCTTTAACTGCTAAAAGTAAGATGGACATTATCAAACTTGTTTGCAAGTCACTACAATTTAACACTTGACATGACCATTTATCAACTAAAAGATCTTGATTTTATTTATCTAGTTCTATCCATTGATGCTATTACCACAAGTTATCACAACAAAAAATTGACAACTTAAAGTACACATGAAAGATGGGGATTTCATAGAAAGACATAACCATGGTGCATTTCTACCCATATGAAAAACTAATTTTGTTTCTGACTCTACCATTATGTACTAAATGTTGGAATATTCAAATATGGAAAGAATACTGATGAGAGGGGGGGGGGGGGTAATCAAAAGTATTACACTTTATCCAATAAAACTTTTATCTGAAAGTAAATTGCATGCATGTAAATACATTATGAAAATATGAAACTAATGCATGCATCAACAACACATAACACTAGAATTTGGTAACCCAGAAACCCTCCAGAAATAAGAAGGTAAAACTGGAGTGGGGATGATACCCACAAAAATTCACTGCAGTAATATTGTTCAACCAATTCTGATGGTCTGCCCTATTAAAGGCCTGCCCTGTTAAAGGCTTTACACTATGTCAATAGTGACCTGGTTAAAGGATTTCTAAACACTTAACATGAAGTGTCACCCTATTAAAGGATTTAATCACCTTTTGATAAGGATCTACAAATAGCTGTTAAGCCAACCTATCTACATAGGATTTCCTTTCTAATACAATGGTAAGAGAGTATTAGGTATTATAAACCTGATAGTTTGCAATCCTTGATTGCTGAATGCAGGCACTTGTTCTAGCTCTCTCTCTAATTTCAATCCTCTGAGATCTGATTTTTGTTCATCTCCATTGCTTTGTTCTGATCAACTGAATATTGAATTGCTACTCTTACTCTCTATGTCTTCTTTCACTGAATTCCATTATGTATTTTTTTTAAAACTCTATTCTCCTTCTCTCATCATCATCATCATCATCATCATCATCATCACAGTGAAATTTTTTTTCTTCCTTAAAAGGACTTTGAAGACTTAGGGTTAGATATGGATCTATGATCCATATTGAATCTCAATTTCCCGCTCAATACTTCCCTTTTTGCTGATTGGTTGCATGCCTTTCCAATTTTCCAATTGGCTGCATGCAGATTGCATAGGAAATGTAAAAGATTCGTTCTTATCTCTAGATATTTTGAGATTTATCTTATGTTGGCTAGAAAAATGGTTTACATCATAGTTTGTGCAATTACAAACTCTTATGATGATATCCTAAGTTACTCGGCTCCTGAAGCATTATTGATGCTCGGCACATGCTGTTTCTTGGATAGCTCGGCACCTAAGAAAAATTGTATCACTCGGCACCTTGTGTTACTCGACACTTGAATAACTTGCCACTTGATATTACTCGGCACTTGATATTACTCGGCACTTGATATTACTTGGCACTTGATATTACTCGACACTTACTCTTTGCTTGACATGTATAGTGAAAAACGGTTAAGTGTATTGACACTCAGCTATCAAAATTATTCTTTAAACCAACAATCTCCCCTTTGAAATGAGTGGCAAAATCACTTAACTAAGATCTAGTGATCTTGGCATTATTTCATGCATCCTCTTGTTTGCTTCAAAAATTTTAGAAACAAATAACAATATACCTTATGACTCCCTGTGAGTTGATTATGCCTTGTGCATTCAGTGACTTCTGTCCTATTTCTGCATTCTGACTAATATGTTATACAAAATTTTTCAAAAATTTGTTATCTCCCCCTTTCATTCTGTACTTAACTCAAAAATTCTCTTTATCTCCCCCTTTCATTCTGTACTTAACATTCTCTATACTTATTCTCCCCCTTTTTGACACTTATGTGAAAGGTCTTATAAAGAAATGCCATATTTGGTCAAAAATGTACTATTTACTTCAAGGAGTACCTTCAGAGCTGCATCCCAATTTGCTAATGCAACATCCAATGACTTATGCTGGATGGCAATCTTTGCTGCTAGGTGTACCAGTCCATCAGTTGTAGAAAGATTAGGGTCTTTCCTGAGGACTGTCTCTGCATTCATCTACTCCTTGTGAAGTATTTCCAAATGAGGATTGATAGAGGATTGAATTTGTATCAATTTAGCTTTTGTGGTTGTCTCCGCTGCTGCTAAGACAGCTAACTCTCTTTGTGTATGAAGCGATTGGGAAAAATGCTTCTCACTTTGAGCTAGATTTGTGGGGAGTTGCATGCTAGAAATCTTCAAATTTTTCTCCAAGCTCAGTATCTTCTGGCTAGTGTCCTGTGTGAATGTGGAAAAGTCACACAACTTGTTGTACAGGGAAAATATGTTTCCAAGTATAGTTTTGACTATTTCAATTTTCTTAGCCAGCTCTACTTGTGATAGTGCTATATCACCAGATATTTTCTTGTTTACCTTGCCTTGGAATTTTCTTTCTGACCATTCCAGTAGTTTGGTGTTTGTTTCCTGGTCTTCACTAGTCACCTGGTCAACTATATCAGATAGTTTCTCTACAATTGGCCTTGACTCATCTGGAGACTGTAAGCAGAAAGCTTCTATGAATATGTCTTTGATTTTATTCAAGGTAAGCTTGTGCTTGTGCTCTCTTCTTAGTGCTTCTTGTCTCCTTCTTCTGTCCAATACACTTTGAATTTCATTGATCTTCTCTTCAGTGAGAGTGCTGGATTCATAATATGGAATCTTTATTTCTTCATCAAGCTCAAGAATTCCATAGTGAAGTTTCTTGACTACCTTTGATGAGCTCGAGCTTGGTGTTCTGATTTGTAATTGTAACCCATCTGTGCTCGGCTGCTGAAGAGTCTGTGTTGGAGTACCTGATTTGGATAATGCAACCAATGTTTGTATTGCAGTCTCCTCCTTCTTGCTTGTCTTATCTTTTTCTTCAGCTTGTATATCCTTTTGATGATCACTAGGTGGGGTTGAACTTGCTGGTTGTTCAGATGTTTCTTTAATTTCCCCTGCTGCTATACTCGGCATCTGAAGTGTGTCACTGACTACACTTGGTGGAGGTGGTGGAGGAAGAAATAGAATACCGGTAGGTTGTATGATCAAAGGTGGTTCTTGTGTTTTCACCTTGACTGCCTTTGTTTTAACTACTGGATTCTGCAATTCATCAACACTGACCAATACAGGATTTGAACATAATTTTGCTACTAGTGTTGATTGGTCAAGGATTTCTAAATCCCATGCAGTTAATGGATTGATGTTTGGACTTGAAGTGTCTGTAACATCCTTGATTTTGATAATCTCTACAGGTGTGATGGTGGCATGAGGAGGACTAGGAGGGGATACCTGTGTGTCTTGCACACTTTGATCTTGTTGCACAGCTATATCTTTCTCTTATTCTTTCTCCTCTGTATATGCCTTTTCTTCCTTTTCTTCTTCAAGCTTCTTCTCCACTTGTTCCTTTTCTTTTTCTTTGATTCCTGATGCCTTCTTCTCCTTTATCTTGACACTTGCTTCTGCCTTATATTCTTTATTATACACGTCTTCTATTTTCTTGTAAACTATCTTCCATAATCTTGTGGATTTTTTAACTACCTCCTCAATTTTGTTCTATAAAATGCTGAAAGCTCTATGTTTGGGAGTGAATCTATTGTTATGCCTCTTGACTGCATTTGTTTCTTGATCCTTAGTCAAATCAGGCAACAATCTAGTTAATGTTGATTCCCTTATCTCCCTTTCCATTTGTAAACAAAAATGCCATTTATCCTCTATAATTTTGTACAATTCTTTAGGCATTGATTCATCTAATTCTAGAGGTGTGTGCTTATACTTAGCCATCATGGCATACACTGATTCCTCTAATTTATTTTGTTCTTCTTTGGTTAGCTTAGAAAAAGTTAGGTTCTTTAAACCTTTCAAATCATCATTCTTGATCTTTGAACATAATTTATCAATAGTAGTCTGAGGTTTGTGCCTTACCACTTGAAATTGGCTGTTGTCCTCTGACTCAGTCTTCTCCTCATCTGTTTCAGGCTAGGCAACAAATTTTCTTTTCTTCTTAGGCTCGGCATTAGTCTTCTTTGAAGTTTTCTTCTTCTCTCTTGCCTCCTCTTGGGATTTTTGTGCTGCAGCCCTTGTGGTAGGTCTCTTTGGTGCTGGAGTAGCTACTTTCTTTCCCTTGGGTTGAGGAGTAGGAGGAGTTATGGCCTTTCTTTTTGTGACCTTGATTTCAACTTTTGCTTCCTCGGCTTCTTCTTCCTCAACACTTTCCTCTTCATCTTCTCCTAACCCTTGAGTTAGACCTTGTGGTTTATCTCCCTCATCTTCAATGTCTTCTTCTTTCTCTTCTGCTGTTCCTTCTTCTCCAACAGCAAATTTTTGTTTAATTTTCCTTACCAATTTTTCTTTCTTCTTTACTGCTGAGGCAATTTTCAAATCTGTTATCACCCTTGATTTTACAACATCGTAGGTTCCAAAGGCTTTTGCATCTTTATCAACTTCTTCTGCAAGGAGGTCTGTTATTGCTGCAGAGGCTTGATCAATGTCAAGTTCATAACCTAGTGGCCTAAGCCATCTCACTCTAGGTATGACTACTTGTATATAGGTATAATCAATATCTACAAGAAAACAAATGTCTTTTTCATACTTGTTAGTCAATGAGACTGGAATCCTCATTTTTTGTTTCATGGACTGTTTGAAGTCCTCAAAGTAACTAGTCATTTGGGCATCAAAATTGTCACCCATCTGTTCAATATATCTATTGATTTGTTCAACAATTGTTTTTTCTGGACTCCATCTCACCTTACCCACAGAAGGAAATTCTTTCATCAGATAGAAAAACATGCATACCAAAACTGATCCAAATTTGCACTGAGCTCCCTTGCTCTTCCTTATAGCTCCTAGATTCTTATTAATCTGTTGAAACATGAGCTCTGCTAGATCATAGGTATGATCCTTTTTAATCAATTTGTATGCAACATCAACTGCTATACAAGGCACACTGTTTAACCTGCTTGACTGATAGAATTTGTGTGAGATGATTCTCACATCAAAATCTAGTAGGGGTTCTGTGATTTTATCAATAGTCATTCCCCTATTATTCCATTTAGCACCCGTGTTTCTCTCTATTACTTCCCTTTTATCACTACGCAGGCTCTTTGGCCGATCTAGGGTTGGAATACCAGTGACTCTATGAATAGTTCTCTTGGTGAATTTCACTGGCCCTATTTCTAACCAAAAGGCTCCATCATGTATTCTGCTCAAAACTATGCGTACCCATTCAACTTTGAAAACAATAAAAAATTCTAGGGTTTTTGTCAATCCTTTTCTTTCAACTATTGAGAACTCATCTTTCAGTATCTTGTTCTCACATAGCTTGTCATATGCATTATAAATTTCTAAATCTCCTATGGCTCCAATTTTGCAGTTATAGCATCTACGAACATCTTGTACCATAACAACTTTATCAGGAATAACTAATAATGCACCTGCGGGATCATTCTTATATGCAACTTCTGGAATGGGCTTAAATTTTGGTTACTTAACTTCATTACTAACCAACTGTATCTCATGACTTTCTTTGCTCTTGGTGGTTCCAGACTTGAATGCCATTATTTTCCAAACTAGAGTTTACAGTTTAAACAAATTTATAAACACTACGTAGCTCGTCACTTAAGTAAAATACCTCAAATCAATGAGACTCGTGCTAAATTGCTGTGGAAATCTTCACAAATGGCTTCTAAGATGACCTTGATCTTTTGTGCTCTTCTCGTCTTTGCTTCGTGTTTGAATGGTAAGAAATGATCAAAAATTGAACTATGTACTCTTCAAAACAGAGTAATTAATGCTTAGTGCATTGACAACTGTCTACTCGACACATGAAGGATTTTGACATGACTCGACACTCATTGTGTTTCACTTTGCTTGGCTCCCATTGATGTTTCACAGCTTGGCATCATCTATCAACTCGGTCACTGTTAGCAACTCGGCACCTGAAGACAAATTTGGAAGATTTTGCAAGACTCTTAATTTTGACTTAGCATCTTTGCTTATGCTGTTTTCTTCTTTGCAGTTCTTCTATGTTTTGGGACTGATGTATGATGTAGCTTAGTTTATCAATCCCACACACCCATTCTTTCTTAATTTGATGAAGTGTGATCACTTGACCTATTAGGTGAAGTGATCTCTGCACTTGATGTGCTACACTCATCTTTCTTCTTCCATGTCTTATTCATCTCACTTTTGATGTGTTCAACATCTATCTTTGCCTTTCCATTGTTGAACTTAGAAACTACTGGTTTTGACCTTGTTGGGAAATTCCTGCTGATATGACCAGTTTTTAAGCAACTAAAACATGTGGTTTGACTCAACCATCTTTTATAGTTTCCCCTAAAATATGTTCTTATGCAATTTTGGGGTATATGTCCATATTCTTGACAATAGTGACAGCTATACCTGGTGTTGTAATCCCAAAACTCATGGTTTGATGTTTTTGCTGGTTGATTTGATGTCCACATAGGCTTTGATCTGCATTCAAAAGCTCTATGTCCATATTTCTTGCAATTATGACAGTGACCCTCAAATCTTGATGTCTTAATAGTCTTGGTTCTACATTCATATGCTTGATGACCTTGCTTCTTGCACTTATGACAATAGTTTGCATTCTTAGGCTTATCATGCTGATGGGCATTCTTGCTTCTATATAAAATAGATGTATGTCCTTTCTTTCCACAAAAATGACATGTAAGCTTGACATTTTTACCATTTTTCACTTCTTTGTTCAGCACTCTTTGATGATTCTCCAACTTCAGTGCTGTTGTATCCAAGTCCTAATGTATCATGGGTTGATCTTGGGGATTTCAGTAATTGCTCAAAATACTTGATGGATTCATTGGGTTTGTTGAAGCTTTCTGAGATTTCCTTTTCTCTTCTTAAGTCATTCTGCATCTTTAGTGTAGAGATCTCAATGTCTTTCACATTAAGTTCATGATGAAGGTTCATCATTTGGGCAAGTGTATCCATCTGCATGTTTGAGACCCTTGTTAATTTAGTACATTTTTCTTCAAGTCTGTTTGCAAGATTCATTTTCTCATTTTCCATCATGACTTTATCTTCAACTGCTCTTTTCTTTTGTTCAGTGATTTCACATAACATTATGGCCTGTGATTCATGTTCCATCTTGAGAGATCTTATCTCATCTGTTTGAACTTTGTTTTTCTCCATCAGTTTTGCAATTGCTGCATCAAACTCTTTAGTATCTCCATTGAAAAATATATTTGTGGTATCAATCTCCTTGTAGTTTATCTCATTTTTGGCTATGGCCAAATCCTTCCTTCTTTTCAATGAGTTTCTCAACTTATCTCTAAATTCCTCCAAGCTATGCAGAGCAAGTTGCACATCTATCACCTGATTTTCAATGATCTTTCCAAGTTTGAAAACTTCCATCTCTAGATCTTTTCCTCCAAGCTATTAGGCTTTTTCTTGTGAGAACCTAATCGGCTATGATACCAATTGTTGGAATATTCAAAAATGGAAAGAATACTGATGAGGGGGTGGGGGGGGGGGGGGTGAATCAAAAGTATTACACTTTATCCAATAAAACTTTTATCTAAAAGTAAATTGCATGCATGTAAATACATTATGAAAATATGAAACTAATGCATGCATCAACAACACATAACATTGGAATTTGGTAACCCAGAAACCCTCCAAAAATAAGAAGGTAAAAATTGGGTGGGGATGATACCCACATAAATTCATTGCAGTAATATTGTTCAACCACTTCTGATGGTCTTCCCTATTAAAGGCTTTACACTATGTCAATAGTGACCTAGTTAAAGGATTTCTAAACACTTAACATGAAGTGTCACCCTGTTAAAGGATTTAATCACCTTTTGATAAGGATCTACAAATAGCTGTTAAGCCAACCTATCTACATAGGATTTCCTTTCTAATACAATGGTAAGAGAGTATTAGGTATTATAAACCTGATAGTTTGCAATCCTTGATTGCTGAATGTAGGCACTTGTTTTGGCTCTCTCTCTAATTTTGATCCTCTGAGATCTAATTTTTGTTCATCTCCTTTGCTTTGTTCTGATCAACTGAATATTGAATTGCTACTCTTACTCTCTATGTCTTCTTTCACTGAATTCCATTATGTATTTTTTTTTAACTCTATTCTCCTTCTCTCATCATCATCATCATCATCATCATCATCATCATCATCATCATCATCATCATCACAGTGAAATTTTTTTTCTTCCTTAAAAGGACTTCGAAGACTTAGGGTTAGATATGGATCTACAATCCACATTGAATCTCAATTTCCCACTCAATACTTCCCTTTTTGCTGATTGGTTGCATGCCTTTCCAATTTTCCAATTGGCTACATGCAGATTGCAAATGAAATGTAAAAGATTCGTTCTTATCTCTACATCTTTCAAGATTTATCTTATGTCGGCTACAAAAATAGTTTACATCATAGTTTGTGCAATTACAAACTCTTATGCTGATATCCTGAGTTACTCGGCTCCTGCAGCATTACTGATGCTCGGCACATGCTATTTCCTGGATAGCTCAACACCTAAGCAAAACTATATCACTCGGCACCTTGTGTTACTTGGCACTTGAATAACTCAGCACTTGATATTACTCGGCACTTGATATTACTCGGCACTTGATATTACTCGACACTTGATATTACTCGACACTTACTCTTTGCTCGGCATGTATAGTGAAAAATGGTTAAGTGTATTGACACTCAGCTGTCAAAATTATTCTTTAAACCAAAACTAAATATTAACAACCTTGGTACTATTAACTACAAACTAGTTTTGTAGATCTTTGTGTCCAATAGCTACACAAATTTGTGGACTACTCTGATATGACTGATCTCAACAATGGGCATGCCTCTAGTGCTATCCAAAAAAACATGTGGTGTGGTCCAAGAGGTTCACATTCCATCTGTCCATCATAGTATTCATTTTAAAACAACTTAATGATGAGTTTTTGAAGGCACATTTGCAAACATTCCCCAAATCCAATATCTTGGCAAGCAAAAAATGCTTTCCTTTCTACTGCAAATTGCAACCAACTCTTTCCAATCCTCATATAATTATTATTTAAATGCACTTTTTTTGTAGGTACTTGACACATTAAAGGAAATAAATACACATTTTGCACCTTATGAAATATGTTATAGTTCATGCCATCATGCAATGACATTTGAAACTTATGTTGCTATCGACTCCATGGATTGCACATACCGTAGAAAGCCTACATCATCTACATGCTGCCATAATTTGTTATCCACGTTGCAAAGCTAGAAAGGTAAAATTGACTATACTTTGCAAGGTGATTTTCTAAAGAAGCACTTCCTAGAAATTTCATCTATTTCATAAGAACAGTACCAAAAAAATCTCAAAAGTAGTATATGCACTATAGAAAATAACAACTCTATGGTACATTAACATTAGCTCTTAAAAACACCACTGTTGAGATTGTGAAACAATGAATTCTATACTTTGCATGATGTTTTGGCTCACAAAAGATTGATTTTTAAATTTTGTATAGAATTTAGAACAATCCATCCTATGTTTATTTAATGTAAATAAATATTTCACTTTACTCTACATGTTATCAACATGCCATCTCCATTTTAGTATAACACTCCTTATAAGATTTATCAATACTATATTTTTACATGAATATGATTATCTATAGTTCTATACTCAATATTTATACTATAACACAATTTTGATGAATATTTAATATTTCAATGAAACTCCTAAAAGTACCTCTAATGGGATTATAATTATTTCATTTTTTAAGATCTTTATGAAACCATCATTCTAACAATCCTGCTGACACATATTACTATATTTTGGGAATTCTACTAGGGAGGGAAACATTATTTAAATCACACTTTTAAAAGTCCATTTTATTAAGTATTGGATTCTTCAAAGCAATAAGATTTCAACAATTCATAATAATTTTTTTTTTAAAAATTAATTTTAATTTTTAAATTTAATTAATTTTTTTTTTTTTGGATTAGATCGTATACAGGTTTTTTCATCAATTTTATGAATCATGATATGTGATCCATCATCAGGATGCAAGAGAGCTAAAGAAGAAAATGACGGATCACACAATGTGATTCAAGATGTCAATGGAAAAACTTGTACATGATCTAATCCAAAAAAAAAACACATTGGATTCTTACTTATGGTCTTGAAAAAAATAGTTAATTAGTTAACTTGATTAATCCAAGTTTTAGCTTATTCTTACCTACATATCAATATTTTTTTGATGGTCTTATTGGTAGTCAACTCAAGGTAACCACTACTAATGCGTAATATGTTAATATCCAACAAAGTACACCAACAATATATTTTTTCTTGTACTTTGTATATGGTTGAATGATACAAGAATGTCAACCTTTTTATGTTGTTAGATTCTAGTCAACATCTACTTACTATAGGTTTTCATTTTTTCTGTTAAACTGGCCTTGAATATTCCAAAAATGTCTTATACCTCAAGATGGTCATATGGTGACTTATTATATCATTATTAATAATTAAAGAGGCATAAAGTTCTCAATTGTGATCATGTTCTTTGTGTACCTAGAGATTACCATAAGATGACTACCTAGTGTATGGGTAATGGTTAGTAGGCTTAAAGCACTCGAATATGATCATATGGTGTAACTTAAGAACATGCAACTCACTCAGGGTTTTCCTTGAAAATAGCTATTTTGACATATTGGTGTAGTTTTATGATTAAGACTAGAGTAGTATTGACATTTTGGCACTTTTGGTTTTAATGAATTTTTGGTGAGGTTTCCTATTGAACATCCCTCTTTTGTTCAAGATATCTTTTCAAATTTTATATCAATAGTATCTTTTGAACTTATCTTGTAGTTTTCATACTGTAACTTGCTCCCATGACCTTAAGGATTTTTTTTAATGAGTATTTTAGATTAATATTGTGAAGTTTTCAAAATCATAATGTCTTTGTAACACAAATCAAGATGTAAGGCATTCATTTTATCCTTTATTAAATCCTGAAGAAGAGCCATATGAGTTGATATTGTTATAATCCTTAAAAGTTAAAAAACCAAATGGATCCTCTACCTCACCTATCTTGGTTACAAAATATTGAGATACTCTCATGTTCTTTTGTGTGTAGGTTGGTGTAATTCATAGAAGCCAAAATCATTAACTTACACCATTCAAATCCTTTCATGTGTGTTGGGCGTTGGCAACAAACATCTCTCAATTGCAAAAGTAGATATAGTGCATAATATTTTTTTATGGTGGTTGCTTTTTTCATACAGGTTATTTAATTTTTCAATGCATATAAAGTTTCCAACCTTGTTACATCAAGCCTTCTATAAACCTAAGCTTCTTTTAAGGTTTATATTACTTAAAAGTGATATATCTTTTTACATTTTAAAATAATTCTATATAATTCTATTGGTTTCTGTCCATGATTATACAAGCATTGTTCTTCCCATTTGTCCTTGCAACCTCTGATCCTAGAGCTTTAAATCTATGAAAGATTTTTTCTATTTGAAGCATGACATTCTATAAAAATTTACATGCCTTGACTATGCTCCGATGTTTCTCACATTAGAGTAGTTGCAAAATTATTACTAAAAATCTAGTTTGAGTATATGATAGAACTCTAACCAAAAACATACATGTACTTGTTAAGATTGGAAATGTGAATCAAGGATAAGAGAACCTAAGTTCATCACATAACCATGCTTACACAAATCAAAGGGTGAAGTCAAGGAGATAGACCCTTTCAATCCCAATCCTAGAGGACTAGATCTTGAAATATTAGTGCTAATCAAATGAGAAAGGAGCACTAATGCAAACTAGGCCTAGGAAAGAATAGCAAAAAAGAAAACCAAATCCTTGAAAACCATAGATGATATGATAAGCCATGGATAGACATGTAAACAAAAAAAGTAAATATGTTGAAAGGAAAAAGAAGGTATGAAAAACACCTTTCAAACTTGATTTTATGCTTGATGTACTAATCAAAATAGATGAAAATCATTAGATCTAGGCCTAAAACCATGTGACAGAAAAAAACTATAAATTGTTTGGTGATATGCTACGGATAAACTAGATGACCAAGGGTGACTCAGTTGATGAAGCTGACCAAGAGTGACCCAGTTGACCTTGGAAGAATGAGCCGATGCTATTTATATTTTTGCAATTCTAAAGAAAGTCATAAAGGGTACTCAAATTTGCAACTTGATTGCTATTATGATATCCACAACCTGTAATAAAAAGGTTTTTTGTTGATAGGGTGTTTTCATTGATCAAACCCTAGTTTAGGAATTAACCTTGAATTAAAGTAATTGAATTAACACAAGTATAAAATAAATGTATGAATTCACCTTACAACTATAGGATCTCTTGAATTGAATGTAATGTGCTTACTTCACCAATTTATTTGGATCAACAAGATGAAGATGAATTAATGTGTAATATGAAACAAAGGATCTTGAGTGTATTAAAGGAGATCTTGAAGATGGCTTCCTCAATTGCTTGAATGCTTGAATCCTTGATTTGTAGTGGAGGATTTCCTTGAAGGATGCTTGAAGATTTGAAGGCTTGAAAAATTAAATTCTTGAGAGGTTGAGTGGTTGCACATGTGAGAGATGATATATCATCATGGTAAAATAGAGAAAATGGAGGGGTTTATAAAGGGCTCATAATTGAATAAATCTTATAGGCTGACCTACATAGAAATTAACATCCTAAGGTTAACTGGGCTTGATATCCAAGTAGAGGACCCAAAAGGGGGCCCAACCAAGGACACACTACATCCTTGGTCAACCCTCTAGGGATGCACTACATCCATTATTGGCCAAGGATGCATTGTGTCCTTGGAAACTAGGGCCAAGAACCTTTGAGAGGCCCTTGGGGTCCTGTTGAGGTCTCAGATTTCATAAATTAGGTATAGAGCTCAAGAAAAGACCATTTCAGTCTAGAGAGTAGATTTTAAGTGATTAAATGAAGGGAAGGAAGGACCTATATAGATATATCCTACCTCAAGGTTTACACCATGAAATATGAGATCCTAAAGATGATTTATTAGGTTTTACCTCGATTCTACCTAGGATAAAGGACAAAAAAGGGAAGAAATAAGGAAATGTAAAAGGATATTGATGATCTCACATTAATTAGATACTAAAACTTCATTAAATTGGAGTACTTCCAATTTAAGGTGATACATTTAGCCCCCACTTTAGTGAGATTATGGACTTTATCCAAACTCTTGGGAAAGTGGAGCATAATGCATAAGATACTCTCATTATGATCAAGGAGACAAATAATTCATCAAGCCACCAAGGGATTGAGACTTTGCTAACTCCAAGATCATCATAAGAGATATCAATGACTAAAAGAGCAAAAATAAAGAGATTTATTATCTCACCCAGTAGAGTTCCCACCCTGCTATTGATCACTCGAAGATTTGTTGTAAATAATGACATTGAATAGTCTAATGGGGTGGTAACTACCTACTCAACCCATCAGAGGACCCACCCATAGATCAATGTTTCTTTGTATCACTATGGCATGGTCTAGTAAGGCTGTATTGCCTATGCATGGAACTTAGCAATTTTTTATGCATTACCCATAGACAAGATTTAACATATGTGTATGAAAAGGAAAGAAAGACCCAATGTCAAGGATGCTCACTTTCTAAATTGAAGGTGTCCATAAAGAATCCATTATTTAGGATTGTGCATAATCCATAAAGGGATTCACAAGATGTGTGCAAAGAGAATGAATGAAGTAGTAATGCATATATCTGAGGATAACTTAGGAAGCATACTAAGCATCCAGGGCTAAAGTACCCCAATCCATACTTAGAATTTGTATTCACTACCCCATGATTGGAATAAAAAATGAGCAGAGCGTATGCCCCCACATTAAAGTTATTGCTAACACTTTAACATGAGAAATCTCTTTAATAGAGTATACATACATCCACTAAGAGATTTTTTCACTATGAGATGCCCCTAACAGACTACAAATAAAGAGGAATGAATGCGTAACATATAGAGAGCACAAATGGATCTACTAGATTTGGGGTCAGTATGATCATATAATAACATGTAGATATTATATCAAGTATGAAATATCATCATCCCACAAAGGAAGTAGAACTACAACATAATGGAAAAGAGATACATAGGAGTTATGAAGAAGAATCTTTTTGGACTACCATCATGGAGATGAAAAATAATTGGTGCTACCATGTCATAAATCCAAGTAGACAATATAATGATACAAGTACTGTATGCACCCAAAAATGGTCGCCTAGACTATGGGCCCCCATTATTCAATTTATCAATTTATCAAATTTTTTGAATCAATGGTTTGTAATATTTTATTAAATCAATTCAAATCAATTTCCTTGATCAAATTTGATTTATTTCATTTCTAAGATTGATCATTTTATTCCAAGTCTTATTTAATTAAAAGAAAATATTCTCTTTTAATTAAATAAAATAAAATCCTCATTTAATTAAAAGAAAACCTCTCTTTTAATTAAACAGTTCATCCACATTTAATTAATTAAGAGAAAAACCTCTCTTTTAATTTAATTAAATATCTTCTATTTAATTAAAAAGAACTTGCTCCCTTTTAATTAAATAAAAATCTCACTTAAATATCTCTTTTGATGAAAAAAGGAAATAAAATAAATTCTTTTTATTTAATTTCTCTACACTTAAAAATGTGATCTAAGTGGGATTTATCTTTCCACTTTCTCCTCAACCACTCCTCTTTTCTAATTGGTGGAATCTTGTCTCACTTGGATCACCACTTTTTTCTCAACCACTCCTCTTTTCTCATTGGTGGAATTTTGTCTCACATGGATCAAGCTCTATTATCCCATATTGGTTGTGAGAAGCCTCTCACCTCCATAATTTATTTTATAAGGGAGAGCCCTCTCCTCATGTTAGACACCCATGATTATGCTATCGTTATGCTGTAGGTTTGAAGACTAATTTTTTTGAAAGAGTTTGAATACAAAAGCTTTTTGTGGAGAACTTCTATTTTCTTGTCTTTTTCTCTCTTGCACCCATCATGGGCTTTTAGCTTAGATCTTACATTTATAGATTAGATTTTGCTTCCATAGATTAGATCTTATTTTCATGCATATTTGAAGATTATGGAGACTAGCATTCTTGCTTTTCCTCTTTGAATCTCTCATCTCATGGTGTACTTGCATGGGCACAAAAATAGGTCAAACTGAGGGCCTCCATTGCAAACCCTTGCACTCTATGAGTAGAGAGCTATGGATCGATTTGTGAGGGCTCATTCTTGAATTTTCTTACATGTAATGATTCATAGAAGTGTGACAACATTTTAGCACACATTTTTGGCGCCCACCATGGGGCTTGAATCAAGTTTCTAGCTCCATTTGCTTTTATTTTTCATCTTTGATTTTTTACAGCAGCATATTGGATCTAATCAAGTGCTTTTGTAAATTTTTTACTTTGGTTTTAAGGCCAACCCATATATAGATTGGTTTGCAGGCAAAAAATCTAGTTGGTTTAAAGATTCAATCATATCTTTTAAACCACTTAGAGTTTGGTTCCAAAATTTTTTTTGTGGGTTTTTTATGTGCCCAAAATGTCTTAGTTAGATTTTAAGAGAATTTTGAAATGATTTGCGCGAGTTATGAATTTCTCTTAATTTTTCATAAAAAGCTATTTCTGATCGCAAATCAGCGTATTTTTTGAAAAAATTTACATTTTCAGAAATATTTTTGAATTCTAAGGGGGTTTCTTTCTTTGTGTTTTGAATTTTGAGGCCTTATTAAGGATCAAAAACTTGATTTGATTAATCTGGCCTATTTTGAAAAATTGGGTCCCTAGGGCACAAATGAAGAAATTTTTTTAAATTTCTTACATTTTTGGAAAGCTCTTTAGTTTTTAGTAGGGGTCTCTTCTTTTCATTTCTATTTTTGGGTTCAAAATCATAGCAAAAAAAAGGTCTAATCATGTTGACTAGGTTATTCATATTTTTTTTGTAGGGATTTTCGTGTTTTTCTGGTTTTTTCTGCTAACTGCTCACTGTTTTGGGTTTTTCTGTGTTTTCTAATTTTTTTGGAGCAGCATAGCAGCAAGTTGTGATTTCATTGGAAAAATGTGCTAAAGTTGTTAACAATAGGTAAGATCTACTAAGCGCGTTGCGAGGACTTCAGGTATTTTTCTTTGGCTGATAACACTTTGATTTGGAACTTTAAAATGAACCTCTCATGTGTCTAGCTTGTGTGTTTTTCTTATGCTTTTATTTTTCAAACACATGCATAATTGATACTATGTTGTAATCTCCATTGATTTTTATTTAGCAAGCTTGATTATTAGTGATAGATTTAGATAGCTATATTGGGTTATTGGACTCGCTGAATCCGCCAGCCCCTCATTCCACCCCGTGGTTGCAAGATCAACGCCACATTAAAAGGGAGGGGTCTATAGGATAGAAGCGTTAAGTGCTCCACTTGGCAACCCTCTTGTGCTTTCTAGAACTCACTAATCTTTGAGTTGTGGACTCGTTTTGGCTTGTGTGAGGGGTTAAGTGTTCCACATCTTTGGACTCACCTTGCATTAGTTAAAGCATTAAGTGTACCACCTTGTGCTTTTTGATTATTCTTGGATAGATTTTCTTTTGGAGAATTAACATATGTACACACATAGTAATTAGGCCCCATGAATACTATTCGTTGATCTTGAGGGAGTGAGTTCCTAGTGAAACTCCTCTCAAAGACAGATTCTTTGTAGGTGGGGAGGATACTTTGAGAATCTCTTAGATAGATGGATCTTCAACTTGGTGATTGAGGCATCCTTTCTCTGGAGAGGTTGATAGATCACTAGGGGTTGATATCATAGATCTTGAGATAATCTTAGTTAGTGTGTCAGATTAATCTGCTTTCTTTGATTGGGCTAAAAGTGAAAAGGTGTCAAAACCTTGGATCTGAAAGCTAAGTCCCCTTGTGGTCCACTATTGTGAGTCGGTCACCTTTAGAGAGGGTTAACCATAGTAGACAATCCCTATACAGGGAAAACTGCGGACGAAACCTCAAGCGGTAATAGCCACTTCTACTGTGGTTGCAACAATCACTATATAAATGTCCTCGTAGAAGAAATCTCCATGGGGTATGGTTCATTGTGGGTTGTCAGATCTCTTTAGCAGCTCTTGAAGATTAAGTTCTCAGACTGTGTCAAAACCTCGGTGCGCCGGGATTGGAGGTCACCCCTGTGAATCATAAAAGTTGCAGAGTCAAACCATTACTAAAAACCTTAAAGAGGCCAACTTTTATTTTCTAGGGATGTATGCAATGATTGTGAAACTCTTTGAGAACATACACAATTAGCTCTCCTAGGGATTAGCATAAACTAAGTCACTTGATTGCTCATGCACAATGTTGCTTTTGCCCTTGCTCATTGTTTGAAGACTACTTGCTTGAACTCTTTGATTGTTGTCTTATGTGCCTATTCAATGATGAAAACCTATTGATGTGCTTACTTGATCTTTTAAAACAAATATGGGTTCCTGAGTTGAGACTTCATGATCAAATAACTTTGTTGTCCCATTATTTCTAGTCTCCCTAGGTTGGTCCTATTTGGATCAGGCTACTTTTCCCATTGTTAAAAGCCTTTTTGCACCATGGGTTATTGTGCTTTGACCTCTTGAATTAGTGATCATTGATTTCACAAGAGACCTTGTTTGGAGTTGGTAAGTTAGAAACTGTCCTTATTGAGAAAGATATACACTTGGATCCTTTGATATTACACTTGGAGAGTCTTAGTAATCTCTTGTCCATTCACTTTCATCAAAGTTCAATTTTAATTATTTATAATTTGGGTAAATCATCCTCCTGGTCCATATGTGCTAGGGTATTCACCCAAAGTTGTGAGCACCTTTGTAGCAGTGTTGGTTTACACCTATTGCGAAATTCTATCTTATCACATCTCTTTTGGACAAGTGAGAGCTTTTACTATCCTAGTTTGGTACCAACGTTTCTTAGGGTTATCCTATCAACTAGTGCCTTTTCTTTTATGTTGATTACAAGTGCTATTACATGTTGCTCAACATTCAAATGATCTCAAATGGTATCAAATTTTCCAAAATGACTCTTGGTCTTCTTTCTTCTTTATCTCCCATGTCTTTCTAATTTGTCATTTCCACTCTTCCTCTTCTTCATGTCTTCTTGATTCTTTTCCTCCTATTATCATATAGTCTACCTTCTTCTATTCATTCTTTCTCTTCTTCCATACTTGATTCTTCTTCTTCTAGAACCATGGATCTTGGATATCTTTTTAGGGATCCTCATTTGAGCTCAGATGAAATCCACCTCCTTCTTGAATTTGAAAAGTGTTGTCACTCCAATAGATGCATGGATGCTAATGTTGCAAAAAAAATGATTAAAAAAATGGATAAATCAGACACTTTTGCTAGGATCATGTGCAAGATTAAATCACAATATCCTTCTTCCAAATATTTTCCATCTTCCAAGTCTTATCATGATTCTTCTAAATATCATATAGATTCTTCATTCTCCAAGTCTTATCATGATTCTTCTAAATATCGTTCAAATTCCTTATCTTTCAAGTCTTATCATGATTCTTCTAAATATCCTTCATATTCTTCATCTTCTAAGTCTTACGATAATTCTTCTAAATATCATTCACATACTTCATCTTCTAAATCTTACCATGACTCTTCTAGATATCATCCATCTAGGTCTTCACCTACCTCTTTTTCACGATATCATTCTTCTTCTACTTCTACCAAGAGTCTTATTCCTCTTATTAAGACATATGATAATGAACAACATGAAAAGTCTTGTGATATGCCTATTTATAATTCTTCTAGTGACAATGATTATGATGGTGATGATTATTACATTCCAACAGTTCCTAAAAGTCCTCCTAGTCCTATGCTTGTGCTTAAAGGGGATGAGTCACGAAAAGATATTGATGGTAATTCACATGAATCAAATCTTGAAAACAACATTGATAAATTTTGTGAACAATACCTAAATGATAAATCTGCATTTTTTGATGAAGAGAAAGCATTTTTTTGTGCTGAAATACAACATCAATGGGATAAGAGTTCCTCTTCTAAGAACCCTCATGCTGAAAATAAATATTACACTCTTGAGCAAGATCATGTTAATTTTGAACCTTTTTCTTCTGATGCTCCCCTTCCATTTTCTACTTCCTCCACTATCCATACATTCCCTAAAGATTCTGAGACTCTCAAATCTTCTACCAATCATTCGTACAACAAAGATCCTAATGCTTTTCATGCAGTTCCCTATAGTTATCCTCAAGGGCTACCTCTTAAAGAAACTCAAGCTAACCTTCACTTGGCTACAAATACCTTTGAAAATGCTAAACCTAAAGAGCCTAAGCCTTCATGCACTATAATGCCTACTTCAACTAGTCCTTCATCATCTATTCCAAAGTCTTCCATACAATTCCAACATGCTTCCTTCTCCTTAGCACTGGCTTCATGTCAAGAGGACTCTAAAAATGATAAAGAAAAGAATATAAAAAAAGATCAAGATCAAGAACCTTCCATGTCATCCAATCCTTTTCACAATGTTTCTGATACATTTCATGGTTCTTTTGATCCCTTACACCCTTTCTCATTCATTCCACCATGTCTTAAGCCTTCTCCTAAGCAAGATCAAGATACTGCTTGCACCACTGAGCCTATTGACAATAAAAATGGCCTTAGTACACTTTCTCCTTCCAAAGATGATACTTCCATTAAGGTTATTAAAAATGATGCTATTACTTCCAATGTTGAGCCTATTGAAAATCAAGAGAACAATTCTATGCTTATGTTATCCAAAGATCCTTGTCAAGATCAAAGTCTTCCATCTTCTTGTTCTACCACTCCATGTTCCCTTCCACTTTCTACTCTTCCTAAGTCTTCTCAAGCTATAAGTTCTCCTATCAACGAAGTTGCTCCTATTAAAGATGTTTATGTTCCTATTGAAAATCCTGATGCTCACTCTAAAGATGCTGATGTCCTTGATTGTCATATAGATGTTAATGAACTTATTGATTATCCTTTTGCATCTTCTACATCCATCCTTGGACCTCCCCCACCAATACTAAATGCTTCATATCTTCCTTCCATCTTGGGTCCTTATGTCCCTTCAATTTTCCCTCCCTCTCCTATCTTTCCTCAAGATCAACATAGATGCATATCCTTGAATCCTTTTCATCCACCCACTCACCTAAACCATTCATATCATCCTTCTTCTTCCACAAGTCCCAAGTCTTTTGGAAGTAACTTGAATGTTCAATACAAGAAAAAGAAGCAATTCCAGAATCCACATAAAAAAGAAGACCACCATGTCTCTTCTAATCGACATGGGGGCATTAAGTCAAAAGAGATATCTAAGAAAAAAATTACAAGACAAGTATGGGTTCCAAAATCCATCATTGAAGATATTATCTCTAAATCATCAAAAAGAAATGAAAAGAAGCCTAAGGCTATATGGATTCCAAAATCTCTCTTGAGAGAGTCTAATGTTGAACAAAAATTAAATTTGACATTCAAGTTTCCAAAGAATTCCGCTTCATCTTCTTCCAAAAGCATTCTTCCATTCCATGTGCCTAAACTGCAAACTTTTCTATCCACTCCCCATATTCCTTCACATATTCCTTCATTCACATTTTCTCCATCCTTTCGCCACCCTTCAAGGTGTGTGTTGACGTTGATCTTGCCTTCATTTCCATTTTTCAATCTCACTCACTTTGCATAAAGCCATATCCTCCATTTTTGTCTCCCATCTTCCTTTCCCTATTAGCATCTTTGAGCATATCATTTGAATTCCTTTGTACATCATGGTTTAAACATTCAAAGAGAATTATCTCAAAAGCTTGACTTCTTCCAAAAAAAATTGAAAAAGATTGAAAAAAAAAAAAAAGAAAAAAAATGAAAAATTTGAAAATGTGCCTTGGTGAAAACCTGGTAATCAGGCACCTTGGTAGCAAAAGTAAAGAGAAATAAATTCATCCTATGGTGAAAACCACTCCCTTGTGGTGCCTTGGATAAGTACCATGATGAAAACCTAACAAATAGGCATCATGCATAGTTCTTCTACATCTTTCATTCATTTCGTCTTCTCTCTTTGATCTTGACAATGTTGACCTATAGACAAACATTTGGCTATCTTGTGAGATATCTTATGATGATCTTGTTTTCATTCCTTTCATGTTTAGCTTTCATATCTATTTTCCTCCATTCATTCTAGTCTTTTGCTACCCTTTTCCCATTTACCCCTTTGGTCTTGATCTAATAAAATAGAGTAAAATATGATGCTATAAAGTCTCTTGACATGTCTACTTCTTTGGATTGCATCTTTCCCACTTTTACATTATGTTTTCTTGAATTATCCTATACTTGCCTTTCATTTCTTGTCCAAATGTTCTTTACATGAAATTTTTTCCCTAGCTTGGGTACTCTTGAGGAGTCAACCTTTGAAGATCACTTTCACTTGCTTCATACACTCCTTGCTTATCCATAATATCCATTAGCTTATTGCTTCATCATGTCCTCCACCTTGTTAGACATTGGGACTGCATGATGTGATCTTGCTTAAGAGTTTAATGCCTATTCTGTTTAGGGGTATCTTTGTACATATTTATTGATCCTGAAAAAAATCCAAAAAAATTGATATATTTTAAAAAATCCAAAAAAAATTGATATATTTTAAAAAATCCAAAAAAATGATATATTGTAAAAATTCTAAAAATTGAAAAATGTCCTGAAAAAATGATCATCTCAGTGACAACCTAGCAAAAGGCACTTTGATGTATCTTCAAAAAAATTATATATTCCAAAAAAAAAAAAATTATAAAAAGTCCTGAAAAAAAAAAAAAAAAAAAAAAAAAAAAATCCAAGTGGTGAAAACCTGGAAACGGGAGCTACTTGAGGCCTTTGCACCCCTATTTCTTAGCACATGTACTCGACACTTAGCCTTTCTCCACCATGCCTTGTCCTTGTTACCTTGGTTTGGAATTGGTCTTTGTCTAGGGGGCATAACTATGTTAGCTTTGGTTTCTTAGATGTGTGAGTCTTTAGGACACCTCACAAATGGTTTTTTTCAACACCCATTGACATCGAGTGTTTTTCAACACTTATTGGTTTGGTCTTACCCAGTATCATCATGTGATCTTACCTTCCTACAAGCATTTGATCCTTATCCTCAGAACTCAGTTTCAGTTAACACACTTAAATTTTTAAATGCAACACTTAATGCTTGACTTATGTTATGATTTTTTTTCTCTGTGTACTAACTGTTATTGATTTTTGTTGAGTGTCTTTGTCTGATAAGTCTCTCCATGATGCATCGCTAGAAGACTTGGGGCATGAGACATGTTTTTATTTTTATTTTTTTGCTTGTGGGTGTGGTCTTGAACTCTAGAGTGTCTTTTGTTGTCCCCTTGAAACACTTAGGAGATTTGAGACATCATCCTTGATTGTTTTTGCACAACCATTCTTATAGTCATCTTGGCATCTATGCCTTGATGCGAGCCTAGTTTTTCTATATTAAATTGGGTAAGCTAACATCGAAGTCATCTTGACCTTTATGTCTTTGATGCTTATGTTAGAATCTTTCCACATTTCAATCCAATATAAATCGCATTCATATCTTCATAGTTGCATTTGTAACTAGTGATGATTGTGTGATTTTTTGATGTCTGTTAATAATGGCCCAATGATGAAAGTAAGTTCTTTTACATTCTCTAATGAATGATGAACACAAAATCCTATGTTACAGTTGCTCTTTTGCAAGTACACCATTGCATTTCATGTAGCTTTCATTATTAGACTTCATGTTAGTTTGCATTTTTAGGCTGCATTATGAGTTTGAGAGGGTTCTCCTTTCATATTTATTGTGGACATTTAATCAATTGTGGTCACATTTTGATCTTCATTTCCTTATTTTCTTTCGTGATCTCAATCGAAATTTCTATCTTAAACAGTTGATTGATTTTTGGAGCATTTTCTTTTCTTATTTCTATTTCTTTCCATATCTTTCAAACTTCTATCTTCCATTTTCTTTTTCCCCACTTCTTTTCTTCTAAATCACCTTTGGGGCATAATATTTCATGCTTGATGATCTACCTTGGTTCTATGATTCTTATATCTTTCATCTTACATCAAGAACCTTATCTTTTGTTCGATTTGATCAAATTTATCAATTTGTTGTTTCTCCTCTATCTCATTTCGATTTCGATCACGAGGGGGCAGTAATTATCAATTTCAATCCTTGATTCAGTTTTATCAATTTTATCCTCGACTTTTTCAAGTTAAAATTTATTTGTATTCTTTGTCCTGATGTGTTCCCGAGTTGACCACACATCTGGGTTGTTTTGTGATCCCAAATTGACCTCACACTTCAATTTCTTTCTTTGACTACATGTTTTCCCAAATCGATCACACATTAGTCAAAGAGGGGCAAATGTATGCACCCAAAAATGGTCGCCTAGACTATGGGCCCCCATTATTCAATTTATCAATTTATCAAATTTTCTGAATCAATGGTTTGTAATATTTTATTAAATCAATTCAAATCAATTTCCTTGATCAAATTCGATTTATTTCATTTCTAAGATTGATCATTTTATTCCAAGTCTTATTTAATTAAAAGAAAATATTCTCTTTTAATTAAATAAAATAAAATCCTCATTTAATTAAAAAAAAACCTCTCTTTTAATTAAACAGTTCATCCACATTTAATTAATTAAGAGAAAAACCTCTCTTTTAATTTAATTAAATATCTTCTATTTAATTAAAAAGAACTTGCTCCCTTTTAATTAAATAAAAATCTCACTTAAATATCTCTTTTGATGAAAAAAGGAAATAAAATAAATTCTTTTTATTTAATTTCTCTACACTTAAAAATGTGATCTAAGTGGGATTTATCTTTCCACTTTCTCCTCAACCACTCCTCTTTTCTAATTGGTGGAATCTTGTTTCACATGGATCACCACTTTCTTCTCCACCTCTCCTCTTTTCTCATTGGTGGAATTTTGTCTCACATGGATCAAGCTCTATTATCCCATATTGGTTGTGAGAAGCCTCTCATCTCCATAATTTCCTTTATAAGGGAGAGCCCTCTCCTCATGTTAGACACCCATGATTATGCTATCGTTATGCTGTAGGTTTGAAGACCAATTTTTTTGAAGGAGTTTGAATACAAAAGCTTTTTGTGGAGAACTTCTATTTTCTTGTCTTTTTCTCTCTTGCACCCATCATGGGCTTTTAGCTTAGATCTTACATTTATAGATTAGATTTTTCTTCCATAGATTAGATCTTATTTTCATGCATATTTGAAGATCATGGAGACTAGCATTCTTGCTTTTCCTCTTTGAATCTCTCATCTCATGGTGTACTTGCATGGGCACACAAATAGGTCAAACTGAGGGCCTCCATTGCAAACCCTTGCACTCTATGAGTAGAGAGCTATGGATCGATTTGTGAGGGCTAATTCTTGAGTTTTCTTACATGTAATGATTCATAGAAGTGTGACAACATTTTAGCACACAAGTACAGATAATATTAGATGTACAACATAACATATAGCAACATATATAAGAGGTAAGATACAAATAGAAGAATTATATTGCATTTTTATTTCTTTATCACCTTGTGCCAATGGAGCAACAAGGGTCATATAAAAATATCTAAACAAACATTAAGAAAACATGATACAAGGGAAGCACATTATAACAAACAAACATATAGAAAGCTACCATGCTAGAGAAATCACTTTAGGAACATTTCCCTCCTCCCCCATCTTGGTCACTGGAAATAAGAGAAGGTGGATAACTTACAAGAGGAGGTATACCCAACAAAGTAGGAACAATAGCTAAATCTAAAGAAGGATCTCTAGAGAATCACTACATGCTAAGAACTAGATGTAAGCATAATATGCATATAAAGCATAGGTAAATCAACATTAAGATCAATAATATCATGCTCATCATCATCTAAAGAATCTACTTCATCAATATCAATAATAATAGAATCCAAAATCTAAATATCATATTTATCTTTCTCATTAGTATGCTTAACTTCCTCTATAGACATGGGTTGGTGGGAAGTATTCATACGAGCCTTAACATGAGCTTGGTGATTCTTTCAACATTCATGATCATGTTGCTTATGGTTAGTATTATTTTTTGTTGAGAAGAGGGATCAAAAACCATAGTTTTCTTACCTTTTTATGAAAAAAAGAGGAACAATGATAGGTTGAGAACTAGAAGGAGCAACCAAGTTGGAAGGAGAAACTACATTGGAAGAAGGAACCACACTAGAAGGATCAGTGGATGCAAGAGGTGGTTGACCATTATAAATGGAAGAATCAAAGAAATAGGCATAAAATATGTAAGAAAAAGACCACAAGAGATATCCCTAGGTATACTCAACTCAACAATCTTTTGGCATTATGACCTTGATAATGATTGAAAAATATTATCAGGATGAGTAGGAGGTGTAGTAGGAATAGAAGGCCAAAATAAATCAAATGTAGAAAAATGTCAAGGTTGAGAAGGATGATAATGATTAGTATTTATTGTATTAATTTCACCATCATAAGGAAATTTCATACATTGATGAATAGGGTAAGTAATGGATTGCATTAAAGTCAACCAAGGTAAACCAAGCTTCACTTGGAATTGATCGAAAGTAGGAATAATGAAAATGGTATTATTCACCACTTTACCACAAAGATAAAAAAGAATATAAATGGAAACTTAAGGATGATACAAGAAACCATTACAAGTATCAACTAACTCATAAAAATGTTGGAAATAACAATGGGAAACTAACTTTTGAGGGCGGGGCGGGGCGGGGGGGGGGGGGGGGGGGGGGGGGCGTGGGGGGTGGGGGGGGGGGTGGGGATGAATTAGCACTTGAAACTTTTACCACTAAAACTATTCACCTTAATCCATCTCATAACTTAACATGTAAACTAAAATAAGTGAGCATGCATATAATAAAGTAAATCAACACATAACACAAGTATTTTTTACCTAGAAACCCTCCAAAGAGAAGGTAAAACTGGGGTGGGGATGACACCCACAAATCTTCACTATTGCAGCAATAAAGTGTGGCCAATTATGGCTACAAAGTTTTGATCATAAACTATGATCTACCTTGTGAAAGGTATTCCTTGTTAAAGGCTTAAAAATACTATTAGGTCTCACCTTTCTAAAGATTTAAAATCACAATGAAGTAATCACTCAGTTAAGATATTTACAAAAGCTTGTTAAGACTACTCTATTAAAAGATTTACTCTGTATCACCTATTAGAATGATTCAACACTTGATCCTCTGGTTAGCACCTTACTGCTTCATGTTAGATCTCCTCTTTACTAGTTATCTCTTGATCCTCCTAATTAGATCTATCTTCTCTAACCTTTCATTACTTGTGTCTTTTCTTCTCAGACTGATTCTGCATTGCATAACTCTTTCTTAGCCATCTTCTCCATGTTTCTTTCACACCAAATACTCTCCTAAGTATCCTCCTTTGCAACACAAGTTACCCATAGGGTTTACTTCTTTTATAAGCACCATGGAGACAAAACTAGGTTAGAATCAATGGCTATGGTTGATCCTTATTTCCGCCTAATGCTTTCCTCAATCTGATTGGTTGCATGCATAGCATAGGGATGTGAATATGACTCCCTTCTTATTATTTATAATTGAAAACTCATGTCCATGTTGGCCAAAAATGGTTTAGATAGAAGTTTGTGCCATTACAAATATCTAAGTCATTGACTGTTGACTCAACATCAATAGGCTTTGATGCTTGACCTTCATTGTGCTCTATCTGCTGATAGTCGACTTCTAAATGGCTCAACACTTACTGTTACTTGGCACTAGAATCATTTGACACACAATTTTCTCGACACCTGCTATTTTCTCTGTTGGTGTTTGAAAACGCTAGAGGGTTTTTAATTATCCCCATGGAAATATGACATATCTAGGGGCAGTTAACTCCCATTCTCAACATATCATTTTAGACACAAGGAAAACTATAAGGCTTGACCCTTCTTCTACTTCAGGCTCTGCTAAACCAAGGTAGGTAGACCTTAGATTCAAATGATATCGTACCAGTGCAAAAACATTTTCCTGAATCTATTAAGAAGATTTTACCCTTATTTCTCCTAATGACTGATGAAATGACATAGATCTACAGTAGAAAATTACAACTCTATGGTATTCAAAAGTTGAGTGAGGGCATCACATTTAGGTTCTTTAACATGAAAGGGAAATACAATTGATTATTGATGTTGATTTTCAACAAATCGTTAAACATGCAGCAATAAGAATGAATTGATCCTACAAATGATCAATGCCTAATCCATTGGGAATTTCTATGAATTGAATACATACATCTGTGATATCTAGGTCATATCTCATACACAAGGATATCAGATCCATCCTATCACTTTGTGATTCAGACATCAATGTTCACTAAGACCTCATTCTTATGAAATATCCTTCTCAAAATAACTAGCAACCTTGTCAAACACATCAAGCATTTACTTGGCCCTTTGTTCCAACAACAAAACATATGTGACATACAACTTTAAAGGGATGCAAATGGGTATCAGCTCTTTGTTCCTAGACCAAATAAGATTGCAAATTACTGAGATAGGAGATAAGAATTATAATGAAACGAAAGAAATTCTGGCTCACTTGTATTCATTTCCTTGAAATTATACATTCAAATACATGAAATTCAAAAACACAAACACCTAATAGATCTGAAACTAGCTGAATTAACTTCACTACTGCTGTTCATACAAAAGAGAAATTGCTGAATGAATGGTGTCTCAATATTGGGAATACATCAAAACTGGATCCAAAACACGGTATTTCAGCAGTGAGTGGTTTTTTCTCCAAAAATTGGAACCCTTACAATGGATGAAAGAAAGAAAGATATAGACCAAGATGAATTCCTGGATCCGATCTGAAGACGACATGTGTCCACTTGGAATTCCATCCCTAGCAATTTTGAAACCTCTTTCATCCCTCTACCCATTTGATCTGATTTTGTTTTCATCCTTTTTTTTGTTATTGATTAGAAAATATCTTTGTTGAAATGATGAAAACTTTTTGAGTCATCAAAATATCTGATCTGCCTTATGAAAATGCTAGTGAAAACCCCATTTAACTAACTTAGAAATGACCCCAACTTCATTTTCATTATCGGTTACTGATCTTGTAACTGCATTTTCAGTTTTAACTCATTCCACTAAGAAGGCCCAAAATTTCACATTTTTGGTTATAACTTGAACCCATGAATCCCTGTGCAGGAAAAAACTCCACAATTGGAAAGTTCATCTTCTCATGATTTTGGCGATATATAACATTTCATATTTAGCCTACTGGAAACCCCTTGAAAGCTAGTTTGAAAATGTCCCCCTTTGCTATGAGACTCAGGTTTGCATCCTTGATTTTAAATTTCAAAAAATTTAAAATGTCTTAAGGTTCAAACTTTATAAAAAACAAGTTTTTCATTTAAAAGTCTGCACGTGACCTAATCTCAAAAGGAATTTAAAATAATAAAGTTTTTATGACTTAAAATTTTTTCCTTTTCCTTCAAATCTGTGGTCAACCCTAGTTTGACCTTTTTGACACGTGGCGATATCTGATTTGTTGACCTCTAGTACCACATCATCATAGGTTGGGACTCGCTACCACATGGTGCATCCCCACTTCCCTGCATTTTCTTAACCTTTGGGCAACTTCGTATTGCGAGAAAGTGCCAATCGTCCGATCTCGCCACGTGGTGAGATCTGACGACTCCATCTTTGGCCCTTGTTAATTCATTCTGCTTGTGCCACATGGCATGCTACCACTGGCCACCCATTTTCCACATCATCTACTAATAAGGCATGCCCCATCACCCCTTGGCCTTGACTAGATTGCCACCTTGGAATGCGCCCCGAGCCCACTGCCATGTGGCGCTCGAGTGCATTCCTGCATTGCTTAAATTCCTTTCATTTTATTCATGCAAGAATGTGCTGACCATAGGATGCACCACGTGGTGCAATCCTATGCGTCAGTGCCACATTGTCACATCAACAACTTTGCTTAAAATATTACTTTAGTGACCTTCTAGCTGTCACATTTGTGGATGGGTCCACAATGCAACTTGTCTCTCAAAAGGCAACATCTTTTAGACACCATCCATTTGTGTATGGTTGTATTTAAAAGCTAAAAGGTCTTGTTCCCCAGCCCACATGGGATAAATCAATTTTATGGTTTTGTGCTCTATCAATGGGCTACCTTCTTGCTGTGAGAGATTTTACTCTGTACGTAGACCTCATTCTCCCTATCGTGACTTGCACTTGTGCTGCTCCAGTTGGTTATGGAGCAACTCATCCTTTTTAAGCCACTTTGGGCTCTCCCACCGTGGGCTCTACCCATGTTTGACGTTGACTCCCCTGCCTCAAGCCATCCCTTCCTTTATGACATAGAACCACTCTTGAGTCTCTACAGTTGGCAACAAGACAGATCAAAATGTGTTAACTTTGAGCATAATTTAACAAGTGCAGTTTTAAGCTGTGATCTTTCAGTCATTGGCATGGGTGGTTTTTGACTGATGTTATTTTATACATGGCATCTCCTTCAATGTGTGCTGATTCCTCCAAGCTTGGCGTGATCCACCCTTTTTAACCTTGGTGTCTTGTTTCAATTAAAATGCCTGTTGCTTCCTTGCGTGGACACTCAAAATGGGACAACTTACCTTATAATGGGAATTGCCCCTTCTCCCTTCAACACCATGGGCTCCATTTTTTTTTGTGCCATAGGATGCCTTTACTATGTGTGTGGACTTTTGACCAGTGGCTCAAGTTCCCTTAAAATGGTGTGAGCTATTCTTTTTGATGGCATTGAATGCATCTGCCCCTCCACATTGGGACCTTTTACACCTACGTGAATGTCTCCTTAATTTTACTTACGTGGATCTCTCTTTTATCAATGTGCGCTTTCCTTTTGTAATCTCTGGTGAGCATGGGATTTCCATAGGTATGTGCCTCTTAGATTCTGCTAAAAGTGGCACTTCTGTATCCATAGTGGGAGTTTCTACTGTTTGGACTAGAAGCTTAACTATTCTCTTTGTAGTTTCTCTAGACATGCTCATTGGGTCCTTCAAATCTTTAGCTTTGTGTGGGACTTGAGCTTTGTCCTGGGGGGATTATCTCAAGTTATATTTAGTAACTAATAGTTTCATCAGGTTTGGAATATCAACTGCTTCAATTGGAGGTTTATATGGCATGGGCTCTTCAAGTAGACCATATCTACCTTCATCTTGTCTTGGAAATTCGTTAAGATCCTCCAGTAGCTGAGGGAAAAATCTAGCCACACCCGAAAAGTAGATCCTTTTATTGAATGCTCAAAGTGATTACAAGGCTCTGTTCTCTTTTGATGTCTTCAATATTCAATGATAATACATATGATCCTTGGGAGAAAAAGAAGATGGCTCCTTATACTTCTTTTCTTGTGCATAATTTGGTGGTTGCACATCCTCTTCATTTGCTACTTTGTCTTCCCCCTCTTTCCATTTTGGTTTAACTGGCTTATCTTCAACATCAACACTAGATTTTTTTTCCTTTGGAATTTCATAGGTAGTAGGTCTGGAACTTTCGTTCATTGGAATTTGAGAGATTTCTATGGAAATTTTTTTGGAATGATAGGCTTGTGAACTCTAGATATAGTTTTAGGTAGGGCTTCTTTATGTTGGTGACTGTTCCTTATTTCCATGTAACTTTGAATTATCACTTGAGCATATGATCATACTAATTCCACACTTCCAAAGTTTAAATACAGAAGCCATCTTTAAAATCTTGCTGACTGTCACAAATCTAATGAATTTAGCCGAGCGCCAAAGTGGGTCTGGCTAATTTTTTTTTTCATTTTTGGACAACTAAACCTTCAAACTGACCCACTGACCTTTTCAAACTGATTGGAATCCAAGTTGAGTACTAACTGATCCTTAAAAACTCATTTTTCATTAATTTGCAACTTGTCAATTTAATGTCAGGAGGTCTATTGACTGGCCTTAAAAAATTGACCCAAACACCTCACAGAGCTCTAAAAAATGGCACATTGATTCTTTGTTTTGCATTCTTGCATCCTGTTGAATCTTTTCCTATGAAAAATTTCCAGTCAAAAGATATTCACCATCAAAGTTGTCTTCTCAGAATCACCTGCAGATAAACATGTCAGAAAGCAATAAATGGGGTTCAAAGTTGGCTTTGAAAACTAGGTAAACTAACACTTGGGAAGACAAAAAATAGGGCATTGGCTCTCTGTCATGGGGAGAATATAGATCTACAATTTGGGCTCATGATGAATAACAGGGCGCAAATGGCAAATGGTCAAAGTAGGTTACTTGGATTTTGCAAACTGGAAACACTAACATAAAACATTTTTTGCAAATGGAATTGACCTGGGAAAGTATGCAAATGGATTCATCAAGACTTAAAAACTGGCACACTTGGAGAATTTTTAGAGGACAACATAAGGGAACAATCCATTCAATCTTACCAATCACAAATCTCAAGATATAACATCATGAACAGGGCTTCCGACAAATCTGCACTTCATGACACTAGTAAAAAGATAGATATTGCATTTGGAATCGTGTTTGAAAACTAATCAAATGGATTCATCATGAGCTGAACCTTGAAACATAAAAACTCCCTGACATTTACAATATAATGCAAAAGGAAATTTAGCATTTTCGTCAACTAGTCAAAAGTTACAACATGTCAAACAGGGCTTCCCAAAATTCTAAACATTTCATATCAGCATGACATTGAAAACTGACCAACTTTGAGGGATTCAAAACCTAGTAAGACATACTTGAAATGACTCAAAATCTAAAACTTAGGTTCTCTGGTATGGACACTAAACACTCTCAAAGTGGCCGGTCACAAAACATTTCTGGGTGTGAGATATTCAATGGCAAACAAAGCCTCGACGCTAAGGGTAAAATGCAGATTTGACACTTGCTCAAAATGAGACTTTGTAAAATGGCTCAAAATGGTGATTTAACTTCATGGAACAAGTAGGCACACTAAATGAAAGGTGTTAGAAGCATTAAAAACCTCTTAGGCCTCAAACTAATAGATGGGTACACATGCATTTAAAAGCATTTATAGGGCTCAAATTTCTCAATGGTACTCAAAATTGACCATGCAATTTTTAGTCCCAACATGGTCAACACCTGAATTACTAGACATACACTATCTACTTGACGCCTACTAAAGCTTTTTGTCACTTAGGTTTGCACCCTTGTCCAAGGCCTATGCGCGAAGACAACCTAGTGAAACATGGAAACAACCTCCAAGCTGTGGGACTTGAACTGCGAGGTTGAGTCTTCGAAGAAGGCCGGCTTCCTCTTACTATTAGGGTGCACCTAACTACTCTTGGAGAGGAAAAGGGAGAAAGAGAGCATGAAAGCAAAACTACCTAGTCTAATCTAAGGAGTGATGCACCAAAATAGAGTGTTCAGACTTCATTTTTGCCCATATATGCACTACAAAACCAAGATAACATTCAAAAGACATACACATCCAGACTTATGTCAATCAATAACCACATACAGATTAGGAAACCAAGGTGAATAACACAAGGAAAGGAATTTCACTTATATATTATCCAATAGGCCAAAAATAGACACAGTATGCGAGCCACAGATCTCAACAATACACCAATGAGAGGCAAGATGAATGCACATACACATTGATGGCTGAAGGAGATGATACAGAATGTTACATAGCTCAGAGACAAAGGGAATTTTACACTGTAGACCTGCGAGCAGTAGCAGAGAAATCAGAAGAGAAGTCCCCTTTTACAAAAACAATAAAATCTGCCTTTATAGTTCAAGCATAACTGAGATCTTTTGCTGTTGAAGTGACCCTATAGCTACCTGCCATTAAGTCCCATGGAGGACAATCATGGAAATCTAAGGAAAATCTGATCTTGTTGCAATAGGTGTCCTAAGAGGATTGAGAATGGCACCATCGATGTTCTGACGGGGTAGATGGATCGACTGAGACAGTCGAGTGTCTCCCTATGTTTCGCATTCATTTCTGGTAGGTCAGGATTGATCATGAAGATCAGATCATAAGATAAAATCGATCACCTTCACCCCTTAGGTTCATGAATCAGTGGGGGTCAGAGAGTCAACTAGCTTCACAAGCCAACTGGGCCACGCAGGCCAATCGCCTCTCTTTATTTTGCCACCTCCTCAAGGTCCCACGTGCTGACCATTCCTTACGTTGGACTAACTACGCCACCTTCGAATTGTTATCTTTAACTTCGGCGATCACACTAACCATCAGTTGTTAACCGCCAACCCTAGCCGAGCTAGCAAGACATGTGTCAACAAGGCGCTGTGTCACCATGGTATCTGCTATGCAACTTTGAAAGGTGAGATAGCACCGACCATCGATCTACCTTAAATCTGATGATTGTGGAGACTTGTCCTACCACTATATTGTTCTTACCCCGGGCCCATCAAATCTGGCGCCACCTCAGCAACTGCTCTACACCCAAATGACACCTGGCAATATCTGACTGACGTACCCTAACGAGACCTGGCCCCGCTAACACGTGGCAAAAGGGCACCATGTTGCTATGGTAAAGATCATGCAACTTCACTATGGCGACATGGCACCTTCCATCGATTTGATTTAATCTGACGATCGTGAAGACTCATCATACTTTGCACTTTGCTCCTCCGCCGTCAACACACCTGGCATCACCCCTGAGGTTTACGAGATAACACGACCCCACTTAACACGTGTCACTGAGGTGCTATGTCACCATGGTAAGGACTGCGCAATTTCACCATAGTGAGATGGTGCTTGTCGTTGATCTTTTCTGATCTGACGGTGAGCTAGATAGATCATTCTCCTTAGTGCATCCATGAATAGGAACTAGCCACGTACCAAATGTTCTGATGGATCCTCGCTGACAACTGAGACTCACTAGACATGTGGCAGAAGGGCGCTATGTCACCATCATATTCTCCATGCAACTTCAGAAGGTGAGATAGCGTCGACCGTCGATCCTACTTTGATCCTACATCCATGAAAGACTTGCCCTAATCCTACTGATCAACCCTGGCCCCATAATACACGTGGCATCCCCACACTGGTCCGCGTAGCATCATCTTGGCAACCTATACCGCCTTGACCCATTGAGTAGCCCTTCCTTACAGATGTGGCATGTTCTGATTTGCTAGCGTGGATCAAGGACCCTTCCAACTGGGCAAATAGAATATGGAATGGGACCAAACTCATTTACCTAGAGTTCTTGCCATTGATCTTTTTCGTTGCCGTGAACCTTGTCGCCGACACTGAGACTCATTGTAGAACACCTTCCGGCTGGCCGGGCGCTATGTCGCTATCAAAAAACTTATGAGTTTTCTAATGGTGACATGGTGCCTTGCCGCCTTTTGAACATTTCGGCCCATGAAAACTGACTGTCTGCTGTAAGACATTTTCGGTGACGCAACCTGCCCGCCGAACACCTTTTTCGTCGGGTGCTATGTTGCTATGAAGATTTTTCAGCCAACACACGATAGTGACATAGAGCCCACGGTGCCGTGAAACTTTTTCGACGAGCCAAACTTGTTGCCTAGCCCGTTGGACCCACCGAACACGTGGTGAAAGGGTGCCATGTTGTGAACGTAAATCTCATGCAGCTTCTGATGGAGAGATAATGCCAACTGTAGATCTGACTTAGATTTGACGGCAGAGAACCTGCGAGCCGTGGAAACTTTTACAAGGTTTGATCGATTAGATTTTTTGATGTCTCTTAGGCATTAAAATAATTTTAATTCTAGGACTAGCTGTTGGACGGGCTGGACATTTAAAATTTGAATCTTTGGCAGGTGAACAAATGATAACATTTCTGGTGACTCATAGGGGGCATGAGCCTGCTCGATGCATGACCAGTGGCCTCATGTATCCATTGGGCTATGGAGTCAAAAAAGTATGAATCTGAGAACTGCAAAACCCTAACCCTTCCTGTGAGAAATTAAAACATGAAAACCCTAGCTCCGCGACTGCAACTGGAAACAAAAATAAAACTTCCTTTGCAACCTGAGACACCTCAAAATCTACTACCTCACAGGGAGATGGCTGTGCTCGCGCACTTCTTGAAAAGTAGGAAACAACAAAAAAGAAACTAAACTACTCATGTACAGGAATTCCCAAATTTTCAGAAACAGGGTTTCAGATAGATCCCATTGATTGGAATGGGAAAAATCTCTCCATTGGGCCGGCTTAGCTGGAATGCATTAGCCTGTTTGCAATTGGCAATCAGATAGGGACCACTCCATAGTGGGTCAAACTTGGAATGTCTTCCTAGTTTTGCTCTGTCTGAATCCTACTTTAGAACTAAATCTCCTTCTCTGAAGATTCTGAGCCTAGCTCTCTTGTCAAAATTCCTCTTCATCTGTTGTTGATGTATCTCTAGGGTTTGCATAGCCTTGTTTCTCTTTTCTTCTAGTTCAATCAGCTCTGCCATTCTTATTGACATGGCATTATCTTCAATCAATTCGAACTAATGAGCCAACTCCAAGGATGGGAATTCTAATGAAATTGGGAGTTTGGCCTCCCTACCATATAATAGCACAAAAGACGAATTCCCAATAGATCTCTTGGGTGTTATCTTATCAGCCCATAGAGCAGTTCTTAATTTCTTATGCCAGACCCTCTGATTGCCTTCTATTGTCCTCTTCATGATTCTGATCAGAGTCTTGTTGGAAGACTTAGCCAAACCATTACCCTGGGGATAATAATTTGATGATGTGCTCAGGTAGATATTGTGATTCATTGCCCATGCACAAATCTGGGTTCCAACAAAAGACCTAGCATTGTCTGAGATGATAGTAGAAGGAGCACCAAACCTAGATACAATTCCAGCAAGGAATTCAACAACTGATGGTTCTGTGGCATCCTTCAAGGCAACTGCCTCTATCCATCTAGTGAAATAATCAGTAGCAGCCAAAATCCATTTATGACCTGCACTAGATGGAGGATTAATGGGGCCTATAAAATCCAACCCCCACTGAGTAAAGGGCTGATCCACCTGAATAGGATGAAGGGGAAGAGCTGCAAGCCTCTATTTTCCTGAGAAGAAAGCACATTTCTCACATTTTCTCACATATCCATGACAATCATGGAACAGAGATGGCCAATAATAACCAGCCCTCATGATCTTCATAGCAGTTGTTCTTGCAAAGAAATGGCCACCATCAGGGCCATCATGAAGTTCCTTTATCATCCTCTCAGCTTGATCCTCTTCAATGCATCTCAATAGGATCCCATTAAAATCCCTCCTGAATAGGATACCATCAATTACAACATAGTGAATGGACTGCAGTCTATATTGTCTTCTTTTAGCTCTGTCCAATCCTTGAGGGTATCCATCCCTTGATAAGAAGCTCTTCATATCATTTATCCAGCTTCTTGGACCATTAGCACTTCCTTCCTCCCGCTGCTCTGTTATTACCATAGCAGCCTCTTCATTTGAATCCTGGCCTGATAACATTTCTTTGCACAACCCCTTCCCTCTTACCAGCTTGGTAATCTGAATATCAACATCATACTCCATTACCCTAATGATCCATCCAACTCTCTTTTCATTGATATCTTTGCTTAATAGGAAGTCTTTTACACTGGCATGGGGTACCAACAAATGGATCCTATTGTGGGATAAGAGGTGTTTGAATTTCTTCAAGGCTCTGATGACCGCAAGGGCCTGCTTCTCAACAAAGCTGTACTTATCCTCATATTCCTTGAGCCCTTCACTAAAGAAAGCTATGGGCTACTCCTCATCCTTGCCATTTGTTTGAGTCAAGACAACAAGATACTTGACTCACCACCTAGAGTGTAGAGGATGAAATCTTTCTCAAAATTTTGATTCATGAGAGTAGGGGCTGAGGCTATGGCTACCTTGATCTCTTCAAAACTCTCCTTCCCTTCCCTGGTCCATGAGAAGACCATACCTTTCTTAAGCATAGCTGTAAGAGGTTTCACCATGGTAGCAAGATTAGGAATAAACCTTCTTACAAAATTTATTCTACCAAGGAAACTTTGCAGCCCTTTCTTGTGTTTAGGAAGAGGAAGGGCAAGTATTGCCTTTGTTCTTTCTGGATCAATGGTCAGCCCATCCTTAGATACAATGTGTCCCAATAGTTTTCCTTGGCTTGTAGCAAAGAAACACTTGGCTGGGTTGAGGGAGACCCCAAACTCTCTACATCTTAGAAATACCTACCTTAGATGATTAAAATGATCTTCTACATCTTTTGAATATACAGTTATATCATCAAGGTATACTAAGACAAACTTGTCAATTAATTTTTTAAAGGCCATCTCCATTGCCTTCTGAAATGTGGCACCTGCATTTGTTAGTCCAAATGGCATCTTGCAATAAGCATAGGTGCCCCACTTAGTAGTAAATGTAGTCTTATATCTGTCAGATTCTTTAACCAGCACTTGATTATAACCAGAGAATCCATCAAGAAAAGAGAATCTCCTTGACCCACTAACCTTGGATAGAATTTGCTCCATGTAAGGGAGAGGATGGTGATCTTTAAGAGAAGCTTGATTGAGGTCTCTAAAGTCCACACACAGTCTGATTTCTCCATTCTTCTTCCTTACAGGGACAAGGTTAGCTACCCATGATGAGTGTTTGATAGGAAAGATTATATTAGCTTCTATCAACTTGGATAGCTCTTTTCTCATTAGAGGCTCAATCTTAGGATTCACTGGCCTTTGTTTTTGCCTTACTGGTTTGGCCTTATCAACTAAATCTATGGTATGATGAAACAAACTAGGGTCAAACCCTTTTAAATCATCATATGTCCAAGCAAATACATCATTAGTCCAAGAAAATACATCATTAAATTCTTGACATAGATGGATGAAGTTTTCTTGCTCAGTTTCAGAACATACCTTCCCCATATTCAGAGGTTTTCCATCAGCAATTGTAACTGGGGCATAATCATCCTTTTCTGCAGCTAGATTCATTCCTTTGCCTCTTGTTTGATCATCAGGATTAAAAACACTCTCCAAGGTAATGAGACCCTTGGGCAACTTGTTAGAACTGAGATGAATGATCTGACCACCATACTGATTTTGCAGTCTTGACTGGTTTCTCTCTGAGAATTCTACCTCATTCTGCAAGAAACTCACAATTTGCTCATCAAAATCGAACACCTGCCAATGAGTGTTGTTGTCAGGGATGATAGGCCTCACTACCACCTTTATTTGTTGCTTCCTCCTTTCCTCAAGATTCCCTGGTACATCGTAAGCTGCACCCATTGCTGCAAGTCTATCAGCATGTCTATTTTCTTTCCTAGGGATGCTCTGAATATTAAATGCATTGAAGCCCTCAAAGCAAATCCCAGACTTTGTGTTTGTAAGACTTGAGCAGGCTATTTTTAGTGATATTCTGGTTGCTCACTTGGTTAACTACCAACTCACTATCCCCATATACTTTCAAGGCTTGAATTCCTCTCTTTTGGGCAAGTAAGAGACCTTGAATCAAAGATTCATACTCGGCCACATTATTGGTGCAACTAAATTGGAGTCTAAAGGAGAAGTAATATCTTATTTGTGTAGGAGAGATTAGCATAACACCAACCCTTGATCCATTTCTATTCCTTGAACCATCAAAGTACATACTCCATGTTCCATTTATATCATCATTAGTCCCAACAAGATTAGGAACTTGAGCATCTTTCTCTATTATGCAATATGTACTGAGGCCTGTCTCAAGAGTTTCTGACATAGGCTCAAACTGATATGCGTTTTCCCACTCATCCAAGAAGAAATTAGGAATCTCTACTATAGAAGTAGCAGGCTCATTTACTATGTCATTTTCATCCATTTCTAGAATAGGGCAATTCATGTTGATGGGATTGGGGGTGTAAGATTCAGTGTGATGAAGGGCTTGAGGTTCTGCTCTAATTGAGGCATTGGCTCCATATCTAGTCTTAAATGACATATATGACCAATCAGTAGATATGAATCCACCAATTTGAGAAGTGAAGTCTCTTGAAAGACAGATAGCAAAATAGGGCTTGACTTCAGCAATAGATATGTCTTGAATCACAGTGCAACCAGGGCATGCATGTAGGGCCATCTCCACATTCCTAAGGATACCTATAGTTTTGACAGTACTACCATCTAATTGTAACACATCCCTAACAATGGGCTCATATTTCATTCCTAAAGCATCAACAACACACCTAGGCATTATTGAGCTACTAGCCCCTGAATCTATCATGCAGTTGTGGACTAATTTGCCCCCTATAATCAGAGAAACATAGAATGGAGGAGGTCTAACCTTTTTATTTGTCTCCACATCCCCTGCTGGTTGTACTAGACTTGTGGCACTCTCTATGGTAGATGGCTGATCCTTAGGTTCAATCTTCTCTAACTCTTGCTGCAGCATCCTCTTATGTATTGGTATGGTAGCAATGGCATCCCACATGGAGATATTCACATTGGTCTTCTTCATTTGCTCTACCACATTAAATGGTGCATTAAGAACTTTGGTAGAAACCTTGGGAGCTACACTTATAAGAGGTTGAGATGGAGCAACATAAGGATCACTTGCATCTTTCTTTCTAGAATCTTGCTTTTTCTGTTGTGAAGTACTTGTTTGTTCATTTGCTGCATGTACATGAGGTGCAACACTTGAAGTTGAGGCCTGCTTAGGAGGAGGGGCAGCATGTTTCATAGCTCTCTTCTTACTTCTAGTGTTATGAGCAACGAAATCCTGGTTTACATTACAATGCTCCCCAATCTGATGATTCATGAAAGAGCAATCATCACGTCCTTGAATAAATGAGGTCTCCTTGGGATGATCTTCCTTATATGGTTGCTTTGCTGTAGGTTCTTGGTTAGTCAGGGCCAAATAGGATTCTGCCTTCTGGCACATGCAATAGGTATAAGAATAGTTGCAAGAAGGACAGAAATCTTGATCTTGGGCCAAGTTATTTTGAGGGACTATAGCTCTGTTATGATTTGAGCTTGAAGCAGAAGCATGACTATTTTTCCTACCTTGATCAAAAGAGCTATTCCACTGATTAGGAGGCCTACCACCATTTGGAGCTTGATATTGCAATTGGGGAGGCTTGCCACCTTGAGCTTTTTGCCTTTCTAAGGCCACCAACTTGTTACTCATTTTTTGTATTATAGAAAAACTATCCTCTAATCTCTTCCCTTGGTCCTTCAACTCCCTCCCCTGCTCTTGCAATTTTTTATCCAGGGTCTTCTCTCTTTTATCTGTATTCAACACTAGACCTTGGAACATCTCTTTGAGTTCATCTATCCCATTTGAGGATGTGGAAGCTTGAGGAACTGGAGTAAGGGCTTGTGATGTAGAAGTTGTAGGAAGAGGGGCTATTGCTGGTTGGTGGTTGGGAACATCGAGAAAGAAAGGCATAGGGAGCCTTGGAGCCAACTTTCCTCCTTGTATTAGGATGTTCTCAGCTTTTATGACTATCTCATAAGCATTAGGCAAGGTATCTCCTCCCATAGTTTGGATTGTAGTGGCAATATCACTGTTAAAAGCTCTAAGGTAATGCAAGAAGGCATTACCAAGGGTAGGTTTCACTGTAGTGGGTATTCTATCCCATGTATTTTGAAATCTATAATTAAAATCAGTCATACATTCATGGGGGGCTCTTTTTATTGTAGTCAGCTGCTCTAAAAGTGACAAATGGTCACTCTTATCCTCAAAATGTTTGCATAATCCTGCTCCCAGTCCATCCCAATTAGCTATAGAACCATGAGCTAAGCCTCTATACCACTGTAATGCTTTTCCTTTTAAAGATGAGGCTAGAAGTCTGACAGCAACATCATCCTCTGTAATACCATGAATATTACAGATATTTTCTACTTCTTGGATATGCTCTAAAGGGGAGATGGAAGTTTCACTAGTAAAATCAGGTATACTTTTTAGTGCAGATACTGGTATATTATGTCTTTGGGCTAAAAATAGAGGACTTCCACCATTAAAGGTGGCAAACGCATGAACTCTTGGCTGTGCCATGTAAGCAAGTGTTCAATTGATGAGTGTTGATGGCAATCTAGGCTGAGTTCGAGCAATAGGAGGAGTAGAGACAGATCTTACAGGTATATTAATTGTTATTACACCCCTAACTGGTGATAATGAAGTTCTAGTCCTCCTTCTTCTAGGATTTGAAAGAGAAAGCTCTTGATATTGAAATTTACCTCTAAAAGACACCCTTGTTTCAGCTCTGGGAATGAATTTCTGCAACTTTGGCCTGGAACCAGATATGTATTGTTCAGAGTCGCCAAGTACTTTGAAGGATCAGCCTCTTGAAGGCTTGAATACTGAAGCCAACACTACCTCTTCAGCATTAATCTCTGAAACTCTTTCTTCTTGACACCAGTAGACTTTAAATTTTGTTTGAAAAAGTGTCCCACCAGGCGTGCCAGAAACTGTTGTCACTTAGGTTTGCACCCTTGTCCAAGGCCTATGCACGAGGACAACCTAGTGAAACATGGAAACAACCTCCAAGCTGTGGGACTTGAACTGCGAGGTTGAGTCTCCAGAGAAGGCCGGCTTCCTCTTACTATCAGGGTGCACCTAAGTACTCTTGGAGAGGAAAAGGGAGAAAGAGAGCATGAAAGCAAATCTACCTAGTCTAATCTAAGGAGGTGATGCACCAAAATAGAGTGTTCAGACTTCATTTCTGCCCATATATGCACTACAAAACCAAGATAACATTCAAAAGACATACACATCCAGACTTATGTCAATCAATAACCACATATAGATTAGGAAACCAAGTTGAATAACACAAGGAAAGGAATTTCACTTATATATTATCCAATAGGCAAAAAATAGACACAGTATGAGAGCCACAGATCTCAACAATACACCAATGAGAGGCAAGATGAATGCACATACACATTGATGGTTGAAGGAGATGATACAAAATGTTATATAGCTCAGAGACAAAGGGAATTTTACACTGCAGACCTGCGAGCAGTAGCAGAGAAATTAGAAGAGAAGTCCCCTTTTACAAAAACAATAAAATTTGCCTTTATAGCTCAGGCATAACTGAGATCTTTTGTAGCTGAAGTGACCCTGTAGCTACCTGCCATTAAGTCCCACGAAGGACAATCATGGAAATCTGAGGAAAATCTAATCTTATTGCAATAGGTGTCCTAAGAGGACTGAGAATGGTGCCATCGATGTTTGACTAGGTAGATGGATCGACTGAGACAGTGGAGTGTCTCCCTATGTTTTGCATTCATTTCTAGTAGGTTGGGATTGATCATGAAGATTAGATCGTAAGATAAAATCAATCACCTTTGCCCCTTAGGTTCATGAATCAACGGGGGTTAGAGAGTCAACTAGCTTCACAAGCCAACTGGGCCACGCAGGCCAATTGCCTCTCTTTATTTTGCCACCTCCTCAAGGTCCCACGCGCTGACCATTCGTTACGTTGGACTAACTATGCCACCTTCGAATTGTTATCTTTAACTACAACGATCACACTAATCGTCAGTTGTTAACCGCCAACCCTATCCAAGCCAGCGAGACACGTATCAACAAGGCGCTGTGTCACCATGGTATCCGTCGTGCAACTTTGAAAGGCGAGATAACGCCGACCATCGATCTGCCTTAAATCTGATGATCATGGAGACTCGTCGTACCACTATATTGTTCTTACCCTAGGCCCATCATATCTGGCGCCACCTCAGCAACTGCTCTATGCCCAAACAACACCTGGCAATATCTGATCGACGTACCCTAACAAGACTTGGCCCCGCTGACACGTGGTGAAAGGGTGCCATGTCGCTATGGTAAAGATCGCACAACTTCACCATGGCGACATGGCACCTTTCATTGATTTGATTTAATTTGACGATCATGAAGACTCGTCATACTTTTCACTTTTCTCCTCTGCCGTCAGCACACCTGGCATCACCCCTGAGGTTTACAAGATAACACAGCCCCACCTGACACATGTCACTAAGGGGCTATATCACCATGGTAAGGACCACATAGTTTCACCATAGCGAGATGGTGCCTATCATTAATCTTTTCTGATCTGATGACGAGCAAGATAGATCATTCTCCTTAGTGCATCCATGTTCTGACGGATCCTCGCTGACAACTGAAACTCACCAGACATGTGGCAGAAGGGTGCTATGTCACCATCATATTCTCTGTGCAACTTCGAAAGGTGAGATAGCATCGACCGTCAATCCTACTTTGATCCTATGGCCACGAAAGACTTTCCCTGATCCTACTGATCAACCCTAGCCCCATAATACACGTGGCGTCCCCACACTGGTCTGCGTAGCATCATCCTGGAAACCTGTACCACCTTGACCCATTGAGTAGTCCTTCCTTGTAGATGTGGCATGTTCTAATTTGCTAGCATGGATCAAGGACCCTTCCAACTAGGCAAACATAATACAGAATGGGACCCAACTCATTTTCTTGGAGTTCTTGCCGCCTTTTGAACTTTTTGGCCCATGAAAACTGATTGTCCACTGTAAGACATTTTCGGTGATGCAACCTGCCTGCTGAACACCTTTTTTGTCGGGCGCTATGTCTTTATGAAGATTTTTTGGCCAACACACGATAGCGACATAACGCCCACAGTGCCGTGAAACTTTTTTGACCCACCAAACTCATTGCCTGGCCCGTTGGACCCACAGGACATGTGGCAAAAGGGCACCATGTCGCGAACGTAAATCTCGCATAGCTTTTGATGGTGAGATAGCACCAAACGTAGATTTGACTTAGATCTAATGACAGAGAACTTGCGGGCCGTGGAAAATTTTACAAGGTTTGATTGATTAGATTTTTTGATGTCTCTTAGGCATTAAAATAATATTAATTCTAGGAATAGCCGTTGGACGGGCTGGACTTTTAAAATTTGAATCTTTGGTGGGTGAACAAATAATAACAGTGCTCATCACTAACTATCATATTACTCAAGTTGTATTAGTCGAAGGCTTATGCTCGACATGCTTTGTTCACTTGACTCACATTGATCACTTGGCTCATTCTATTCACTCGACATGCACTGTTCTTTGCTAGATAATGACTAAGTGTTTTGTCACTACAATGTCAAAGCCATAATGAGATTAAAAATATCCCCCTTTGACATGAGTGGAAAAAACACTTTGTCATGGCATATACATTCCTTCATGCATAAGTCAGACAATGTATCTTCTTTACTCGACTTGTATATAAAATCCTCAAAATTTCAAAAATGCTGAAGTTACCTTGTTATTTTACTCCCCTTGAGTAAATGCTTTGCTTCTATTCTATATCTCCATTTGAGTAGATATTTTCCTTGACAAAATCTTCAAACTTTATATAATCTCCCTTTTTTGACACTTATGGCATTTGAGTTGTACACTTAAAGTGCATTTTTCAAAAAATGGCTTATGTAACTCCATAATGATTCTTAATGCTAAATCCCAATTATTAGTGGCTACATCTAGAGATTGAATCTAAATTTCTAGCTGTGTTGCTAGATCAACTAAGCCTTCATGAGTAGAAAGATGTGAATCTTTCTTCATCAATATCTCTACATAGGCTAGTTCCTTCTGCAAAACTTCCACATGAGGGGTTAGCATGGACTACGTATTGATCAATGTAGATCTTATGTTTTCATCCTTTACTTTCAACTTGGAAAGTATACTTTGTGTTGTCAGTAACCTCTGAAAATTAATTTGACTAGTGCTAGGAGATTGCCTTAATATAGTACCTATTAGTTGTAAATCTCCTTGCAACTATTCAATAGATTGTTGATTATCTTTGGTAAATAGATCAATGCTATATAATTTTGTATATAGAGATAAAATGTTCTCTAATACCTTCTTCACACTATCCATTTTGGTTGACAAGTCAACTTGTCTCAATGCAATGGCACTGGATATCTTATCCATGACCTTTGTGTGAAATTTTCTCTTAGACCATTCCAATAATTTAACATTGGTCTCTAGGTCCTCATCCTTTATATTGTCAACCATGTGGACAAGTTGTTCTATAATAGGCTTATTTGATAATGAAATGGGGAGACTAAAAGCATCAATAAAAATGTCTTTAATTTCATGCAAAACTTGCTTTTTCTTATGCTCTCTCCTTAAGATTTCTTGCCTTTTCTTCCTTTGTAGAGCCTCTTAAAGAAAATTCATTTCTTCAAGTGTGATTGTCATCAAATCAAACATTGGTAAAACAATCACCTCATCTAAACTCACATCCTCAAATGATGTAGCTTCAACACTCTTGGGTGTGCTAGTATTCAACCTTTCTATTTGCAATCATGTATCTTGGGTACTCGGCCTTAGAAGAGTCTGGCTGCTAAGACAAGATGTTGTGACTAGTAAATAACCAATGTTTGTATTACAATTTTCTCCTCTGACTCAACAACCATCTTATCCTCTTCTATCTTCTCATCCTCTTTTTTTCTTCACCCTATTTTGGTGTAGTGGGTATAGGATTGACTTCCTTACCCTTATTCTCTTCATTACCCTCTTTGTCAATTATCATAATGGCTGGTAAACCTGAGCTATGTAGAGTAGGCAGTAATGTAGCTAGTATCTATGCCTCTTTATCTTTCATCTCAATGGCTATAGTAGGCATTACAGATGGTATCTTTGTAGGTTCATCTTTCTTCTCCAATTTTACAATTTGATCAGTTGTATCTTGTGATTCCTTCTCCTTAACTTCTGTAAAGATGAGGGCACATTGGATGTGTCTTGTTTTTCCTCCCCTATAGATGCAATCTCTACCTTCTAAATTTCATCAACTCTAACCAATATAGGATTTGTACATGGAATAGTAGTATTGGTGGAGCTCTGTTGCAGAGTCTTCAAATCTTCCTCACTCAATGGATTTACATTTTGTGTAGCGTTATTAGGCATGTCTTCAATGGTCACTGAGTCCTATTGAATTTCTTTCTCACCATGTGTAGGACTGGTGCTCAACACATTGACATCCTATGCATCTTCCTCAATCGTGTCATCCTAAGTAGTCTCAACCCATTCTATTTCATTCTTCTCTACCTCTGTTCATTTCTTCTCTTCTATTGATTCCACTAATTGTGCAGTCAACCCATAAATTGATTTCCAAAGTATTTTTCTTTGGGTTACCACCTGTTCAACTCTACTTCTCAAAATATGAAAGGCTTTGTATTTAGGAACAATTCTCCCTTTGTGTTTCTCTACAACCTTTGTGATCTATTTCTTATTAAATTCATGCATCACTTGAGCTAAAGTGGCCTTCCCAGTCTCCATACTAAACTTCCATTTTTGCCCAACTCTTTCACATAAGCTTTTGGGTAATGAGTTAGCAATCTCTAATGAAGTGGTTTTAAAGTAGCCACCATATCATAAATAACTTCTTCAATATTATGCTTATCTCCATTGTCAAACTAATCAAAATAAACATGTTGAAAATTTAAAAAATCTGCATTACTCTTTATATTGTTACATAGGTTTTCAATATTAGATGAAGGATTGTGGCTTACCACTTTGAATTGACTAATGTAATCTAATTCTATCCTTTCCTCATCTGATTCTTCTTGAAGTTTCAAACTTCTCTTCGATATCTTAGTAGGCATGCTTGAATCTTCTGTATCATTCTTCTTTTTACCTTTTTTTGATTGAGATTCCTTAGCTTGGATAGTGACAACCCTTGTGCTTGACCTTGTCAAAGGTGCAACTGACTTCTATTGTTCTTTCTTTGCCACTTTCTTTAGTTTCTCTACTTTCTTTGGCTATGCCTTCCTCTTCTTTTTTAGTTTTCTTTGGTTCTTGATCAACTTCCTCTTCATATTTTGAAGCTTGATCTTCACTTTGTCCTTGAGTAAATTGTAGAGGTCCTTGACTGTCTTCTTCTTCTTCTTCTTCTTCTATTCCTTCATCAAACTTCTCTTTAAGTTACTTTACCATCTTGTTTTTCTTTCTAATGACTATGGCAATTTTCAATTCTATGGTGATCCTTGACTTGGATTCATCATAATTCCCAAAGGATGTAGCATCCTTGTCAATTTATTTTGCCAACAATGTAGTGATGGCTATTGATGCCTCATCAACATTTATCTCATATGGTAATGGTCTCAACCATCTAACCCTTGGAATAGATGCCTAAACATAAGTATAGTCAACATCTACTAGGAAACAAATGTCATTATAATGTTGCTCTACTAGAGATGCAAGAACTATTGACCTTTGCTTCACTGATTTCTTGAAATCTTTAAAATAACTAGTCATGACTAAATAAAAAATTTCTCCTAGTTGCTCAATGAATTCATCAATCTGTTGGGTAACAGACTGATTGAACTTCTAAACTACCTTACCAAATGTAGGAAAAGTATTTTACACATAAAATAATATGCAAACAATGAGTGAACCAAACTTACATGAAGAACTCTTTTCCTTCCTGATAGGTTCTAGGTTTTCTAATAATTGTTGAAGCTGTAGCTTGACTAGGTCATAGAAATGATCTTGTAACCTAGGTCAATAACAATGCATGGCACACTATTGAGTCAGCTTGACTGGTAGAATATGTGTGTTATCAATATCAGCTTGAATGTAGTAATAGGGTCTTCAGTTGTATCAATTGACATTCCCCTCTTGTTCCATATGAATCTAATATTATTCTTGATTACTTCTTTTTCTTTGCTCCTCAATGTCTTCGACTTGTCTAGGGTAGGACCCTGTCACTCTATAAATGATCCTCTTTGATATTTTGATAGGTCCATTCTCTAGCCATAGTTTATTGTCATGTATTCATCCTAATATAGTATTTATAGATCCTATTTTGAATACTTGTGGGAAATCTAGGGCCCACGTCAACCCTTTTTGCTCTACAATTTTGTTCTCTTCTTTCAAACTCCATTCTCACACAACTTCTGATAACTCTCTTTGATTTGTAAGTCTCCAACTTCTCCAATCTTACATGTATAACAACATCTAATATCCTAAATCATCAAAACCTTGGGTGGAATAGTCAATAATGCACTAGATAGGTCTCCTTTATATGCGATTTTAGGAATAGCACAAAATGGAAGTTGTCTCACATCATTACTAATTAACTAAACATTAAAAACCTCTTTCCATTCCTTTATTACTTCTACTGATGAACTCACTACCATGTTTCACTTGCTAGGCTATGGAAAATGTGAAATAGTATAACTTGACATGAGTGAAATACCTTTTAAATCGATGTAAAATGTCATATAGCAGTTGAATTTGATATGCAATCACTCTAATCCCTTTCTCAAATTGCCTTCATGCTCTTTGATCTTTTGGTAAATGTAAATGACTTAAAAAAATGATTATATAGCCTTCAAAACCTTGCAATTAATGCTTAGTGCATATAAAAATGTAAGCTTTGTTGCTAATAGGTTTTCAATATACTCAGCTATCATAGCTACCTCGACAGTTACTATAGTACCTTATTACTTGACACTTACTGCACTACTTCAAATACTTGGCAAAAACAAAAGAAAACAACAAAATGATAGATTTTCTCTTTCTTCTAATAACTTCATTGCATCTAATATATGCTAATAGATCCTTTTCATTACTTGAACACTTGGAACTGATGCAAAATATAACATTTCAAGTGTTAGTTCCACACATACCTTTGATTTCCTAGTTGGGGTTGACGCGATCACCTGATCCATTGGATAAAGTGACCTCATCTTGGCTTGAAGTATTGCAATCTTCCTTCTTTCTCCAAGTTTTGTTCATTTTCATCTTCACCTTCTTAGTATCAACCTTTCCTTTACCTTTGTTGAACTTATTTCTCGATGCAGGTGGCCGAGTTGGATAGTTTTTGCTTACATGACCAGTCTTGAGGCAACTAAAGAATACATTATCATTCAACCATCTATTGTAATTATCTCTAAAGTGAGTGCTTATGCATTTTTTATGAATATGACCTTATTCTTCACAATAGTGACAACTGTCCTTTGTATTGTAATCCCAATCATAAGAATTACCTTGATGATGTACCTTTGTTTTCTTATTTGATGTCCACTTAGGTATAGATCTACATTCATATGCATTGTGTCCATACTTCCAATAGTTGTAACATTGAACTTCAAATTTCTAAGTGTTGGTGGTCTTTGTCATTCATTCATGTGCTAGATGTCCTTACTTCTTGTAGTTATAGTAGTGTCCCTTGCATTTCTACTTAGGGTTTTGATTTCTAGTGTTGCTCCTACAGACATTTTCTATATGACCTATTTTTCCACAATGATGACAAGTGGATTCTTTGATCTTTCCTTATTACTCCTTTATTCACCACTTTTAGATGATTCTCTTACTTTAGTAGTAGAATATTCAACTCTAACAGTATCACCATTTGTCCTTGGTGTGTTCATCAATTGTTTAAAGTACTTTATGGCTTCACTAGGTTTGTTGAACCTTTTAATGAATTCCTTCTTTGTTCTCAATTCATTCTTTAGTAGGTCATTCTATGATTTCATGGTTACAATCTCAATGTCTTTTCTATTCAATTCTTGATTTGCAGTCATCAACTGATTCATCCAATCTAGTTGAGTGTTGATAAGATTTTGCACATCTTATGACTTCTCCTTAAGTCTGTTAGGCAGTAATCTTTTTTATTCTTCAATCATGACTTTGTCTTCTTCTTCTTTATTTTTTCCATTTAGATTTCACACACAATAGTATTGCTTGTGTTTCTTGTTCCCTTTTCAAACTCCTCACTTCTTCATTTAGGGCACCATTCTTTTCTATCAGATCTGTAATTGTTGCATTGAATTATTTTGAGTCCTTTTCCTCAAACAATCTAGTGGTATCTTCTTCTTGATATTGAGTGTCATTTTTCTGGATGGCCATATCTTCTCTTCTCTTTAATGATTGCTACAATTCCCCTCTTTCCTCCTTTAGATGATGTAGGGCAAGCTATATTCTATCTTCTAGTTCTAGATAGTCTTTCCCAATTTGTAGATTTCAATTTCCAAGATCTTACCTTTTAAGCTATCAAAATTTCCTTTCTCGAGAACTCAAATCTAATTACAATTGTTGGAAATAACAATGGGAAAAAAATTTTTAAGGGGGGGGGGAGGGGGGGGGTGGGGGGGGTGCGGGGTGGGGGGGAGGGGGGGTGTTTGAATCAACACTTGAAACTTCTACCATAAAAGCAATTCACCTTAATCTATCTCATAACTTAACATGCAAACTAAAATAAGTCAGCATGCACCACATCCATAACATAAAGTAAATCAACACATAACACAAGTATTTTTTCCCTAGAAACCCTCCAAAGAGAAGGTAAAACTAGGGTATGGATGACACCCACAAATCTTTAGTATTGCAATAATAAAGTGTGGCCAATTGTGGCTATAAAGTTTTGATCATAAACTATGATCTACCTTATGAAAGGTCTTTCTTGTTAGAGGCTTAGAAAGACTATTAGGTCTCACCTTGCTAAAGGATTTAAACTCATAATGAAGTAAGCACTCAATTAAGATATTTACAAAATCCTGTTAAGACTATTTACTTTGTATCACCTATAAGAATGATTCAACACATGATCCTTCGGTTAGCACCTTACTGCTTGATGTCAATTCTCCTCTTTACTGGTTATCTCTTGATCCTCCTAATTAGATCTATCTTCTCTAAGCTTTCACTTCTTATGTATGTTCTTCTCAGATTGATTCTGCATTGCATAACTTTGTCTTAGCCATCTTCTCCATGTTTCTTTCACACCAGATACTCTCCTTAGTATCCTCCTTCACAACATAAGTTACTCTTAGGGTTTACTTCTTTTATGAGCATCATTGAGACAAAATTAGGTTAGAACCAATGACTATGGTTGATCCTTATTTTTGCCTAATGCTTCCCTCAATTTGATTGGTTGCATGCATAACATAGGGATGCATAATATGATTTTGTCCTTATTTCTTATAATAAAAAATTCATGTTCATGTTGGCAGTAATTGGTTTACATAGAATTTTATGCCATTACAAATATCTATGTCATTGATTGTTCATTTGACATCAATAGGCTCTGATGCTTGTCCTTCACTATACTCTATCTACTAATACTCAGCTTTTGAATGGCTTGACACTTACTATTTCTTGACATTAGAATCACTCAATATGCACTATTTTCTTGGCACCTCCTATTTTCTTGGTTCCTGCTTGACTTGGCACACACTGTCTTCTCAACATCTACTAGTGTTCAGTACAAACTACCATATTACTTAGCATGTATTTTCTAGAGGCTTATACTTGACATGATCTATACTTGCATTATTCTTTGGTAGATAATGACTAAGTTTTTTGTCACTACAATGTCAAAACCACAATGAAATTAACAAAAAATCATGATGTAGTTTCTTAGCACATAAATGTTCCTCAGTGATAACAATAACCATGGAAGTGTAGATGCTAAAAAATGGTTTGCATCTACAGTTTCATCACTTCTTCATACTAATTTGTCCCATTTTCTCATTCTACTAACTTTGATCTTTTGGCCAAAATTGATCATATTTCATTAGTTGCATCCTTTTTCACATCAATTTCATATCATTTTTGTGGGGCCCATTTCCCATTCCACCAAAAGCCATGACTATTAGTGAACATGGAACACCACATAATTAACCACCTGTGGGCAGGGGAGTGTGTCGCATCACCCAACAATCTCCCCCTTAACGCACATACTAGGTGCTTACGCGGGTCGGGAAGGCACTGGGGAGATTTGAACCCACGACCAAGCCAAAACCAGGGTTTGATACCAATTGTGGGGCCCATTTTCCGTTGCACCAAAAGCCATGACTATTAGTGAACATGGAACACCACATAATTAACCACCTGTGGGCAGGGGAGCGCGTCGCATCACCCAACAATTTTGCAATCATTTCATATCAACTCAAAATCATTTCAAATCAACTCAAAACCATTTCAAATCAACCCAAAATCACCTAGAATCAGTCATAATCATCACAAAACATGTCAAACATCCAAAATCAGTCATCATTTTTCCATTCCTAGGCATTATTGTGGATTTCAGCACCTTGGAAACCTATCAACCTATCAATCTTATCAATCTAACCTTAGTACTATCATGGCTCTTAGTGCTAGGTCAAACTATCATTCATGTCATCCAATATTTGAAATTGTTGAGGCTTTCAATGTTAGATCATGGCATTATCAACCATTTTAATAATATTGACAGTGTTTGTCGATGTTATTATGATCAAACCTTTTCAATCAATTTTGATCTTGTAGCATTTACAATGTAGGTTAAATGTTACATATCAATCAATTCATGTCACATGTCCTTGGCATGTTATCAATTTCAATCAATCAATCTAACCATGGCTTTGGTCTACTTGGCATCATCTTATTCGATCTATATTATCATCACATTTTCATCAAAGGGTATTGTTGTATTTATTTAATCAATTTTGGCCAATCATCTACTAATTTTCTCTATAAGATTAAATAACCCATAATTTAATCCTATTATTCTTACTAATTATTCTTCCTAATTATCCTTCTCAATTAATTAATTATATTAATTAATTTATTCATCATTCACAAACCATGGGAATTCTTAATTTCCTAAGTCACATTTTCCTTCATTAATTTCATTTTCTACTAATTTCTATTTTGTGGAATAAAGGATTTTTAGTTCAAATATTCTACAAAATATTGACATCATCATGACACTCGAGTATGACACCTCGTGGATGCTCCTTTGACATTTGGTTAAGATATTTCATAATCCAATATTCTTATTCCCTTGCGCATGTCCATATTTGGCTTATTTGTCATAGATTCTTGGCTTTAAGTGGGCTTGTGGTGTCTTATGACGTGTCATAGATTCTCTTCCACATTTAGTCGAGTTTGACTTGCATGCATCATAGAATCTTACAATTGGCATATAGTGTCATATGCATCATGGATTCTCAAAGAAATCTCTTGCCACATCACATATCGAAGGTGACAAATCCAATGCTCTCATCCTCCATGTCAATTATAAAATGAGCATTCTCCCTCTCATTTCCGGTCCTAATTCTTGAGCATTTTTCAGGTCCTTAGCTTTTTAGTATTTTCACTCCATCTATCATGTAAAATCAAAACTTCAAGTATTCTCATAGAATTATCACCATTATCATAGACTTTTGCTTCAATATTGTGTGCATTATAGGCAAGTTGAATCTACATCACTTGGAGAAGAAAGAAGGACATGGGAGCTACAAATGAAAGAGGGGGTTTCTATTGCTTTTTTTATTAGTTTGGCTTTCATGGTAGACTAGTGGGTGCTAATGTATGTTGATTAAGTTTGTGATTTCTCATAGTATGTTATGCATTTAACCCATTTTCCGGTCCTACAATTGGTGAACCTGACGTGAACATGCATATCTAACTTGGATTTTCTTGTTTTGTGCTTGTAGGTGCAATGAAGGAGCTCACTTGGAAGGGTATAAAGGCTATCAACACTTCCATATAACACCTAGATTAATTAGGGGGGTCCAATAAAACACTTGTATGCTCTTTCTTCATGCATTTTGTTAGCTTGCTGTCCTAGGGTGCACTCTACTCTGTCAAGGTGCACTTGGGACCCCTAGGAGCAGTTTTAGGAGTCTAGAAGCCACCAAAACCTCTTTTTGCTATTTCTAACTTACCAATGATGTCAAAAACTTACCAAATATGTCATTGACATAGTCTACACTATTTGGGCACACTTGGTAGTATAGGTGTCAAAATTTGTAGTTTCAAGGTCTCATTTAGGGCACAATTCCCCACAACTTGCACCAGGGCTCCCAACTGCGCCCAAAAACTACCAAATGTGCCCAAGTGGGCCCCAACTATGTCATGGAAATATTTAGCACTTTTTGGGCACACTTGGGGGCATTCTAAGCAATTTTGGCCTTCTGGGGTGCAGTTTGCTCTCTCAGAGTGCATCTGGTTCACATAAATCATACACATCAATCAAAATTTTCATGTAAGGTTTCCATTTGCTTCTAGAACATATATTAGATGATTTTGTGTTACTAATGGTCTACTTGGAGCATGTGGAAATTGTTGGATGAAGACATGATCATAATAAACTACTAATGTTTGTTTGCAGGACATTTTTGAAGACCATTGCGTGTTTGTCAAAACCATGTGTGTGGATTTCCTAGATTAGATAACACTTTGTTTGGTGCTTAAAATGAACTTTTTCTTTTATGCCTAGTATGTCTAGAATGTTTAAATCCCTTGGAGTTACATTGGACGTATCCTCTCCCCTCGCCATTTATGGATCTTGGGTGTAAGAGAAATCCATGTAACTTCTATAGGAGGCCTACCTTGGACCAAGATACTCGATATTGGGTATGCTAGGGGACAACCTCAGAGTGGTAATAGGCCAAAATCCAGGTCAATATTCTAGCCTCTATATAAAATTTGATTATAGTGAAAGCTGTGTTGACGGTATTGTTGCGTGATAGCTCTCCTCTAGTACCATTGTGGTGCGTCAAACCTTAGTTCTTAGGGCTGGGAGACCTTCTGTGGAAGTTTATCATTCACTTGCTGAATAGAATGCCCTTACTAAAAATTGTGTTTTAGTGGCCAAAATCCTTTCTATCCACTAGCTTAGGGGGTCACCCATGCCCGTGAAGACATCCTACATTTGTGCGGTCCTTAGTAGAGGCAATAGTCCCTTGGGAAGTCATGCCCCTTAGGAAGTGGATCTTGGTTGCCTCGAGAAGTGAGTGCACTGTAAGGGGGAGCCTGTGGTACCAATATCCTAGGTTTTCCACTCTAGATAAGCATGGATGAACTTTGGTTCAAGTAGGAATTTAGTGGATACAGTCTTAAAGCCTAGGTTGTGGTGTGTTTGTTCACTTTTAACAACAACTATTCTTGTCTTAATGTGTCTTATGTGTGTGTGAAACATTAATAAAGATAATAGCCAACATTCAAATTTACATCTTGAACCTTTTCAAAACATTACAAATTGTCAAAACATCTCAACCTTTGTCCAAACTTTGCAAACTTTGGTTCAACACATTCAAACCTTGGAAAACATGGCAACTTGTGCTCCTAAATGTGCTTGGCAAAACATAGATCTCATCCTTGCATAGACTCCACTTGCATTAACCCTAGTCTAGGCTTCATAATTGAATCATATAGATTTAATATTGCACCTTTTAGTCCTCATTTAGTATTCATTAACTTTCATATTGCATCCATTTGGGTTAAGGTTACCTCCCTTAGTTTTTGCATTCCAATCTCAAAACTTGCATGTTGTATTGTCCATCTTGCATCTTTGCATACCCAACCTTCATCTTGACCAGTTTAACCCTCATTCTAGGTGTCCTAAACATCATTTTTAGCATTCATTCTGGTCTTAACATTGTCCTCTATGGTTTAGCTCATTGTGACATCAATTTGGAAATCATAGCTCCCAAAATTGCCTTAGTTTCAGCCCAGTTTACCAACTACATCCTGAAACTACCAACTAAGCCCAAACTAGCCCCAACTATGTCATGGATGTAGTTGGTATTATCTGAGTGCACTTGGTAGTTTGATGAACTAGTTTTGGATTCTAGATAACATTTTGAGGCTTTTACAGTGTCCTTAGGTACTTGGTTAGCTCCCCTTGCATTAGCTTGCCCAAATCTGCATTTTGCATCACCTAGTCTTCATTACCTTCACTTAGAACATCATTCCTTAAGTCATAAAATCAATTCTAAATCTCCCAACCCATCATAACATCAACCCTAGCATCTTAGCTTCCTAGCATATCAACTTGGCAACCATACCCTTCAGAACCAGCAAACATACTTCCTAGCTTACCAACTGTGCCCAGAAACTACCAACTACGCCCAAACTGCCCCAAATATGTCATAGGAATAGTTGGTACTATTAGAGAACACTTGGCACTATTAGGGTGCACTTGGGCACCTGCATGACCATTTTGGGCTTCCAAATTGCACTTTGGAAACCTAAAACTGCATTTAGGAGCCTCTGTACCTCCTCATTCTGCAATTGACCCAGAACTACATCTTGCACCCAAAATCTCATTTTTCACCTTAGGACCTTTTCATATCACATATACAATCAGCATAATCACCATTTTGAGTTCCCTAAATGTCATTTTAAACCATAGAACCTTTGAACTCAATCAAAAATTTGAACAAAGTATGAGTCTTAGAGTATATCCTAGTGTTGATGGATGATGGATCTGGACTAGTATTTTTATCTTTTCTTATCATTTTCTTTGGTCAAAATCTATCTATGTCTTGATGGATTTGACCTTATCATCTTTTATCAATTTGATCTTTTTTGTCTTTTATCACTTTTTGGCCAAGATCCAAAGTCCATTATCACAAGGTTATACTCCTAGACAAAATACTTTCTTAAGATTTCACCTAAGTTCAAAACCTTGCATATACCTCTATCATTAGCATAATCATATTCCTAAATGTCATTTTGACTTACCCTAGTGGTATATCCCCTTCATCTTGCATTGATCAAAATCTTAGCATCATTTTCACTACCAAACCCTATCAAAGTGTCCATCAACCAAATTGTCCTTTTGATCACTTATCCTCATTTTTTGCATATCCAAAACATCATTATCAACCCTAGAACACCATCCTTTTCATAATACACCTTGCATACACCTACCTTTAGTGTCATTTCCAAGTCCAAAACACAACCCTAACCTTCATTTTGCATACCATAATCTTCATTTTGCATACGTTCAAAGTAGCACCTTGCATTTGCATTTGCATAACATCCCTAGGACATTTACACTTTGCACATCAAGACCCTAGCTCATTTAGCATTTCCTCACTTTGCATAAACTCTCTAAACAATTAAAATTCACAAAAAAACTCATATCTTGCATACCCACATCTTAGTTATCAAGTTTTGACCTTTTTGACCTCTTTTACCAACTGCAACCCTGTTTTACCAACTGCAACCCTATTTTACCAATTGCAACCCTATTTTACCATCTGCACGCTTCAAGTGTGCACTTGGTGTTTTAAAGATGCACTTGGTAGTTTTAGGATGCACTTGGGAATTAGGTGTTTCATTCTAGGTTATAGAACCCTAATATGCACTTCCACACCTTGCATTGCATCCCTAAATCTTGCAAATCACTCTAAACCACTCAAAACACTTCAAATTTACATTTTAGGCACCCTAACACCTCTATTTACCCATTACATACCTCCTACTTACCAACTACTTACCTTCAGACCCCCAACTACATCATGGGCACACTTGGTACTATCTTAGCGTAGTTGGTAGTTTAGGTGCACACTTGGAGGCAAAAATTCCATTTAGGTTTCCCTCCATTGCATCTGCATTCTTAGGTATCATGCCAACACTCATTAGGACACAATCAGCTCAAAGATCTGAAGAACTTTACCAACCATTATTTTTTGAGGCACAAGCACAACCAAAACCTCATCCATGATAGAAGAAGAGCAAGAAGACCCAACAACCATTTAATGAAGACCAAATTGAGGCGTCACAACCGTTACTTGCAGACCCCTTAAACATCTATCCACAAGATTATCATAGTCAAGCTATGACAAAACAAACCTTAAAAAATGCACCTACTATGAGTTTTCCTTCAAACTCTTCCCCTACACATGGGATGGTTCAATGGAGTCAAAACTTTGAACCTATATTTGTGCCGATACCACCAGGAGGAGGAAGTGTACCAACCACACTCAAGGATGAACAAACACACTCCTTCAAATTCAGCCAACCTAACACAAGTACCTTTGACTATAACACATCAAACATACAAAAAGGTACTATCCACCTTAGTAATGACTCTAACACTGATTATGGCATCAATGATGAAGAGAATGCTAGGGCATGTCAAGACAAAAATAGACCGAGAAATTATCAAATTCAACCCAAATGTGGAGGGACCTAAGTCTAAACATCAAACCAACACAACCATTGAAAACATACAACCCATGATCAATTTGGACTTAGGTAAGGAATAACAACCTTTGGAGTTGTCAAATGCAATAATGGAACCTATAAGGCCCCATCAAGAATCAACCATCGAAATCCTCCAAACTACATTTGAACACATCAATGTTAACCCCTTGTTTGATGAAATACTACCAATTCCTAAACACCCCAAAAGGACATTAGGACTTGATTTTAGTCACATGATGAACCAACAAGATGCACCTAAGGGGACTTGTGCTTTAGGGATGCCAAACATACCTGCTTTTGAGACAAATCAACAAAGTGAACCTTTACTCCTAACTCTACCAAGTGTCATGGCATCTAATGTTATGGAGCCTCCCACAAGTACACTATGTGAAACATCAACTACAAAAATCCCTATTGATGCACAAAGGAAAAGTCTTATTAACATTGAACCTATTCCCAAAATGAATGCACCTCATTGTCAAATCAACATGATGTCCCAAGGAGAAACCTCTAACACACAAAGGTGTCAAAGCAACAATACCAACATGATGGTCAATTCGCCAGGACTTAGTCAACTCCCATAACAACATCAACCTATAGTGGTACAAGGACTTAACACTTCCAACCCTCAACCAAGTCTACATCCACTTAACACACATTTGACATATCAATAGCAACACCAACCACAACAACAAAAAATTCAAGTGGTGCAAACATCCAACATCCCTAATATGCAGTCCAACATAAACGCACTTGATTTCCATGCAATGTATCAACAACAATTCCAACAACAAGAAGCCATGTTTGCTAAACAATAAGAGCAACTCAAACAATAGTTGGAATACCAAAGATTCCTTGAGCAAAAAATAACATATCAACAACATTTATTGCAACAACAACATGTGCCACCACAACCTCAACAGATACCTCTACAACAACAATCACATACATGGCCTCACATGCAACCAATAGAGGTATCCCAACAACAACCACAACAAATGGCACAACAACAACATATGGTACATCAATCACAGTCAATACCGCAACAAGTGCCACATCAAATACCACAAAAAGTACCCTAACAGGTATCACAACAACAACCCTTTTGTCTTCGAGGTACCAACATACCTCCACCACCTAGTGACACATCACCAGACTCATCATATACAAAAATGTCAGAGCCAAGTAGACATAGTTCTTGCCATAGCAAATGGTCTACTCATAGACACAAAAGACTTGAAGAAAATAATATCACACAAAATCCCAATGAAGAGCTATTAAAACAATTCAAGCAACTTTTTAAACAAGTCGAGGCATTGGGAGTCCAAAAGAAATAGGCTCTATATACAGAGAGGGACTTACATCCTAATCCATTTGATAAAAGTTTGTATATACCTCCATTGCCAAAACACTTTGAGGCTCCAAGGTTCGAAAAATACCAAGGAAAAGGCAACCTTGTTGATCACATTAGATAATTTTATGTCTCATGTACCAAACTCAATGATGAGCCCACTTACCTCATGAGATTGTTCCCTCATTCTTTAGGTGGGCCCACACTTGAATGGTACTCCAAACTTCCTGGTACTATCAAATCTTGGTTAGAGTGAGAAGACAAGTTCATTTCCCACTTTGCCTTTAACATTACGAATGAGGTGACACTTTTTGATTTGTGCTCAACTAAACAAATGGTAGGAGAATCATTTATCACATTCTTACTGCACTAGAGAAGCTTGGTTAGTCAATGCTCACTAGACATTCCTAAAGAACAACAAGTAAACTTGTGCATTGAAAAATTAGTCTTAGACTTAATGTATGAACTCAAAATCAAGAGTCCAAGCACCATTTCTAAACTGATGAAAAAAGGGGCTAGTATTGAAGATGCTCTTATCCGTAAAGGAATCCTCAAGATAAACAAGGACAACACAAACACCAACTCATCTAATGAGAAGGCTAAATTTTTCTCCAAAAATAAGAATGTGACTAATGATGGAATTGTGGATGCATGAACAATTAGCATAGTACAAACTCAATTGACTTTGAAAGGTGCAAACCCTAAAAATTCACAAACTCCTAATCAAACAACACCTCAACAATAGAAAATTGAGACTTCCATGCAAGAAAAACCTCGAAGACATCCTAGAACCAAAGATAGGAAATTCACACCATTGGGGATACCTCTTGAGATTGCACTATAGTAGTTACTAAGTAATAACTTCCTACAGTTACCCCCGATCAAAGATGAACCATTGACTAAAGCCGATTGGTGGGATGACAATAAACACTGCGATTACCACCACACCAAAGGACATAAGACCTCATCATGCTTCCAACTAAAGCATGTAATACAAGACCTCATTGATGATGGTGTAATCACAGTTGATCCATCATTATTAGCATCCAACTCTGATCACACTATTTTCAAAGATCCTTTGGGTTATCAAGACAAAGAGAAGCCCTTCAATTCAAACTCAAACTCACAAGCTAATGTGAATAAAATGCACGTGGGATATGACTACACTATCAACTATTTCAATGAGTCAAATTCCCGCATATCCACATTCACTTTAAAGGCTGAAAACCATTGTTGTGTTGTCACTACATGCTATATCAAGATCACCCTACCTGGAGCCCCATCTAGACCTATTGCTTCTACTATACTTGCACCCCCTAGTAGACCTACTGCTCCTACTTTTCTTGATTATAGCCTTGTTGAACAACTTAACAAGACTCCTATGCAAATATCCATTTTGGACCTACTACGTGCATCTCCCCAACATCAGAAGATCTTGGATCAAGCCCTTAAAGAGTTAGTAGTCCCAGATAACATTGATGTTGCCCAATTCCAAGCCATGGTTGGGAACCTATCTGCATCACAGCATATCACTTTTTCCCCTCGAGATATTCCTAAAGACAAACCCAACCACAATGATCCCCTTCACTTAGAAGTCTTTGTCCACAATGTTAAAGTCAGATATGTCTTGATAGATGGAGGAGTAGGGTTGAATATCTGTACACTTAAAGTAGTCAAAGGTTTGGGTTATTCTGAAATTGATGTGGATCCCTCTCGAAGGATCACAATCAAAGCCTATGATGATGGTGAATGTTTATCTACAGGGGTCATCATCTTACCTATTAGAGTTGGTCCAACTACTGAGAACACATTATTCCATGTCCTAGATATAGAAATGAATTGCAACATGATACTAGGACGCCCTTGGCTTCATGCTATGACGGTAGTCCCTTCTACATATCATCAATGCCTAAAGTTTTCCTATGACAATGTGGAGGTTACCATCCCTAGTGATCCAAATCCTTTCCATTTTTGTGCTAATCTAAGAGATGCTACTACATACCAAATCCCAACAAACAATGAAGCACAACCCATAGATTCCTCTAAGTATGTGGATGCTTATATAATCCTCAGTAAGGCCAAGGAAAAGATGAATATTGAAGACAATGGGTGTGGAGAGTACTTTATGTCTCAAGTCTCTCACATTGGGGAGTTGCCACTTTCTCCCCTATCTTATGGTAAATTACAACTATTGCAAGATCAACACTCTAAGATCGGTACACAAAATGCCACTTCTATCAATGAGGATACATCTATATGTATTGAGAAAGCAAAAGAAGACCAAGAGCCTGCTTTGATATCTCCTAGCCAATACAAAATTGGGTTTACTATCATGCAAAAATGAGGCTATGCTGGCTATAGTGGTCTTGGATCTCAGAAACAAGGTATAATTGAACCTATCACTACAAAAGGATGACCTCCTAGTTTGGGGCTTGGATTTAAACCATTACAAATAGGTCCTCCTAGAACTACGGTACCTACATGTAAGACTATAAATGTTTTGAACGATGAAAAGGAATATGAGGATATCCCACCTGAAACCAGCAATCCTCTCACTTCTGAGCATAATACCAATGATACAATAGAATCTAATGCCCATATCCATATCTTTCACCAAAGCCCATTCAACATTGATGATGAAATCCCCTCAAGTTATCCTAAACTATTAGATTGGGACCAACGTGGACCACCAATTTTTGATCGATTCAACAATGAGGACACTCTTATAATAGAATTTGAAATCTATGAAGGAATTTTGATTGACAATCATAAAGAAGCAATTTCTTCTAAAGAGAACACATTGACATACTTTGGGGAGCCAACTCCACCTTCTAGTTACAAAGCAAAAAGAGAAAAAAATAACAACCATGGGTCTCTTGGTGAAAATCGAAAGGTGCCATTAAATCGTAAAAAATCAAAAGCTAAGCAGCTCCCAAGGATAAAAAATGAAAAATATGATGCCATGAATATTAGTGTTCTAGTGTTCAACACGCCACAAAGTCTTTTGGAGTTCTCTCAGTCAGTATTTATATGGAAGGTCATTGGTCTCAACCCTCCCAACCCTCCCTTATATCTAGTTGTTTATCCCCAAATCTAGCTACCTAATTTTCCCAACACCCAAGCTTAAATATTTATCCAACAAGCCTTTGCATATGTCATCATCAGTGACATCCCACATGACATATCTATTGACCCAATTATCCTCAAATGCCTTGATTCGCAAGAGGCAGACATTGTCCTACATATGGTGCATGATGGTATATCTTAAGGCCTTTCCAGTGGTTTGATTTTAGCTACAGACTCAAAACAAATACTACATAGTTATAGTCAGTCATGGACCTTGAGATTATTAGCTAGTAGTAGTAACAACAAATTTCTTATCAGTAGTTGTTAGCAACATTCTTGATTCCATCTAAAAGTCCTAAAAAAAAATTTAAAAAATAGCAAAAAGTCCTAAAAAAAGAAAAGAAAAGAAATTAAAAAAAATGAAAAAAAATGAAAAAATGGATGCCTTGATGAAAACCTGGCAAACAGGCATCTTGGCATGAAAATTTGAGTCAAGAGAAAAATTTCGTCCAAAAGTGAAAACCTAGCAAACAGGCGCTTTGGGCAAGTACCATGGTGAAAACCTGGCAAACAAGCACCATGTGTAATCAGTTGTTGCTCCTCCATCTATCGGGATCCCATCTAGTTTTTTCCCCTCTATCATTCCTTGATCATATCCTTCATATTGTAGGACATCCTTGGTCCCTTATCATGGCTCACAAACTAGTTAATGTCCTTTATTATCTTACCTAAGCATCACTAGTCTGCACAAACTCTATCATTGGCCTTTGTACATAGTTTGCGTCTTGTTTGGGGGCATATTACCTGCACAGTGCATGAGATTGAACTTGAACTGGAGGCATATCCCTAAGAAATTTTTATCCATTGGACCTATCACAAAATAGATTGGAGCTAACACTTGTATATGCTTTTATGATCTTGAAAAAATCCTAAAAATTCAAATACAATCTTGAAAAAATCCTAAACATTTGAATATGATCCTGGAAAAATCACTAAAAATCATAAAATGTCCTGAAAAAAGCACTAAAACTCATAAAATATCTTGAGAAAATCACATAAAAATCATAAAATGTCTTGAAGTAAAACCCAAAAATCATAAACTATCTTGAAAAAATCAGTCACACAAAAACATCAAATATCCCCAAAAAATTGTAAAAATCATAAACCCCATCAAAAATTTGCAATAAAACTTGTCAATATTCACTATACATAACCATCCCTTTTGTGTACACACTTGCACTTTGCAGATCAAAATCCAAAGCACTACACTTTTGAGACAATCACACTATCTAAGAAATGTGAACAAACAATCAATCCAACATATCACTATGAACCTATCAACTAAATCCACAACCAAAACTATCACATCATCAACATGTCAAACACTGTCTGAACACCTAAAACACTAAAAGACAAGTAATAACAGACAAGAATAGCTGCTGGCTCATGCTGTTTAGTGAGTGATTTATTTTTTTCTTTTTTTTTCTTTGATAATGTTCCTATGCTACTCAATGATATAAACTGATCTATGAGAGTGGTCAAGATGGTTCATGGTCATCTTTTTCTATTTCTTTCTGTTACAATATACCTTTGAGAGTCTGGGGCATGTACATATGCATCAGGAAGGACAAGGTCATTCTTTGTCTACATCGTGATTGTTTATGCAAAAGGCTTGCATTTGCACTCTAGCACTTTATACCATGATGCATTGCATTCCATTTGCCATATCAAAATAAAGCTCCATTTGATATATTTTTTAGTTTACAAAAGAAAAAGTCTTTCCATCATACTAACATCTCCTCATCTCATCTTTCTTCTTCATCTCATTCTCCATCACCATGATCATATCTTTTGATTCACCAAATCATCTTCATCTTGCATTCATGCATTCTTGCATCATCCCATACTGTCAATCAACTTTCTGTGGCTTTCCACCTGGTTCAACCTTAGTTTGACATTTGTCTCACCATATTTGACCAAATTTGACCATGTTTGATGATTTCACTCATGTTAGGACATCTTTCCATCATGTTAGGACATCTTTCACTCATGTTAGGACACTAACCATAGTAGGAGAATAAGGATAAGTGAAAGGAACATTATTATATGAAGGATTTTAAGTGGGCTAAAAAGTGGGTGAAACACTCACATGTAAAGAAAAAATAGGAAGAATACTAGTAGGATGACTAGATGGCTGAATAGAAGTAGTCAAAATAGGAGAAAGATAAGCATGAATGATAGAGATAGGTTAAAAAATAGGTAGGACATGTTCAATAGTAGTAACAGGTGGAGCTATCCCTATTTTAGATGCGACTTCAGTTAGAAGCTTAAGATGAGTATGGGAAAGGTGAGTAAGACCATACAAAAGATTAACACCATGTTTATCATTACATATAAATTTCTTAAGAGCATCAAAAGAAGCAATATTATTCATATTTTGATTCTCTTGAAGAAGAAAATCATGCATTTTATCAATCTTATAGCAAGATTATCAAATTTTTTAGGAGGAACATTTAGCCTCATCCTCATTATGAGATGAGTGGGAAGGGTCATGCTCCATAGAAGGACTAGGATCTTGAGAAACCATAGGATCACTAAGGTTCCTTAGGAGAGGAGAAGATGAATATAGATCAAAGAGATCCATAAGTCTAAAACTTCTCCTAATGTGAATAATATAGGTAGGGATGAAGGTGATTAAGCTCATACACTGGAAAAGGCAAGAAGACACCAAAGAAATCTAACCTTATAATATGAACTAAATCAAAATCACACAATATAACCTAATGAATATAAAAATCATGTAAATATAAATATAACACCACAAGAGAAAGAATTGAAAAGTCATATTCACAAAAGATGGTGATCAAAATAGAATAATCTAACTCCATAAGAGTAAGAGTTGAAAATTTGGATTCACTAAAGATGGTGATCAAAATGCAATAATATAACTCCAAAATTAAAAGAGGAAATATCAAAAGTTGAGCTCACCAAAGATGTTAAGGTTGGAAATGTGAATGAAGGATAAGAACTGTTGGAATGTTCAAATGGGAAGAGTACTTCTAAGAAGGGGGGGGGGGGGGGGGGGGGGCAGGGTGAATCAAAAGTACATAGTTTTTATCCTTTTAAACCCTAATTAACACATAACTAAAAGTAAAGCACATGCATGTAAACATATAAACAAACATGAAATGAAAGCATGCATCAACACATGACATAAGAGATTTGGTAACCCAAAAACCCTCCAGGAATAAGAAGGTAAAACTGGGGTGGGGATGACACCCACAAAAATTACTGTAACAATATGTTTAACCACTTCTGGTGGTCTACCCTATTAGAGGCCTACCTTGTTAAAGGCTTTACACTATATCAATAGTGACCTAAATGGAGGATTTACAAACACTTTACAAGAAGTTCCACCCTATTAAAGGATTTACAATAGGTTGTTAAACCCACCTAATACATAGGATTTTCATCACCTTCTCCAAAGGTTTTCCTTCCTAGCTGTCAACCTCACTAAAGATGTTAAGGTTGGAAATGTGAATCAAGGATAAGAACTATTGGAATGTTCAAACGGGAAGAGTACTTTTGAGAAGGGGGGGGGGGGGTGAATCAGAAGTACCTAGTTTTTATCCTTTTAAACCCTGATTAACACATAACTAAAAGTAAAGCACATGCATGTAGACATATAAACAAACATGAAATGAAAGCATGCATGACACATGACACAAGAGATTTGGTAACCCAGAAACCCTCTAGGAATAAGAAGGTAAAACTAGGGTGGGGATGACACCCACAAAAATTACTGTAGCAATATGTTTAACCACTTTTGATGGTTTGCCCTGTTAGAGGCCTACCCTATTAAAGGCTTTACACTGTGTCAATAGTGACCTGGTTAGAAGATTTACAAACACTTTACAAGAAGTGTCACCCTGTTAAATGATTTACAATAGGTTGTTAAACCCACCTAATACATAGGATTTTCATCACCTTCTCCAAAGGTTTTCCCACCTAGCTATTAAGATAACCTACCAACATAGGATTTTCATCACCTTATACAATGGTAAGAGAGTATTAGAACATTTGACCTGATAGAATGCAATCTTTAATTACTGGGTTCAAGCACTAGATCTGCTCTTTCAGTTCCGATCCTTGCTTGATCTGATCTCTATATGTGTCCCCTATTTTGTTTTGATCAACTAGATATGTAATTGCTGCTCCTTTCACTAAGTCTTTCCTTCTTCACACTTAAATTCTACTATAATCTCTCGATACATTGTTCTAATCCTTCTACCTAATAGAGTTTTTGACCTCCTTTTAAAGATTGTGAAGACTTAGGGTTAGGTATGGATCTACAATCCATATTGAATCTCAAATTCCTGCTCATACCTTGTATTTTTCTCATTGGTTACATGCCTTCTCCATTTTTTTGATTGGCTACAGGTAGATCACATAGGGAATGTAAATGATTCATCCTTATCCTTTTTCCTTTTTGAAATCTCTCTATGTCAGGTCCAAAAATGATTTACATCTGAGTTTGTGAGGGCACAAACTCATTTTTGGATTGCTCGACACCTATTACATTTTTTTGATTGCTCGGTACTTATTACATTTTTGGATTGCTTGGCATCTATTACACTCTATGTTGCTTGGCACATGAATATTCCTGAATCACTTGGCACATACTATGCTCTATCTTACTCGGCATATGTTACTTGCTTGACATCTGAAGTCACTCAGCACCTGTTAAGATTCTGTCTCGGCAGCTACTATAACTCACTCGACATACATAGTGTACTTGAAATATATGGTGGAATTAGTTAAGTGTGTTGACACTCAAATGTCAAGACCATTCTAAGACCAATAATCTCCCCCTTTGACATGAGTGTCAAAAACACTTAACTATGCATTAATGAACTGATCTGATTGAGTACAATCTTTACTCTTGCTCAACATACATGCAAAATTTCAAAAATTGTTCAAAATTTTTGTGAGCAACAATATACCTTATGACTCCTCCTAAGTTGATTATGCCTAGTCCATTCTTGAAACTTGAAATTCTATGCTGATGTGCCTGATTCTCTTTGTTATTTGTCCTTTTCCTATTCCCTATGCTTGTATACTGTATCTAATCTATATAGGTTCCCTATTTTAGATCTATTTTCCAAATGCTTGTCAAAATTTTGCATCTCCCCCTCACTTTGTCTTATTTCTTGTCTTCCCCTTTTTTTGGCTATTTACAGACTTTCCACTTTATTTTCAAAATGAATGAAACAATGTAATCAAAATTATCAAAATTTGGTATTCTCCATATATATTCATATATCTCCCCATATATACATATCTCCCCCTAATGTATATATCTCCCACTTTTTGACACTGATGTCAAAGGGTTCTAAGGAGTAATACCATACTTAGCCAAAAATGTACTATTTACCTCTAGGATTATCTTCAAAGTTGCATCCCAATTCTCCAATACAATGTCCAGTGACTTGTGCTAGATGGCAATCTCTGTAGCAAGGTGTACAAGTCCATCTAGGGTAGAAAAATTTGGATCTTTCTTTAGGAATATTTCTGTGTATGCTTGCTCCTTGTGGAGGACCTCTAAGTGTGGGGTTATGGAGGATTGGATTTGCATCAATTTTTCCTTTATGTTTGCCTCCTCTACTATTAATATAGCTAATTCCCTTTATGTGTGAAGCGTCTGTGTAAAATGCTTCTCACTCTGAGCTGGACTTTTTGGAAGTTGCATGCTAGAAATCTTGAGAAGATCATTATTCTTTGACTAGTATCTTGTGTGAAGTTGGAAAAATCACACAGTTTTGTGTACAATGAGAAAGTGTTCCCAAGTACAATTTTTGCTCTTTCTAGTTTCTTAGCCAATTCAACTTGTGCTAATGCTATGTCATTTGATATTTTCTCATTTAATTTTCCCTAAAATTTTCTTTCTGACCATTCCATTAATCTTACATTTGTATCATGGTCTTCATTAGTCACCTGGTCAACTATATTTGTTAGTTTTTCTACTATAGGCCTTGTTTCATCTAGTGACTGCAAGTTGAAGGAATCCATGAAGATGACCTTTATCTCATTCAATGCTTGCCTATACTTGTATTCTCTTCTCAATACTTCTTGTCTCTTTCTCCTATCCAGTGCACCTTATATTTCATTTATCTTTTCTATGGTGAGGGTGCTAGATTCATAGGAGGGAATGATGATCTCTTCATCAAGTTTAGGATCTCCATAGTGAAATATCCTGGCTACCTTTCTAGAGCTCAAGCCTACTGTTTGAACTTGCATTGATATCATATCGGTGCTTAGCTTCTGAAGAGTCTGGGTGGGAGTACCAATTTTTGGTAATTCAACCAATGTCTATATTGTAGCTTGCTCCTCATCTCTTGTCTCTTCCTTCTTTTCTTTTGATTTCCCTTTATCACTGACAATTGCTAGGGGTGAACCTATTGACTATTCTTGTTTTCCTGTATCTTCCCATGTTGCTGCACTCAGCATCTAAAGTGCATCACTTACTACTTTTGGTGGAGATGGTGGTGGAAGTAATAGGAGTTTAGTAGTAGTGTATGTAAAAGGTTGTTCCTTTGGCTTCACCTTTTCTCTTTGAGGTGCTACTACTGCTCTTTGTAGTTCATCTACACTCACTAATACAATGCTTGAACATAACTATGCCTATAGAGTAGATTGGTGAAGGATCTTTGAGAGATCCTCTGCAGTTAAAGGATTGATGTTTTGACATGAAGTGTCAATGACATCCTTTATTTTTATGGTCTCTGTAGGTGTAATAGTGGCATGAGGAGGGCTAGGAGGTGGTATTTGTGTGTCTTGCACACTTTGTTCTTCCTATTCATCTAATGCCTTTTCCTCTCCTTTAGCTGTATTCTCTTCTTCTTCCTCCATATTTACTTCCTCTTCTACTCTTCCTTCCTCACCTTTCTTCTCCTCTTCACTTTTCTTCTCTTCCTCACTTTTCTTCTCCTCTTTCTTTTCCATTTCTTTTGCTTCTCTTCTCTTTGAGCTAGCCTCAGCCTTATATTCCTCATCAAATACATCATCAATTGACTTGTATATTGACTTCCACAATTTTGTGGATTTATTTACAACATCCTCTATCTTATTTTAGAGGATGCAAAATACTCTATTTTTAGGAGAAAATTTTCTATTATGCCTTTGATTTGCCTTAGCTATTTGACCTTTAGTCAGGTCTGGTAGCATTCTAGCTAGGGTTGATTCTCTTATCTCCTTTTTCATTTGCAAACAAAAATGCTACTTATCTGCAACTATCTTTTATAGCTCCTTGGGCATTGCACTATCTAACTCTAGAGGTGTGTGTTTGTATTCGGCCATCATTGCATACACTAATTCCTCTATTTTATTTTGCTCTTCTTTATTGATCTTATTAAAGTCTACAGTCTTTAAACCATTCAAGTTTTCTTTTCTAATATTTACACATAACTTATCAATAGTAGACTTGGAGGGATGACTTACCACTCTAAACTGGCTGTTGTCATTTGACTTTGTTCTTTCTTCATCTAAGTTTGGCTGGGCAATATATTTCCTTCTCTTCCTTGGTACTTCACCAGTTTGCTTTGTGGCTTTCTCCTTCTCTTTGGCTTCATCTTTTGCCTTTTGAGTTGCAACCTTGGTAGTAGGCTTCTTTGTTTTGACTACGGTGGGCTTTGTCCCCTTCTTTGCCTTGGGCTGGGATGTAGGCTAAGTTTTGGCTTTCCTTTTGGTGGCTTTGGCTTTAGTGGGTGCTTCCTCAGCTTCTTCTTCCTCAACACCTTCTTCTTTTTCCTCTTCTAGGCCTTGTGTCAATTCTTCTGGCTCTTGCCCTTGCTCACCTTCTTCCTCACTATCACCTTCTACTTCTACTTCTTCTTCACCTGTTTCACCTTCAATGCTTGCCCCAAATGTCTTCTTTATCTTTCTTACCATTTTTTCCTTCTTCTTTACTGCAAAGGTTGTCTTCAAATCTATTACCACTCTAGATTTAACAATATCATAAGTGCCAAAATGAGGAGCATCCTTTTCAATCTCTTCTACAAGTAAAGTAGTGATTGTAGTTGAAGCTTGGTCTACATCAAGCTTATATCCAAGTGGCCTAAGCCATCTTACTCTAGGTATCATGGCTTGGATGTAGGTGTAATCTATGTCAACCAAGAAACAAATATTATTTACATGCTGTTCAACCAATGATATTGGTATCCTCATCCTTTGTTTCATGGAATTCTCGAAGTCCTCAAAGTAGCTTGTCATATGAGCATCAAAATTGTCTCCCATTTACTTAATAAACTCATTGACTTATGTAACAATTGTATTGTTTGGATCCCATTTTACTTTTCCAATTGAAGGAAATTCTTTCATGACATAGAAAAATATGCAAACCAACACTGATCCAAATTTTCATTGAGCTCCTTTTAGATTTCCTTATGGCTCCCAAATTTTCATTGATTTATTGTAGGATGAGCTCTGCTAGATCATAAGTGTGGTCCTTCATCACAAGTTTGTATGAAACATCTACTGCTATACATGTCACACTGTTCAATCTACTTGATTGATAGAATTTATGAGATATAACTCTGTAGTGAAATCAAGTAGGGGTTTAGTGATTGTATCAATGGTATCATTGGCCCTATTTCTAACCAAAATGATCCATCATGAATTCAGCTCAACACTATACGAATCCATTCAGTCTTAAATACAATGGGGAAAACTAGGGCTTTAGTTAAACCCTTCTTCTTGACAATTTGAAACTTGTCCTTCAGTATACCTTTGTCACACAGCTTATCAAAGGCATTGAAAATTTCTAGGTCTCCTATGGCTCCAATCTTATAGTTATAAATTTTTTTGACATCTTGGACCATTACTACTATGTCTGGGATGACTGAAAAAGCACCAACTGGGTGATTTTGATAGGAAACTTTAGGTATTGGCCTAAATTTGGGCTATTTAACTTCATTGCTAACAAGTTGAATCTCATGATCATCCTTTCCCTTTGTGTTTTTAGACCTAGATGCCATCTTGACTAAACTAGGGTTTAATATTTAAATAAACTTTCAAATACTACATAGCTTGGCACTTGATGAAATACCTTTGAATCGAACAGTTCAAGTTGAATTACTTTTGGGATCAGTGCAAATTGCTGCTAAATTACTGTTTAATTTCCTCTTTACTCTTCTCATTTTTGCTATGTGTTTGAGTGACTTGAAAATGAGTATTTTCAACTTTATTAGGCTTATAACCTAGCATTTATTGCATAGTGCTTACAGCTATACACTCGACACTTGAAGGATTTAGTATAACTCGGCTTCCATTGTAATTTATTTACTTGACTTCCATATCTCATTCGGCATCAACTAGACTTTCTAGCTCGACATATACTGGAGTTTCACTCGGCATCCAAGGGTAGCTTGACATCTTGTACAAAATTTTAAATTTTTAACTTGACATCTTTTCTCATGCAGATTTCTTCTTGGCAACACTTCTTTGTTCTTTTTTTCTGATGTATGATATATCTTTATATATATCAATCCCATGTACTTGTCTTGTGCTTAATTGGATGAAGTGTGATCACTTGACCTCTTGGGTGAAGTGACCCCTCCATTGGATGTACTTGATCCATCTCTTCTTTTCCATGTCTTTTTCATTTATGTCTTGATGTGTTCCACATCAACTTTTTCTTTACCCTTGTTGACTTCTAACTTGGGTGCCTTGGCCTTTGTTTGGCAATACTTGCTGACATGTCCTATCTTCAAGCAACTAAAACATGTGGTTTGGCTTAACCACCTATTGTAATTTCCCTTGAAGTGTGTGCTTATGTAGTTCTGAGGAACATGACCATATTCCTAGTAGTAGTGACAAATTTTCCTGCTATTATAATCGCAATTGTAGTGGTGTGCATAGTTATTTCTCCTTGTAGGCTGATTAGGTGTCCACATATGCTTTGATCTACACTCAAAAGCTCTATGTCCATACTTTTTGTAGTTGTAGTAGTGACCTTCAAATCTTTGTGTCCTCATGGTTTTGGTTCTGCAGTCTTGTGTTGAGTGTCCTTACATGTTACACTTTTGACAATAACCTTTGTTTTTGAATTTGTCCTGTTGATTGGTCTTTCTACTCCTACAAACATTAGTAGTGTGCCCCCTTTTATTACAGAAATGACAAGTGGGTTTAGTGTTCTTACCCTTGTTGGTCCTTTCTACTGCAGTCTTGGATGATTCTTCTTATTTAGTGCTGGTATAACCAAGTCATGAGGTATCATTACTAGCCCTTGGTGATTTCAGTAATTGTTCAAAGTACTTGATAGCCTCATTGGGTTTGTTGTAGCTTTCTACTATCTCCTTTTCTCTCTTTAATTCATTCTACAATTGTTCATTTTGCATCTTCAAGGTGGATATCTCAATGTCCTTCATGTTTAGCTCATGATGAGCATTCATCATCTGACTAAGTGTATCCAACTGCATGTTGAAGAACTTTGTGAGTTCTGTAGACTTCTCCTCAAGTCTATTTTCAAGGTTTCTTTTGTCATCCTCAATTTCTCTCTTCTTTTGTTTAGTTATTTCACATAGCATTATGGCTTGTGATTCTTGTTCCATTTTAAGAGATCTTATCTCTTCTGCTTGAGCTCTATTTTACTCCATCAATTCTACTATTGCTGCATCAAATTCCTTGGAATCTCCATTGAAAAACACTTGTGTGGTGTCAATCTCCTTGTAGTGTATGTCATTTTCAGCTATGGCTATCTCCTTTCTTCTTTTCAATGATTTTATTAGTTCCTCTCTGGCTTCTTTTACCTTGTGTAGAGCGAGATGCACATTAATCACTTGATTGTCAATGATCTTCCCAAGTTTGAAGACTTCCATCTTCTAATCTTTTTCTCCAAGCTATTAGGCTTCTCCTTGTGAGAACTAGAGCTCTGGTACCAATTTTTGGAATGTTCAAATGGGAAGAGTACTTCTGAGAGGTGGGGGGGTGAATTAGAAGTACCTAGTTTTTATCCTCTTAAAACTCGATTAACATATAACTGAAAGTAAAGCACATGCATGTAAACATATAAACAAACATGAAATGAAATCATGCATCAACACATGACACAAGAGATTTGGTAACCTAGAAATCCTCAAGGAATAAGAAGGTTAAACTGGGGTGGGGATGACACACACAAAAATTACTGGAGCAATATGTTTAACCATTTCTGATGGTCTGCCTTGTTAAAGGCTTTACACTGTGTCAATATTGACCTAGTTAGAGGATTTACAAACACTTTAGAAGAAGTGTCACCCTGTTAAAGGATTTACAATAGGTTGTTAAACCCACCTAATACATAGGATTTTCATCACCTTCTTGAAAGGTTTTCCCACCTAGCTATTAAGCTAACCTAGCAACATAGGATTTTCATCACCTTATACAATGGTAAGAGAGTATTAGAACATTTGACCTGATAGAGTGCAATCTTCAATTGCTGGGTTTAGGCACTAGATTTTCTCTTTCAGTTTTGATCCTTGCTTGATGTGATCTCTGTATGTGTCCCCTGTTCTATTTTGATCAACTAGATATGTAATTGCTACTCCTTTCACTAAGTCTTTCCTTCTTCACATTGAAATTCTACTATAATCTCCCCATACATTGTTCTCATCCTTCTACCTAATGGAGTTTTCAACCTCCTTTTAAAAACTATGAAGACTTAGGGTTAAGTATGGATCTACGATCCATATTAAATCTCAAATTCTCGCTCATATCTTGTATTTTTCTCATTGGTTGCATGTATTCTCCATTTCTTTGATTGGCTATGTGAATATCACATAGGGAATGTAAGTGATTCATCCTTATCCCTTTTCCTTTCCAAAATCTCTCTATGTCAGCTCCAAAAATGATTTACATTTGAGTTTTTGAGGGGACAAACTCATATGCTAATTCTGTGTTACTTGGCACATATTATATTACTGGTGCTCAACACATGTTACATTTCTAGATTGCTCGATACCTATTACATTTCTAGATTGCTCGACATCTGTTAGACTCTATATTGCTTGGTACATGAATATTCTTGAATCACTCGGCACATACTGTGCTTTGTCTTACTCAACATCTGTTACTTGCTTGGCATCTGAAGTCACTCGTCACCTATTAAGTTTTTGACTCGGAAACTACTATAACTCACTCAACATACATAGTGTACTTAGCATATATGGTGGAATTGGTTAAGTGTGTTAACACTCAAATGTTAAGACCATTCTAAGACCAATAAAGAACACCTAAGTTCATCACATAACCACACTTACACAACACAAAGGGGGATGTCAAGGAGATAAAATCTTCCAATCTGAATCCTAAGGGACTTGATCTACAAAGATTAGTGCTAACTAAATGAGAAAGGAGGACAAATGAAAACTATGTCTAGGGAAGAATAGGGGACAAGGTAATCAAATCCTTAAAAACCCTAGATGATGTGATAAGTTAGGGCTAGATATGTAAAATAAATAAATAGATATGCTAAAAGGAAAAAGAAGGTAGGAGACACATCTTTTAAACTTTATTTTATGGTTGTTATACTAATCAAAATAGATGAAAATTGTTAGCTCTTGGTCTAAAAACATGCAATAGACAAAACCTAAAAATCATTCAGCAATCTACCAGGGCTAAATTGGATGACCAAGGGTGACCTAGTTGACGTTGATCTCCAAGGGTGACCTAATTGACCTCAAAAGAATGAGTGCATAAATGTTTCTATTTTTGTAGTTATGAAGAAATCCAAAAAGTGTACTCAAATATGTAATATGTTTACCACTTTGATATCTGTAACTAGCAATAAAAAGGGGATTATTTTTTATTAATGGAGGGTTATATTTGGTCAAATCCCACTTTAGGAATTAACCTTGAATTGAAGTAAATGAAGTAACATAAATGTAAAGTAAATGTACAAATTCACCTTACAGTAGTAGGATCTCTTGAATTAAGTGTTATGTGCTTACTTTACCAATTGATTTGGATCAAGAAGATGAAGATGAGTGAATATAGAAAATACAACAAAGGATATTTAATGGACCAAAGGAGATCTTGAAGATGGATCCCTTAATCACTTGAATTCTTGAATAGTTGATCTTCAATAGTAGAATTTCTTGAAAGAAGCTTGAAGACTTGAAGGATTAAAAAATTGAATACTTGGAATCTTGAGTTCTTGCACATGTGAGAGATGATATATAGCTGTGGTGAAATAGATAATCTAGAGAGGTTTATAAAGGGATCAAAATTGACTAAGTCCTATGGGATGACCTACTTAAAACTTAACATCTCGAGGCTAAACAAGCATGGGATCCAAGTGGAGGACCCAAAAGGGGGCCCAACTAGGGTTGCATTGCATTATTGCTCATATCTCTAGGGATGTAATGCATCCTTTGTTGGTCAAGGATGCAGTTCATCCCTAGAAACCAAGTGCCAAGAACATTCAAGAGGCCCTGAAGGTCCCGAATTAGGTCCAAGTTAGACTATTTTGGTGTAGAGGGTAGATTCTAAGTGATTAAATGAAGGGAAGAGAGGATCTATATGGCTAGATCCTATCTTGATATTTACAACATGAAAGTAGGAGCTCTTAAAGAGGATCTATTAGGTTTTACCCCAATTCAATCTAGGAGAAAGGACATAAAGGGGAAGATATAAGGAAACTTGTGAGGATATTTATGCTCCCACATTAAATAGGTGCTTAAATTTTATTAAATTAGAGTGATTCCAATATAAGATGGTACAATACTATAATGTACTTCCTCATGTGTATCTAGTAACAAGGTATATATATGTCTTTATCTGTATGCCACTAGATTGTAGAATACACCATGAATGAAGACACACAAGAAAATCCTTTTAATTTTTCTATTGACTCTCTTCTATTTTTTTTGATTTAGTTTCTCTCTCATTATTGTACCATAAGATTTATCAGATCAAATTTCTATGGTCTTAGTCACTCTAATATTTTCTCTGACTTGAAATATTTATGTTTACATGTCTCTTTCTTCCATTATCTTGGTCATTCACACAGTTTCCTCTCTCATTCTTTGTTTCTCCTCCTCCTTTGTGGTTTCATCTTTTCTCTAGAATTGATATAAACTATCTAGAGATATTCCCACTATATCCATATAAAGAATATCCTGAAATACTACAATCCTCAATGCCAAGTCTAATATGTGTAGTCTTATGATTGGTTTTTGGGAAGGTAACAAAGAATGAAAAATTAACAAAATTAAAAAGATTTATAGGAGTTCATTTAAGAGAAGAATGTTCTAGTTTATGTTTGTTCATCATTAACTCAAATGATGAGACTTCAGGACAAAATACTATGGAAAATAAATTATTTTTCACACTACTTGAATTTATTCAACATGCAGTTTCACCACACTAATATATAGATAGATTGAATTGCATGAATTGGTGTTAATTGGAACTACTCTAATATTGAAGCAATATGAAAGTATAAATCTCATGTCTTGTGGAAATAAAACCTCTTCAATAACAATAAAATTATTTTCTATAAAAAAAACTCCTGTTACAATGCCAATAAAAGCATTGTCATATGCACTAAACACATTATTTTTGTATTCAAAAGAAAGTAATCATAGTTCAATGCTATTAGAATGAAGAACTATTGATTTTCTCAAGTAGTAGTCACCTCTTATGCCAATTAACCAGTTAGATATAATTGTGTAAAACATGTCTACTAATGAAGGGTGCTCCCCTTAATACCACAAACACACAACAAAAAAATAGAGAAACAACAATAATTTCACAAGAAATGGCAATGAGCTTCTTATTATCTCCAAAAGTATGGAATTAATTTTTTTAGCAATATAATATATAAATCCAAATGGGTGCCTTCCTTACAACACTCAACAAGACAAAGTTTTGAACCAGCACCTAAGATTTTCATACACAACCTGCAAGCCTTTCTTATATAGGATTTTTCCACTGCCTAGGAAGGTTCTAGACACTTGGCCCTAACTCTTGAGGCTAACCAACCTAAAAATATTTTATTTTATTACACTTTACTACATAGAATTGGCTCAAGAGAATTTGCAAATCATATTTTTGGATAGCCAAACTTCTAGAGACCATAACTTACAAATCATTGATCGATTGGCTATAATAACCTTTTTTGGAAATGAATACTTTTATTCTACAATATTTTATTGTTCAAGAATCCATTATTCAAGGTTTGACCTCATTTTGGAACCACTTAAGCATTAAAATCTAAGCCAAAAAAATTTATACCAAAAAATCATACAAAAAATATGCAATATTTCACTAATACATTTAATATCACAATTAAACTCATCTAGTAGGCTAATATATCTAATATGAACCTCTATCGATGAAATTAGAACACTTCGAGCTCATGGGACTGACCTAATAAAATTAGTAAGCTTCCATAAATAAAAACTATATATTGAAACAACCCTTATTGAAAAGACAAAAAACATAAATATTTTTGGGTAATGCAAGATCTCCCTTACACCTAGGATGCTGCTACATCAGACACCCAAGGTAATTTGAGAAGTGAAACCATCATCTCTCAAATGTTAAGAGGAAAACCAATATGATTAACCTCCTCCCTTTTCAACCATAATTATTTTACTACATTTTTCCCTTTCCCTTTGACCATATATTGTTTATATGTTTTGTTCCTTGTACTTCTACCAACTTGACTATCTAGTATGTCCTCAATATCCTTTCTAGATGAAGTAGTTTCCAGAATACTCCACTGCATTTCTATGATCTCATCTTCAATACCTCCTTCATTATACTCTTTCATATATGAAATGTGAAATAATAGTGAAATATTCTGTTCAATGGACAACTCTACTTCACAGGCATTTCCTGAATCATGCTTTTTTGTTATCTTACATGGTACATACCTACTAGAAATCACTCCTTCCTCAAATGAACCATGAATTTATATCCAACCTAAAATTCCTTATGAATGCTTTTCTCATCTTCCTTTTCCTTGTATTGTGTATTCATCTCTGTGATGTGTATCCTCACCTCCTCATGAATATTCTTCAAGTATTTTGCAAAATCCCTAGCTTCAACACTACTTATCTCTCTTTTATCCAACACCCTTATTTCATAATCATTTCTCAGACTACTCCCACATATAATATGGAATGGGGCTTTACTAGTGCTTCTATTGACATAATTATTATATGTGAATTCAAAAATGTGGTAAAATAAAATCCCATCCTTTTGGCTTATCTCCAACCAAATATCTTAGCAAAATTCCCAAACTCCTATTCACCACCTTCTCCATCCATCAGTCTATGGATGATGTGACTAGCCAAACTTCAATTCTATCTTCAACTTCTTCCACAGTGTGCACCAAAAATATCCAACAAAATTGGTATCTTGATATGAAACTATGCTTTTTGGTAGACCATGTAGTCTCACTTATCTAAAAAATAACTCCGCCACATGAAAAACATCACTAGTCTTCTTGCAAGGAATGAAAGGTGTCATCTTTGAAAATCTATCAACCACTAAAAAAATTGAATCATGCCCTTGTTGATTCCTTGGTAAGTGAAGAAAAAAGTCCATGCTGAAATCCTTCCATGACTTCTCTGATACATGTAATGGCTAATATAACCTTGTATTCTACTTCACTTCTTTTTTTGTATGAAATACTCTACAACTCTATACAAACTTCTTGACATCTTACTACAATTGTGGCCACTAATAATTCTCAATAACCAAAGTGATGGGTTTTATCTCTACCAAAATCTCCAACCAGTCCTCCACTATGCTTTTTCTTGATGATATTCTCCTTGATAGAACTCCTTGGGATACAAAAATGCCTCTAAATAGCATTCCATCTTGGATGATGAAATCTAACAACTTTTTCCTATCAAGTGTAACAGGTTTTGTATAAACTTTCCAAGATTTACTAAAATTAGAATCCTCTGAGTTCCTTGAGTCCAACCACCTCAATCTTCATCTTTGTCAACAAAACCTATCTCCTACTAAGAGAATGTACAACCCTGTTAGACTTCCCACTCTCATGTTTTAAGAAAGGTGTAACTCTACAAAAAATCAACCCACTTCAAATGCCCTTGATTCAATTTTTATTTACTATTTAAATATTGCAAAGTTTGATGATTAAAAATACAAAAAAAAAAACTCCTTAGGAAGAAGATAGTGTCTCAACTCTTCAATTCCTAAACTATAGCATAATTTTTTTGATCACAAAAAGAATATTTTATTTTTCTATCTTTTATATTCTCATTAAAATAAGAAATAAGTCTATGTTCTTGGCTCAAAGAATCTCCTATTACAATGCCATTAACATCCTAGTCTACTTGAAACACCTTGTTAAAATTGGGTAGTGCCAAAATAGGTTTTTTTGTAACTTCCTTTTTCAACAAATAAAAACTTCTATCTGCTGTTGTAGTCCACTTAAAACCTTTCCCATCTCTTCTCACTATTTTAGTCAAGGGTCCACAAATACAATGAAAACTCATAATCAACTTTTTGTATAAACTGGCTAGTCCATGAAAATATCCTACCTCAATAACACTCCTTTGAGTAGGTTATTTGAGGATAGCCTTCACTTTTTTAGGATCTATTTTTAGACCTTTCACTGAAACTACAAATCCTAGATACACTAGCTCCTTCTTTACAAAACTACACTTCCTCAAATTAATCAACAATGTTTCTTGCTTCAACTTCTCAAACACCCTACAAATATGCATGATATGCTCTTCCAATGTCTTACTAAAGATAAAAATATCACCTAGGTAAAAAATGACACGCTTACACAAAACTCCCTTTAGTTTTTCATTCGTGAGCCACATGAAATTGCTTGGTTCATTGATTAGCTCAAAAGACATGACTAACCACTCATACAATCCTTCCTTTTTCTTGAAGGATGTCTTTGATGTTTTTCCTTCTCTAATCCAAATCTAATGATATTTACTATTTAGATCTTTGTGAAATACACAATTCTTTTCAAACAATCAATAATATTATCCATCCATAGAAATAGAAATATGTACTTGATTTTGATATGGTTGATAGCCCCAAAATCTATACAAATCCTCCATTTTCTATTCTTCTTTGATGCTAAAATTGTTGGTACAACACATGGAATTAGACTCTTTCGAATCAACAAGAACTCCTCTACTTGTTTTTTCAACTCTTCACTTTCCACTGGTATCATTTTGTGTGCTATAATGTATGGAAAATTGGCTCCTCAAATAAAGTCCATATGATGATTTATCTTCCTCACTAGTCGTAATCAATTAGGCACATTATTGGATACAATATCCTAAAACTTATCCAAAAAATCAACAACTTCTATAGGTATATCTCCAACTTCTTCTTTAACAAATTTAGAGATTATAGGAAAACATATATTCCCATCAACAAATTGTATTTTGGCAATACTACATACATTTTCTTCTATGTACTTCAATGGCTTTAGCTTATGTAATACTTTATCCTTTGCCAGGGAATAAGTATTAACATGTTCATCATTTACAACAGACCTATCAAACTACCATGATGTACCCAACAACATATGCCATGCATCCATGGGTACGCTATCACATAGTACCTCATCATGGTAGCTTCCAATCTTGAACTTCACTAGGCACTAGTCATTGACCATGACCTTTTGGTCATCGTGCACCTAGGAAATACTGTATGGGTGTGGGTTTTTGTGCCTCTTGAGATTTAACTTAGTGACCATTTTTTTGACACCAAATGGTTAGTGCTTCTACCATCAATAATCAAATCTCAACACTTAACCTAACACTTTTACTTGTTGTGAAACACGCTCCTCCTTTGATTAGGTTCATTTTTCCCACTCAATAGGACTCTTCTGTTAATCGAGACTTCTCCTCTTTCATCATCTATAGAATGTGATGATTTGGCATCTTTATCCACATGTGAAACTCTAGCCAAACCTTCAATTATCCATTCCATACTTTATTGGCATTGAGGATATTTAAATTATCTATAACCTTCTTCTCTATAGTAAAAGTATGTTCTACAAAAGCCTCCTCATCCAGGTCCTTTTCCTCTTCCCCTTCCTCTTTGATCACTATTATTTTAGTCATATAAATGACTAGAATTATTTTCCCCTTTGATTCTAACTACTACTGTTAGCCTCATCCTTCTTCTTCTAATCTTCATTTCAGCGTCCATAAGATTGTCCACCATTCCCTCTTCCACTTTGTCTACTCTCAAAATTTTTGTTTATCTTTTCCTCCATTTTTAGGGAAAACTGGTATGCTTCTTTAGTACTATTCACAAAATCAACTCCTAAATATGTGGCCTCAATCCATTAAGGTAATGAGAGACTTTATCCTTGTTACCTTCTACATGGCTTGTTCTAATGAGGACTCAATAGAACTCTTTTGTATACTCCTAAACACATCTTCTTTCTTGCTTCAAACATTATATTTTCTTCAACATATCAAGATCATAATCAACAAGAATCAATTTTCACCTCAATTTATCCACCATTCGATCTCATCTTGTGATTTTCTCCATTCCTCTTCTATGTTTCTCCAATTGGATCTCCCACCACCAAATCTTCACACAACCCTTCTATTTGGATTTCACAAACTTGACCCAATCAGGATCCTCAATATCTTCATTCTAAAAATATTCTTCTAATTCATTGATCTAGTCGATCATTTCTCGTGGGTTAAGATTTCTTGAAAATTTGGGAGCCTTAAACTTAGGCCTTTTCCCAATCTTGGAAATGACCTTCAAAAGTGCATCTTCCTCTTGATTCAAAACTTTTCCTTCTTCTTTCTCATTCTCTTTCATCCTCATGCTCATCTCTTACAAAAAAATCATCCCTCAGAGAATATCTTCTTGAGATGCTTGCATTTCTCTTTGGAGGGCTCTAAAACCCTAAGGTGTCACAACCTTGACTCTTCCACCACGTTCCTTTTGTGGAGGCATTTTTTGCACTTATAGTTGAAACCCTAAACCATGATCCTAATGGAAGTTACCTCATAGTGATGATCTATCTGCAAACTTAGGAACTCCTACTCTAATATTGTTGATGAAGGGTTTCCTTTGATACCACTAATGAAGGGACACTCTAATACCACTTGATGAAGGGTGATACCCTTAATATTACAAACATATGACAAAAAAAAGAGAAACAATAGTAATTTTGCAAGAACTAGAAATGGGCTTTATAATACCTTGATAGGGAACCTAAAAGGAGAAGTATAAATGTTGTTAAGTTTGGTGAGTAAAGTTTTTTTCTTGAGTAAATTTTTTTTATAAGTTCACTCAATCATAGATGGAAAAGCCCTAACAGGTTCCCTTAAACAATATTACTTAATTTGCATTCACAACTCATCCCTACTACCTAGGTTAATCCATATATTAGTATCATGTCTACATATAATTTGATACATTATCTATCCTAATATCCATTTACAAAATAAGAAATTAATGCCCTAATTGTTATAATTAAATATATCTACTTAACATGCAATAAAGATACATGTAATAGATTTGAACCATCAATTGCACATGTAAATCAAATCATCCTCTATTCACTAATTACATTATGAAGAGTACATAGTTCTTTATTTCATCATACTTATTTTTATTACCATAATTTAATACAAGAGAGTATACAATATCATGGCATCATCATATAATACAATATGTTCGTATTTCCCTTTATTTCTTCTAGAGATACCCTTTACCCTTTTATATAGATTTTCAATTCATGATACATATACATATGTGTTGGGAATTTAAAGGAGTAACTGAGAGGGGAGAGGTGAATCATTTAATACAAAAAAAAAATCCAAGTCCCTTAAGATGTCAATATAACTTTAAAAAAATTCCTTTCTAAAACTCAGTTAACATTGAATTACTATCACTCAATTAACATTGAATAAAATTGTTGTAACTCAGTTAACACTAAACATGCAAACCTTAAGATATGAACTGTGATTAACCTTAATTAACTTAGTTGTAGAAACACAAAGGAAATAACATGAACACAAGAGACACCAAGGTTTAATGTGGGAACTTAATTTGGGAAAACCACCTATTGCAACTAATTACTATTTTTCACTCTTCTGAAGTGAGCCTTGTTAGGAGAAAACCCTATTAAAGGTTACAAAATACACTGTTACGTGTCCTGTTAAAGGTTACAAAATACATTGTTACATGTGACCCTATTAGAGGATTTAATTTACCATATTATGAGTAGCCTTGTTAGAGTTCTTGAGACACTTCAATCTAGAAATGCCACCTTGTTAGAGAATTTTCCAAATAGCTGTTAAGCTAACTTCGTTAAGAGAATTAATCACTGCTACAATTATTAGAGAGTAACAATGACTTGACCTGATTGCTGATGCAACTAACTTTGTGGATTTAGATCTTATTTTTGGCTAGATTACTTGATCCTCCTTGATTAAAATGTTCTTTGCAATTCAGTCAACTTGAATGCTCTTCCCTTTACACATATCCTTCTAATTTGCTTCCTTCATTCATCTTCTTCTATTCCATACTTCAATACTTAACTTGTCCTTTCATATATATGATTCACCTTGTCAAGTTGGCTTGAATACTCTTTTATTCAATCAAATATTAACCCTTAAGTTAGCTTGTATTAACCAATAAATTTATCAGACTTAATATGTTGACAATCAACTGATACAAAATTGAGTACTCAGTGAACAGAAAAAATCCTCTTGTTCACTGATCCAACTCGGTTAGAACATGAGTTCTAAAATTAACCAACTCAACTCGATCAATATTGACTTCATGATAACTTTCCTTTGTTAATCAAGTGAACTTGGTTAATATAGGATCTGGTTCATTAACCAATTGAGCTTGACTAATACTATCTCTGAACTTGGTAATCTCTAGAATGCTTGACATACATAGGAAACCATCTCCAATGCCCAAGTGAGCTTGGTAAGAACTAACTCTAAACTTGGTTATAACTGCAACTCTTAGCATACATAGGAAACTATCTTCAATGCCTGAGTGAGCTAAGCTATCACTGATTTCTTGGTAAAGGATTGACATTTTGTGCAACATCAAAGACAACATACAATTTCATAATTATTCCAACAATATGATATTTTACTTTCTTTAAGAGTTTACATTACAATATTACATATATTTCTTCCAAAGATTTATAAAAAATAGATGCCATAATAATTCTCCAATAGCTACTCAACAAGGATCCATAATCAACCATCCATGAAAACTCGAATAGTAGCTCAAAAATATTTTGCCACTCAATCACGTGGAGCCATAAATTCTCCACTCCCTAATCTAGGAGATAAAACTATGATCCTGTTAGCATGAGTGTTAATGATATCAGTACGAGGGAGTATCTTAGCATTGTTAGAAGCATTTGGGAGATTGTTTATGTAGATACTTTTTGCATTCATGAGTGTATTTTTCATTGATGTCAACATACTATTAATACTACCAAAGACTAGCAGAGTAGCATATAGAGATTGAGTTAACATAGATAGAGGATTGCAAATGAGGTTATTTAGAGTTAAGGATGTATTTTATAGAGTATCCTAATGATATGGTTAAGAGAGAGTAAAAAAATTTGAAGATTGGTAACAATTATTCAATATTTGTAAAAGAGAGTTTACAAACAGATTTCTTGAGCCGTAGTTTTTGGTAATCAAGTTAAATCTCCAAATAGAGATAGAATCTAGTTGAGAAAATTTAGGTAGAGGTAGAAGAGATATTGATGATGATGTCAATGAGTACTTGAATTGTATGGTTGTATGTGTGAAGAGTTGTAAATATTGTTGGTTGATAATGTTATGTAATTATGAAAGGATGCAATGTAACATGCATTATTTTATCTTAATGCAGTCTTATTGTGATTATAAATTGAGAGAGGCTCAAGGCCAACTCAATAAAATATTTTGGGGACCTGGCATAAAGGAAAGTTTGTCTCCTAGGTTGTAATGTGAATGCATGAATGATATACTTTTGAAATAGAAAGTGAATTGTAAGTGCAAAGTATAATACAAGTAAGCAATCTAAGGAATTATTGTGATACAAGTTAGCAGATTTGGTATTGAGATATGAGAAAATTTTGGTGTAGAAGAGGAACAATAAGAGGAAATAAAAAGAGTCTAGGTTGTTGAGATCATTTGTATTCAATATTATTCTACAAGGGATAATACAAAGATCAATTGCACAGTGATTTCAGTGATATTTCCCTTGAACCTATTTGGATAGTGGGTCCTTCTTCCTTCTACAACTCCTAATAGGGTTTGCCCAAATCCTAACATGGTTGGAATCTCCTCATAGGGATTCAAAGTCTCCTATTAGGGACTAATATGTACTAAATGTATTTCATTGGATCCTAACAGATTCCATCTTCTTATAAGGAACTTATACATTAGTACAACATTTTGTGGGTACCATCCCCACTGGGGTTATTTTCCTAGTTAATATATATGGTTTTATTATGTATGGTTATATTCTTATGGTTGTTCTTTATATTGATCACATGTTTGAGAATTAATAAGGTCAATTAAAATTGTTTTATTTTGGTAACTGATTCACCCCCTCCTCTCTTAAGTATCTCAGTAGACTTTACTTTCTAAAAATTGGTATCAAAGCATCCAATCCTTGAAGGAAAAACTTCAAAATATAAGGAGATCAATGGTGGGTCATTTCAGAAAATAAATCCCTAAGTTTGATGAAGTCAACTATGAAAATTGGAAAGAGAAGATAAAGGCACATTTGGTATAAATGGGTCCATGATATTAGCTGATCATAAAAAATAGGAAGAACTCAGTTGAAAAAAAAAGCCCGAAGAATGTAGTGAAGCTGAAAGAGATTTGTTCATGTGTAACATGCTTTCCAAAGAAGCACTTTTGTTAGCTCTTCCTAAAAATAACCATAGTTAGGTAAAATATTTAAGGTTATCTTGTGAAATTTGAAAATCTTTGGAATCTACTTTTGAAGATGATAAACATGCTAAAAGTATTAGACTACAAAACTGGACATATCTATTTCAAGAAGCTAAAATGATGAAATATGAATCTATAAGAAGTTATATTGGTAGAATATGAGAAATTGTTGCATCAGTCAAGGCTTGTGAATGAAGTAAAGAAGAAGATGAGATCATATAGAAAATCTTGAGAACTTTGATACCACCATTCAAGAAAACACCATAGAGGATTCAAAAAGTGATACCTTATACTAAGAAGTTCTCTAGAGAGACTCTCCCTGGAAGATTCGAAGTAGTAGAAATAAGTTTGAAATAGTCTAGAGATTTTCATAGAGTGGAGACCACCTTTAGCACACTGAGTGTTTGACCTACCCTATTTAGGAGTGTAACCACCAATGGAGATTACACTAGTAGCAGTAGATCAAGATCTAAAGAAGATAGAAAGATTGAAGAAGGAATTTCCCTGCTTGTGAGAAGAGAACCAAATGGTAAGAATTTTTTTAAATATTGGACTTGTGATGAATTTGGTCATTATGCTTCTACATTCCCTAAAAGAGTAAAGAATTACAAAAGGAATTTGAAGTCTAGAAATCCTAGAGAATGTTTGTATGCAAATGATGATTATGAACTAGATGAAAAAATTCTAAGTGAAAGTGATGACAAGTTAGGATTTGTTGCTATAAAAGAAGAAAGTCTTGAAAAAGAAGTTAGAGAAGAAAGAGCCTTATTGTCACAAGTTGAGAAGAAAGGTGATTGGATCATAGGTAGTGGTTGTTCACATCATATGACTAGTGATACGAATAAATTTTTTGAGTTCAATAGTTATGATGGAGGAATTAGTAGAGTTGGAAACATTGTAGTTTGTCATATAAATATAATAGGATAAATTAATCTTGATGGAAAGACTGACATTGATGATGTTTATTTTGTTTATGGATTGAAACATAATAGTTTGAGTGTTGGACAACTAGTTGACAGGGGATATCAGTTACCGTTCATGAAAAATATATTTATTATCAAGGATAATGATGGTAAGATGATTGGTAATGGTACAAGATTTAGAGGTAATGTTTTCCAATTTAATCCTACTAAGATGATATGTTTAGTTTCTAAGGTTGACAATAATTGGTTAAGGCACAAAAGGCTTTGTCACATAAAATTTGATAATATTGTGAAAGCAAGTGGTACATTTGCGATAAGAGATTTGCCTAAAATTGTAAAGCCTACTAATATTGTATGCAAGGAATGTGTTATAGCTAAACAAAAGAAATGTTTTTCCCTGGAAATAATTTTACTACAATAGGGAATTTGGAGATTGTTTACATAGATTTGAGTGGTCCTACAAAGACAAGAGGATTCTATAGTGAAAGTTACTTCATGATTCTTGTTAATGATTTTACTAGGATGATGTTGCTAGCATTTCTTAAAGAAAAGTCTAAAGCATTTGAGAAGTTTAAGTTGTTCAAAATAAGAGTTGAGAATGAATCTGGATTGAAGGTTGAATGTTTGAGATCTGATAGAGGTGGAAATTGTACTTCAAACAAGTTTAACTCCTTTTGTGAAGTGAATGGTAGTAAGAGACAAATTTCAACCCCTAAAACACTTGAGAAAAATGGTATAGTTGGGAGAAGAAATAGGTCCATAACATAAGCAACAAGAGCTATCATGTTTGAAAATATGCATCAAATACATTCTAGAGAAAAGCAGTAAATATACAAGTATATATGATGAACATAGTATAGATCAGAAAAGATACAAATAAGTCTCCTTATGAATTATGGTTTGGACATGAACCATCAATGATTTTTTTAGAATTTTTGGAAGCAAGTGTTACATTAAGAGAAATGATGATATTAATAAGTTTGATTCAAGAAGTGATGAAGGTACATTCCTTGGTTATTCATTGAAACAAAAGCTTATAGATGTTTTAATTAGAGAACTAAGAAAATTGTTAAGAGCACAAATGTTAAAGTGGATGAAAAGTTTTGATTTCAAGAAAGAATAATTGATTACAATTTTGATGAAGAAACCGATCCTAAGACTAACCAAGAAAATGTTTAATTATTTTGTGAAACTAACAATGATTTGAAATATGAGATTCAAGTTGTTGAACAAAGAGAGGAATAGAGATCTAAACCTAGAGCCAAAGCAAGATTTTAAACAATAACACTAATGAAGAATTTGACAAAGAATCACCCTGTTGAACAAATTATTTGAAGCAAAGACAAAGAAGTTATGATAAGAAACAAGATACATGAAGAGTTGTTGTTGGTTTCTCAAGTTAAACCTAAAAGTACTAATGACACTTACAAGGATGATCATTGGATTCAAGTAAAGAAGGAAGAATAGGAGTAGATTGAGAAGAATAACACTTGGGAACTAGTTCCAAGACCTAAAGGCAAGAATATCATTGGAACTAAATGGGTTTTTAGAAACAAGATGAATGAAAAAGGTGAGGTTGTGAGAAACAAAGAAATCCTAGTATGTAAAGGTTATTCACAACAAGAAGGAATAGATCATGAGAAGACATTTGCACCTATTTTTGGAATATAAGCAATTAGAATGTTCCTAGTATATACAACTAATAAGAAAGTCAAGGTGTATCAGATGGATGTGAAGTCAACATATTTGAATAGTGATTTAGAATAAGAAGTCTACATTGAGAAGCCTAAAGATTTTCCTCTAACAAAAGAAGGAGATATGACCGGTATGTAAGTTGAAGAAAGAACTATATGGATTAAAGCAAGAACCCAAAACCTGGTATGTGAGGTTAGACAAGTATTAGCAAAATTGGGATGTGCTAAAGGTACTATAGACAGTAACCTATATCTAAAATAAACTAAGAATGGTCTATTGATTATTGTGATATTTGTGGATGATATAATCCTTGGAGGTGATAATGAAGCAAGTCATAAATTTTTTGACAAAATGAAGGAGTTTGAGATGAGCATGATTGGTGAGATGAAGCATTTCTTGGGTTTATAGATTGTGCAAAATCATGAAGGTGTTTTCATTTCACAAAATAAGTATTTGAAATACTTGTTGAAGAGATTAGTTTGGAAAGTTGTAATCCTATTGGTTCACCTATGGTAATTGGTCACAAGTTATCTAGCAAAGATGAGACACCTACTATTGAGTAGAAGAAGTGTTGGCTCCTAATTTAACAATGATTTTAACTACTAGGAAGCTGCAACAAAATGCATCTAAGGGGAACTAAATCCTATGATGGATACACTTTGTTTAGAACCTGGGCCAACTATAAGGCTCAACTCCTCTTCAGATTCTGCAAAACATACTAGGTGGGTAGATCTTAGATTTTATAATGTTACCAGTGAAAAAACCATAAATCTGAATCTATATTAAGAAAATGAAAACTCCATATCCTTCTATGCTCATGCAATGAAAAAGATATGAAATAGCTACTAACATGACCTATGTGATTGAAAAACTAAGTGTGGGTATCCTTTTCAACTTTACAACATGAAAGGAAAAAAGATTTTGATTATGAATTGATTTTCAAAATAACCCACATATGAAACACCAAGAAGCATGTAGATCCTATGAATGATTAGTCCCTATCCATTAGGTATTCCAAAAATCAAAGAGAGGAATAGAGATCAAGATAACATATCTATCCATTCACTTTGTGAACTAGACATCAATGTTCAAACTAAATCTCATGCTCATCAAATCCTTCCATGAAACCAATAATCCTTTCAAAACATAGCAAGCATTTACTTGATTCTTTGAATCAATGGAAAAACACATCAAGACATACAACCCAAAATGATCTGCAACTAGGATCTATGTTCTTTTCCCACAAATTACCAAGGTATTGCAAACAATAGAGATAGATGACAAGAATCAAAATGAAACTAAGTTCATTTGCTTCTTTTATATTCATTTCTTTGAAACAAGTACATCCAAGATACATGGAAATAACTCATAAAACATGAAATAGATCTGAACTAAACACTAGAATTTCATTGTTTCTATTAATACAGAGAGAATATTGAAGAAAATGGTGGAATTGTAGCTATGTAAACTTGTCCAAAAGTTTGGAACCAACCCTGTACAAAGAAATAGGAAGAGAAGATATAGAATAATGAAAATCCTAGATCTAATATGAAACCAACACTTGTCCACTTGAATGCTTATCCATTGTTGGTGAAAATATTCTCTCCTCTCTCTACAACTAAAAATTGGATCAAATCTCATCATCGTACATAAAAGATTTGAAAATACCTCCCAAGAATGATAAGAAAACCCTCTTTTGATAAAATACTAGATCTACTGATAAAATGTTACCAAACACTTTAGCAAACTAGTTAGGAGACAAAATAACACCACCAAAATGACCCTCTCCAAGTTTGGTGATATGTGTTTCACCATTTTATCACAAATTGAAAATAAAATCCCAAACTGGAATGCAGTTGGAAATGGAGTACCTCAGACAAGTCTAAGCATAACTTTCACCCACTACTACCTACACAAGATTTGATGGAAAAAATGGAAACTAGACTCTAAAATCTTTCCAATGATAACTGATAGTTATATGTTGGCTTGAAAATCAAGCCTAGGGCATCCATTTGAAATTATAGAATAAAATAAAGAATAAGCCGTTTACACTAAAAAAATTTGTCCTTATTAAAAATTTAAAACTTTATAATAAAAACCCCTTTTATTTAAAATTTAATTTCACGTTCAAACATGAGAGAGAACTTTAAAAATTATTTTGAATATTTTGAATTCTCCTCCTTTTCAAATTTGGGTCAAACTTGGTTGACTAGCTAGTGACACATGTCACCCTCTAATTGGTCTATCTGATCCCTATCACCTACTCCATCAACATCCTCCTGGGGCCTTTTTCCACCTAGGCACCACATGGCACTTCCTAATTTTCTCACAAATTACAACCTCATCACGGGACCCTTGCCACATCAGTGTCATGTGGCACTCTCTATTTTGGTCACTTTGTCTCTTTCATTAACTAGTGTATATCTTTCCAAGCTGATTAAGTGATAACCATTTATCATTTTCCATGTGGAAAAATCTTGTTGCTCCAATTTGAACCTACCTATTTGCCACATGTCATGACATTTCTTTATTTTGAAGCCACTTTAGCATCGCCACATCCTTCACAATAGAGTGACAACTTGAAATATATCATCCTTGCCCTGTCACCATGTCTTGTTCTACATACCACATGGTGATTGATTGAAATATTTCCTTACATGTCACCACTTGCCACATTAGCTACAACTTCATGATGTTGTGTCATGTGTCCACTTTGCCAACTTGACCTCCTTTATTTGTGTGCCACATGGCATTCTATCATTGGTCCACCTGGTTGAGCTAGCTAAGTCATCATCCAATTTATCACACCTATCAAATTTCCTTACAATCTCTCCAAAATGACAATGTAGGTCCCACACAAGAGGGTCACCTTGTGTCCTTGAGCCAAATGCTCAAGAAATTTGAATAATATGCATTGGTATATTAAAAGAAATAAAATTTCTTCCCCGCAAAAAATGTGGGACAAAAGGAATGTAATGTTGGCAATTTGGGTAAGGTAATAATCTAATGTTGTCATTTATGGCAACATGATTTTAGTGTGAACAAAGCAGATCATGAAAAGGAAGTTATAATTAGGAAATTGTCTAAGTGTGAGATAACAATCCAACATAACATGAATAATTTTGTTATGTATGGATGACAAAGTGATAATTGGCACATGTGTGGCTAAGGACAGGTCATACAGTATGTCATGGTGACATGTGCAAGTACACAAGTCCATGGACTATATGACAGGAGTTACACAATACACACTAGTCAAGGTAGTGATTAGAGTAGAAGAAAGCATAATTGTAAAATGAGAATTATAGGTTAAGGAATAATTTTGGCTATGAAATAATTTCTTAACTAATAAGGAATGGCATCCTAGATGTTAACCCTAAGTTAGAAAGAATTAGTTTTGTGTTTTGTCAACATGTTGTTAGTGAACAGATTGTCCTGCTTTAAAGAAACATGCAAATATGACCCTGGATGCCCAAATGACAGAACAAGTTAACACCAACAGTTGGATAGGTTATCATGGGTTAATAACCTTCCTCTGAATTTTTATCGGGTATAGCTCCCCATACAAGGTATTAAATGAATCAAATGTAAATGCTTTTACCAGAAAGCATAAAAGGATATCAAACATCCACTCATAAGTACAATGTAGATGTGAAAATCTATACTAAAGCATGAAAAGAAACTAAAGAATAGAAAATGACACAAAGTTCATTTGATGAATGTTGCATCATGTAATAAGAATAAAACTAACTATTTCATCTTCCTGAAAGGATTGAAATCAGAGCCTTTAACATGACAAAAGAACAATGACATTGAACTGTAGTGTTCAGAGAAAATTGAAAATGCCTCAAAGTACGAATTCAGTGGAAGGAAAAACACATTATAGCCAAAGTTAAATGCATTTCACCTCTAGCCTCCCTTCTCTGACTCTGTAGACCACAAAGTATCTTGTGCACATTACAACCAAACCACTATTTTCAAGAAAGACAGAAACTCCTTTCACCATATTACATCAACTATCAAAATCCTATTTCTATCTTAGACACATAGTTCTGAAAAAGAAAAGAAAGAAAAAGCCCCTTCCATGCAATTCACAACCTCTCAAGAAAAATAGAACAGTTTTTCAAGATCTCCTCCCTGCTAACAACACACAGTCTATAGCTGCTGGAAAAAAAGAAAAGAAAAGTAGAACCCCCTGTACTCATTTGCTGTCCCCTTTTATCCTTTCTGATGTTAGGTCTTTTTCTGTTTTGGGTAACTGATTCTTAATGGTTAGTTCTTTTCATATTCCCGAGAAAACTTTTATCTTCTTACCATGGGTTTTCCTTGATCATCTTTAACAAAGTTTCTATACTTTTTCCATTCTGATGACTCCTCAATTTTATCTTCGTAGGATCAAATCATATTCAGTTATCAAAACTAATTCTTGAAATTGCCCCCTTTCACTGTCAAGTTGTCATCGGCTTTTTCTATCCTCATATGATATCTAAATAAAATTACCCACTAAGGATGATATAATGTTTATTAAAACATTATAATGTTATTTGCTTCTTTCCCAATCTTTATTCACGAACACTTGTCATCATATACCATTGGGTAAACTTTGAATGGAGATTGTTAATTTAATTATATGAGTTACTAGACTGGGAGCACTTAAAGAATTGACACATGTCCCTGAACACCACCATTATGTGTATTTTCCAATTTACACACGGCATTCCCTTCAGAGTTATTTCAACCGACATGTGGTTCCATCCAATAGACTCCTATGCATCGAGCTCTTTGTATAACGGTAGTTGCCTCATTTGATCTTCAAGATCACATGATCGCATTGATGATGCTGGATGCTTAAGATTGATGTTTTTGTCTTATCGTAGCTGGTAGGTTCTTTTATCAGGCTTGTATTGGGTTTGAAAGAAAATTTATTCAAGTGTCAGGGAGCTTTATTCTTCATCTTTGGCTATCACAGTCAAACCAAAACATAGAAGAATGTTCCAGTCTTCGTATTACCATGCGGATTTTTTTTTAAAGAAGCATTTGATGTTGGTAAAACTTCAAATGGAGCTCAGTTTCTATAAATTCAAGAGCCTTTATATTTCGGGTTCGATGCCACACAAGGTTGCCAAACATGCCCAAACATGTTATTCGTTCAGGTTTATGTTCTTGTTTTTGGGGAGATTGGCAAGGCTCGAGCATAAAAGCCTTTGAAATTAATAATCAACTCCCGTGCCCACGCAAAGCTCAAACCAAAATTTCTTTTGTAGTTGTAGAGATTTTCATCACACAACCCCCAATACAAATGCACATCTTCCATGTATTTTCAGGCACTTCTCCATGATGGGTGTTCTCGGCTATTGACTTCATCTTTGAGCCTGTGAGTCTGCATGAGTTCTATGATGCGATCAATTGTGACTTCTCACAATGCCAAGAACTGATGCTTGTTGCATGAATCTATTGTCTATAACAAGGATCTCTCTTCGGTGGCATAATCCAAGATTCTCATCGATCAATTGGTGGCACCAAGACGTATCCAACCTAAGAAAATTCTCAGAGGCATTGCTTACAAATGAAAGAATAGTATTGTTATAAACCTCTTTTATGTTATTGAGTGAAAAGATTTGATAAGATATTTCCAGAACTCGCAAATGAATGTAGCAGCAAAGATACAAAAGATTCTTCCAAGACCGTTCAAATGCATGTATATCTCATTGAATGCAGAGTCTCGAGATGGAAAGATGATCTTTTATGCATCTGTACCATACCTTTTGTAGTATGTAATAGACTCGATTGAATATGACATTTATAAAAATTACAACCCAATTTTTGTTGGCAGATTGCTTGCACTGGAGTTGAGATAATGACATTGATTCTTCCTTTCAATTCTTTTGGGTGACACTTTGTTTGCGCAGACTGTCAATGTTGCTGATGCTATCTTCGTGATCAAATCATCAAGGACCAGGCTTTGACTCTAGTTTTGTTACAAAGGGGACCACATGGAGTTCATTTAAAAATCAACTCTAGTGAAACACATTCTATTAAACCATTCGAAAGTTCTTCCATTGAAATCCACAATTGGTTGGAATAATGATTAAGTTCTCTCCATTTGAGATGAAAAATTAGGTCTTTATATCAAGCCAACTGTATGCCTGTTCTATTTTAAAATTGCACTTGCTTGTGTATTGACTGGAACTAGATCACTAACTGAATTCAAGATCTCTGGCTACCTGATATTTGTGATTCTCCAAACTAGAGGAACCCGAGCCTGCATTGATTTTGGAATTAAAGAGCATTTCTTGGGTCTTCAAATTTGAGATATTTGAGCCCAAGTTTGTATATTGGTAAGGAGAGGGATCAGATTGCATCTGGAGACCACAAAGTTGTCTATAATATTGAGACTACCAAGCCCCCAATACAAAATTCTAAATCTTTCTGAACTAACCAATATGCATTTTGAACTAAGAATCTAAACTTTGTCTTAATCTGTACCTCTGCATTTTTGAACTGAGCTTTTTTGAATTGTCGAACTACTTTGAACTACTTCAAACTTCAGTTCGAAGTGGTTCAAAGAGGTTCAACCTCTGAAACTGGAAGTTTTAAAACTGATACCACCTTGGGTACTAAGAGGGGCTCTAACTGCGGGACCAATTTTGATGCAAAATCAGAGAACTCTAGCAATCTCTTAAGAGAGGAATAGTGCCTTATCCATTGGGCAATAGAGTCAGCCAAAAGAAAGATCAGGAGCTGCTTGTAGAGAGGGCGGAGGGGAGCATGGAAAAACCAACCAACAAAACAAACACCTACACTACTGGAAAGCACGAAGCTTGCACATTATTCAAAGTACACTATGCACACCAAAAAGATATTTATAATATTTACAGAGATATAAGAATCGAAAGAAAAGAAAGGAATCACGTGAAACCATTTACCGAATGGGAGAAGTAGCATCCTTTCCGGAGCAGCAAGTCATGTCTCATTTGAGCAGCTCTATACTAGTACCTATGGGCAACATCTTCAATGCCAAACCGCATGCTGAAAGCACATATCAAGATGTTGACCAACCATTCCTTCCCAAACAGCCACAACTCATCATAGCATTCTTCTTCATCCAAGGATTGATCTTCAACATATGACAAGCCAAATTTAATTCCGAGCTCTTGCATATAGTTATTAATATCATGATCAACTTGTAGGCAAAGGAAAACCTCATCCATCATAGAATTAATTCCCAAGTATATGTTCTCTTTAGCTTTTTCAAGAATCAAACCATCTTCAGGCATGTAATGCATAATATCTTTTATCTTTCCCAAAGTGCCATCATAGTTTCCAGCACTGCTTCCACAATCCAAATTAGAAAAACCATGCATAGAGGAATGAAAAGAAAATTTATCAATGAATGCTTCATTCTCAATCTGATTTGAATCAATACCTAAGTGGTCATCAAAGGGATAATCCGGCTGGAGTGATGATAGAAATTTGCCTATGATTTCCTCTTCTTCATTGGAAAAAATGCCTTTTGACATTCTAGATCCTTCCATGTGCTGATTACAGATTTTTAAACATGAGAGATCATCTTTATCTTCCACAAAAGTACAATATTCAATCTCAGACTGCATGTTATTTTGAACCTTCTTATAAGGGAAACTCTCCAAAGAAAGATCACTTTCATCAATTTCATTAACAGTGAAAGATTGATATTCTAGTAGCATGTTGTCAAATTTTTCATGTACAGGAACTTCTAAAATGAGATGACTATCATCACTTTCAAATTTGAAACTTTCAAAGCATGGAGAAATGAAAGATTCAAGAGTACCTTTATTCATGTTTTCCTGAGTATCAACATGATCAGCGAGAACGGAAGGATTGTGAGGATTGAAGTACGATGGTATTACCAAGGAATCTTATTTTTTCACTGTCACCCTTTCTTTATCTTTGTTATCACTGTTGCCATGTTTTTTACTTTTGGCTTGAATGTCTTTATCTACCCATTTTTGGTTGTCTTCAGGATGAACTATGGCTGTAGCTTCCTCACTTTGTTGAGACATGTCTATACTGCTAGAATTTACTAGCCAACCTTCTCCTTGCTCTTTCTTGTTATATAGTAGATCATAGGGTATGAAGAGAGGGTTGTCTTTAACATTTTTAGTATATTCAGAAGGTAAGTATAATGCATTCACGCTACCCCAAACAATCTAACCATCAACATCTTGGGATTGATTCCTTACTGCTGTCACATCTTCCATATTTTTGCTATGGCACATAAGAGGGAAATCAAATTTATTACTCTCTTCTTGGGTATCAAAAGATGAGCTATCCTTATGGTATGGAAAGGATTTTCCACAAGTCTCTATATTCATAGGAACAAACTGAAAAGAGACGTCTTCCTCTTTCTGAATGTATTTAAAATTTTCTCTAGAGGAAAATGGAGATGGGAAATCCAAGATATTTACCTCAACCTCATGACTCACTAGATGTGATGTGGAGATGGGAATCACGTGTGACTGAAGAGCATCTAGATATTCATCATCTTGTCGGCATCCAGTTTGTTCTCCTTCAAGATCTTTCCCCTGCTTATGTTCCACTTCAATTATTTCCTCTTTTTGACATGCATGTCCTTCTTTTTCTAGATCTTGCACTTGGGGTTTCTTCTTTATGAGGATGGCACCGTAAAAGGATCTTAGCTAGTCTGCTTGCTTTGCAACCTCTTCATTAACCTCTTTGATAGGGTTATCTTTGAAAGGTGGGATGAAGATAAAGATTTTTGAGTTATCTTCATCTCTTGCTGGAACCCATTCCTTCAAGATTTCTTGATATGTAAGGAAGACTTTCTAACATTCTTCCTCAATAGAGCCACCAACCTCCATCCTCGGGGAGGTACCTTCAGATTTATAAGAAAAGAAAACACTAAAACTATGATTCTTTCCCCAGTAGAGTCACCAAAAATTTGTTAGTGAACAGATTGTCCTGCTTTAAAGAAACATGCAAATATGACCCTGGATGCCCAAATGACAGAACAAGCTAACACCAACAGTTGGATAGGTTATCACGGGTTAATAACCTTCCTCTGAATTTTTATCGAGTACAGCTCCCCGTACAAGGTATTCAAAGAATCAAATGTAAATGCTTTTACCAGAAAGCATAAAAGGATATCAAACATCCACTCATAAGTACAACGTAGATGTGAAAATCTATACTAAAGCACGAAAAGAAGCTAAAGAACAAAAAATGACACAAAGTTCATTTTCTAAATGTTGCATCATGTAATAAGAATAAAATTGACTATTTCATCTTCCTGAAAGGATTGAAATCAGAGCCTTTAACATGACAAAAGAACAATGACATTGAACTGTAATGTTCAGAGAAAATTGAAAATGCCTCAAAGTACGAATTCAGTGGAAGGAAAAACACATTATAGCCAAAGTTAAATGCATTTCACCTCTAGCCTCCCTTCTCTAATCATGTAGACCACAAAGTATCTTGTGCACATTACAACCAAACCACTATTTTCAAGAAAGATAGAAACTCCTTTCACCATATTACATCAACTATCAAAATCCTATTTCTATCTCAGACACACAGTTCTAAAAAAGAAAAGAAAGAAAAAGCCCCTTCCATGCAATTCACAACCTCTCAAGAAAAATAGAACAGTTTTTCAAGATCTCCTCCCTGCTAACAACACACAGTCTGTAGCTGCTGGAAAAAAAAAGAAAAAAGTAGAACCCCCTGTACTCATTTTCTATCCCCTTTTATCCTTTCTGTTGTCAGGTCTTGTTCTATTTCGGGCAACTAATTCTTGATGGTTGGTTCTTTTCATATTCCCGAGAAAACTTTTAACTTTTTACCATGGGTTTTTCTTGATCATCTTTAACAAAGTTTCTGTACTTTTTCCATTCTGATGACTCCTCAATTTTATCTCCATAGGATCAAATCATCTTTAGTTATCAAAACTGATTCTTGAAATTGCCCCCTTTCACTGTCAAGTTGTCATCATCTTTTTCTATCCTCATATGATATCTAAATAACATTACCCACAAAGGATGATATAATGTTTATTAAAACATTATAATGTTATTTGCTTCTTTTCCAATCTTTATTCACGAACACTTATCATCATATACCATTGGGCAAACTTTGAATGGTGATTGTTAATTTAATTATATGAGTTGCTAGATTGGGAGCACTTAAAGAATTGACACATGTCCCTGAACACCATCATTATGTGTATTTTCCAATTTATACATGGCATTCCCTTCAGAGTTCTTTCAACCGACATGTGGTTCCATCCGAAAGACTCCTATGCATCGAGCTCTTTGTATAACAATAGTTGCCTCATTTGATCTTCAAGATCACACGATTGCATTGATGATGCTGGATGCTTAAGATTGATGTTTTTGTCTTATCGTAGCTGGTGGGTTCTTTTATCAGGCTTGTACTTGGTTTGAAAGAAAATTTATTCAAGTGTCAGGGAGCTTTATTCTTCATCTTTGGCTATCACGGTCGAACCAAAACATAGAAGAATGTTCCAGTCTTCGTATTACCATGCGGATTTTTTTTTTAAAGAAGCATTTGATGTCGGTAACACTTCAAATGGAGCTCAATTTCTATAAATTCAAGAGCCTTTATATTTCGGGTTCGATGCCACACAAGGTTGCCAAACATGCCCAAACATGTTATTCGTTCAGGTTTATGTTCTTGTTTTTGGGGAGATTGGCAAGGCTCGAGCATAAGAGCCTTTGAAATTAATAATCAACTCCTGTGCCCACGCAAAGCTCAAACCAAAATTTCTTTCGTAGCTGTAGAGATTTTCATCACACAACCCCCAATACAGATGCACATCTTCCATGTATTTTCAGGCACTTCTCCATGATGGGTGTTCTCGGCTATTGACTTCATCTTTGAGCCTGTGAGTCTGCATGAGTTCTATGATGCAATCAATTGTGACTTCTCACAATGCCAAGAACTGACGCTTGTTGCATGAACCTATTGTCTATAACAAGGATCTCTCTTCGGTGGCATAATCCAAGATTCTCATCGGTCAATTGGCGGCACCAAGATGTATCCAACCTAAGAAAATTCTCAGAGGAATTGCTTACAAATGAAAGAATAGTATTGTTATCAACCTCTTTTACGTTGTTGAGTGAAAAGATTTGATAAGATATTCCCAGAACCTGCAAATGAATGTAGCAGCAAAGATACAAAAGAGTCTTCCAAGACCATTCAAATGCATGTATATCTCATTGAACGCAAAGTCTTGAGATGGAAAGATGATCTTTTATGCATCTGTACTATACCTTTTGTAGTGCATAATAGACTCGATTGAATATGACATTTATAAAACTTACAACCCAATTTTTTTTGGCAGATTGCTTGCATTGGAGTTGAGATAATGATATTGGTTCTTCCTTGCAATTCTTTTGGGTGACACTTTGTTTGCACAGACTGTCAATGTTACTGATGCTATCTTCATGATCAACTCATCAAGGACCGGTCTTCGACTCTAGTTTTGTTACAAAGGGGACCACATGGAGTTCATTTAAAAATCAACTCTAGTGAAACACATTCTATTAAACCATTCGAAAGTTCTTCCATTGAAATCCACAATTGGTTGGAATAATGATTAAGTTCTCTCCATTTGAGATGAAAAATTAGGTCATTATATCAAGCCAACTATATGCCTGTCCTATTTTAAAATTGCACTTGCTTGTGTATTGACTAGAACTAGATCACTAACTGAATTCAAGATCTTTGGCTACCTGATATTTGTGATTCTCCAAACTAGAGGAACCCGAGCCTGCATTGATTTTGGAATTAAAGAGCATTTCTTGGGTCTTCAAATTTGAGATATTTGAGCCCAAGTTTGTATATTGGTAAGGAGAGGGATCATATTGCATTTGGAGACCATAGAAGTTGTCTATAATATTGAGACTACCAAGCCCCCAATACAGAATTTTGAATCTTTCTAAACTAACCAATATGCATTTTGAACTAAGAATCTAAACTTTGTCTTAATCTATACCTCTACATTTTTGAACTGAGCTGTGTTGAATTATCGAACTACTTTGAACTACTTTGAACTACAGTTCGAAGTGGTTCAAAGAGGTTCAATCTCTGAAACTGGAAGTTTTAAAACTGATACCACCTTGGGTACTAACACATGTGCAAGCTTGAAGATCATTTGGATGTATTTTTTTGTAATATAAAGATATAAAGGAAAGATGATATTATGCAAAGTAGTGTGTAAGTTGAATATGATATGTGAAGTGTTATGCAAATTATATGATGTGAATTTTGATGTATGATCAAAAGTATGTGAAGAGCAGTAAAAGTAAGATTAGTTATTGAAGATATCAACAATAAGAGGTTTTTGTATCTATCTTTTTTTGTATAAAGGAACTGCATTATATAAGTGCATGTTTGAGCAGTGGGCTTATCTTGCATACATTCTGTAATTGTAATGCCAACTCTTAATAGGGTTGAGGCTTTTAATAGAGCCTAGTCCTCTAAGAAGGACCAAGAGATTTTATGTACTTAATAGACTCCTAACAAGGTCAATATCCTTAAAAAGATACTTTTGTATAGTGGATTATTTTTGTGGGTACCATCCCCATCAGGCTTCTTCCTTGGCCAAGGTTCCCCTAGTTAACAAAATATGGTGTTATGAGTTCTCTTTGTGTATGATTACCTTTACTATTCATCATTGTTAGTTTACTTTTATATGCATGTTATAAAGTAATTAATGATATTTAATTATGGGAAAAAGTTTTTAGAATACTGATTCACCATCCTCTCAGTATTACCTATTTCTAACAATTGGTATTAGAGAATAGTTACTCTAAAGAGGCTTAGCATTTTGAGTAAGATCCCTATGAATATGGAACAGTTAAGAGAAATCTTGAAGAAGCCCTTGAGAAAATTGATTTTCTTACTGAAGATAGAGATAACTTGAAAGAAAGGTATGAAGATGCAAAATACTACATTGAGAAATTGAAAGATAAGATTGATCATTTAAAATCTAGAAAATAACCTAGAGAGAAGACAAAACATAGTGATGAGGTAGCAACCTTAAAGAAAGAAAATGATATTTTGAAACATGAGTTGAAGATTGTGGAACTAAAGCTAAATCTAAAGAAAGATGATAGCAAGATTGAATTAGATCTAAAATATGAGAATTTAGATATAATATCCCATCTTACAAAAGTGACATCTAAACTTGATTCTATCAAAATAGAACATGCAGAACTCGAGAAATACAATACTATTATGAAAGGAGAATTAACCTAGGTTAAAAATAAATAAAAGAAGCTATATTATATTAGTGAGAAAATTGATGAGCAATTACATTATCAAAGACCTTCCTATCACTAGTACATTTGACCCCATTTTTAGAATTTTTTTTTTGACGATTATGAAAATGGGGTCAAATTGGTTGGAATATGCAATGAAAAATATTTTTTTTTACATCCATGCTCGTGTTGGTCAAAATTTGACCAACACCAACTTCATTATATTTTGCACACATTAGTTGAGAGCTTAATTAGGTCTTTATTCAACACAGGGTTGAAGACATAGTAAACCATAAACCACTAAGAATACATTTACTTGACTTAAGAGAGAGACTGAGTACATTAATTAGGTCATGATATTGTGAATATACGCGTTAATTATATGATTGTTTCTCTTAGACCCATGGTTCATTGATGCTTGTTGTTGAGTGCTGAGAGTAGTTGAAGACTCATGGCCACAAGGATTCATATCTTGTTTTTGTTGTCGAGTGCTGAGAGTGGTTGAAGACTCGTGACCACAAGGATTTAGATTTTGTTGCATTCATCTTGTGTGAGTGATAGTCTCTATGGCAGTCTTGTAACATGGCTACTCTCATGGTGCACGACTAGTATTTTAGATTTCTTGGGCTATTGGTATGAGCTAGAAGGGACACATGAGAAAAGACTTAGGATGAGTGCTTGGTGAATGCCTAGTGAGGAGGACCAGTGCTATTTTGTAAATGGAGATTTGACGTAGGGTTTGGATTAGGGTCAAGGTCTTCTAGTAATTTTTAGGCATCCCATGTTTAACCCCATTTTAGGGTTTATTTTATTTAGAGGGTGTTAGATTTATAAAATTGTTGTAACCATTCATAAGTTTTTTAGGGTAGAGCTTGCAGAGTAAAAGATGACTATATAGTGTGCTTACTATAGCTACCAATATCTCATGTTTTTGTTTTTGTGCCATGCCTTCTGCATACTTGTAACCCTCACACATAACGTGTAGTGTTTTTAGTACAATTCTTACTTGTAACCCTTGGATAGGGACATTAAAATTGAGCTCATCTTTTCATACCTTTAGAATTTAGTGGAACCATGGTAGGGATGAGAAGAAAACACTACAGACTGACTGATATGTTAAAGCTCACAAAAAACTAAGGTATCTACTTTTCTAATTGAGTTTCTTTTAGACTAGAAAGAAGGTTACTTAATTTTACTAAATTGAGAGTTTTGGTTGCTCTTATTTATGCCTCTCTAGCTTTTGTTTTTAGTTTCATCAATCGTATTATTGATTTCTTTACAATAACTTTTATGGTACAAGTAGTTGTAAAATTTTGTGTATATTGATAGAATGTGTTGAATTTGATGGCATTAGGAAAGCTTAGGTTTTTGCTCCACCTAATTATGAATTTATGTTGAAATTTCTAGGATACTAGCTAACCACTATATGGCAGGTTAGGTTCTAGAATTACAAGTAAAATTAGATTCTATGATCACCCAATCTAAGTCATTGGATATGTACTAGTGTTTCATCTCTCTTCCAATTTGTGGTCTACATGTACATAGTTAGTTCAATAGTCTTATGGAAATACAATTGTGACTTTCCAATAAACTTGCTGCAAGTTTAAATTTTTGATCATAACACGTGCCTCATTTTGTTCTAATGTCCTTTGATGCCACTTAATTCAAGAAATTTAGATTTTCTATGGATCTATACATTTTTTTGATGAAAATGGACTAGGAATATTGTTTCTCCAAGATTGATTCAAATTCAAAATTACTATTGATCTGTGTTGGCGTTGATGAAAATAATCTAGCATCTCAAATTTTCCAAGATTCTTTTTAGCTAATTTTTATTTGGGAAATTTTCCCTGAATTTGACATCTTAAATTTGTGTTTTGCTCTATTTTGATCCAGGTATATAGAATAGGGTCAATTGCCTTTTGATCATTCTTGGATGATTTTTTTAAAGAAGCAACATTTTGGTCCCTGTTGCCCTGAAGTCATTAATGATTCACCTCATCATAAATTGTTTGGAAGTTCTTTCAAACATGGAGAAATAATGAGCTTTCTCCAATGTCCATGTTTGACTAGTTTAATATTTGTTGCTTTTAGACGAAAGCTTTCATCCAGCTAACTACTAGAATTTGACACCTTACTTTATGATCTGTGAGTTAGCTATGTGATGAAAGGTTCAACTCCTTTTTAGCAATTGATTCTATTTTCATTCTTATTTTCCAATATTCTAGCTTCTTATCTTGTGAAAGATAGCTTAGTTGATTTATTACTACTTCAAATGTCACTTACTTGCAAAAAAACACTTAGAGCACATGCAACCAGAGTAGATTGGACTCAACCAATTTGAATAATGGACTACTTGGTCTAACTTTCAATTTCTTTAGTTATGCTCATTATGCCTTGGGTTGTTGACTTTACCTTTACATTGTGGTTGGTATTTAATTACAAGCATTTGAAACATATGTTTGACCTAAAAAATGAAACATCATGATGTTAGTTACTACTAAAAATGGTTTGAGACTATCCACATTTTGGAAAAACTACCAAAGAACTATCTTGAAGTTGATTGCACTAATTAAGGAAACTATAAACAAGACTATGCATTCAATGATGGCAGTATTTTCATAACTCTCACTCAAGGATATATATACCAGTAAAAAGAGTGTTCATCAAGATTAAAAAACTATAGGAAACAACAAAAACATATACTTGACATCGAAGTTTAGTCAATATAGGAAAATCAAAGCTACACCAGTTGAACCTTTATTTCTTTGATTGTAATCTTGTATTACATAAACAAGTTGCTCTTAGCCTTATTCAGATGCAACACCTTACATTATTACTTTTGTGATTCTTTTATATTTCCATCTTGTGTCTCTTTAGTTCCACCATCTGCTTGTTTTTCATCCTTGTCAGAACTGGAGTTGTGTAAATTTGTGCTAGACCCAACACTACCATTTCCCACCCCCAATATAAATATAGGTGTTAAAGCTAAGGATTGTGGCACTAGAAATAGGCCAACCTCTTTACATGTCCACCTTGGAGCCAGAACTTGTAATGAATTTTAATAAAAAAAATTATGTTCAACTTATTGGAGGAGATCCAAGGTTGAAAATTTATGACAAGTTAATGTCAATGCCATAGCAAGGAAGGAATCAAGATATGGAGCAAATAAAGATGTTTCTATCTTTATAGTGAGTGGAATGACAGGATAGAAACAATGGCAAGAATTTGATATGGAAAGAAAACACAAAGGAAAATGGAGCTGAGCCATGTATTCCTATGACCAATTCCAACTGTCAAAGAGCAAGACTTAAAAATAATAATCATCGTACTCCAAATAATGAACTTATGGAAATGATAGACACCATACTTACTAAGTTGTGAGAAAGGATCAAGTTAATCCTTTCTCATCCTTCAATGATAAATTTCACAAAAGGATAGCTCATTCATTTGATTGATCTAGTTGTTTAGTGTAGTTCTTCCATCTATTGAACTGTAGCAATGCTCTAATTTCATAAATTATAGTTGCTTCAATTATATTGGATCTGAAAATTCAATGTGCTATCTATCCATCTATGCTTTCCCTTTGTCCCCTCTATCTCCCACACCCTTCATTCATTTTTTGTGAGGATGAGAAAGGAACTAGAAAGACTTATCTTCATACAGCTTACAATTATCTTCATAATAGCAAAGGAAGAAAGGATAAAAGGAGATTAAATTTATTTCTTATTTTCACTAATGATTTCTCTCCTTATCTAATTCCTAAGTAAACATGTTGTTGGTTATGATACGTAGTCTATAGGTGAATTCATGTGAGATAAATATATATATTGAAGTAGATTTAAAACATTTCATTAATTCTATATCAAGAAGAAAATACTATGACTTCTTGAATTTAATCAATGGTGCTTACTACATAAAAATAGATTATTTTCATTACTTGAAAGAAGGTTTTGGTTTCCCACCAAGTTGTGAAATCAATTCGAGAATCCATTGTATTTATAGTAGTTCCTTATAAGTATCATAATTGGTGTAGTATATAGCTAGCTATATCTCTATTCCAAAACTATAATGGTATGAACTTGGTTGATAATGCTTTAATGTTGTATTATAATTGCCAATGCACTTAAACAATTTCTCATATTTTATTATATTTTTAAATTGAAAAGAAAAAAACATTGGGGTATAGTCACCAAACTTGGCAAAGAAAATGTTGATCAATGCATCTATTGAAGTAGACTTAAAACATTTTATTAATGCTATATCAAGAAGAAAATACTATGACTTCTTGAATTTAATCAATGGTGCTTACTACATAAAAATAGACTATTTTCATTACTTGAAAGAAGGTTTTGGTGTTGTGAAATCAATTCGAGAACCTATTGTATTTATAGTAGCTCCTTATAAGTATCATAACTGATGTAATATATGGCCTAGCTATATCTCTATTCCAAAACTATAATGGTATGAACTTGGTTGATAATGTTTTAATGTTATATTATAACACAGATACCCATTGACAAAATCTGCAGTAAAGGACTCAAAAGTTAAATCTTTCCAATGGCCTATAATTTTGATTTGTAAGGTCCACTAAGGATTCTTAGTAATGTGAACTAGCATTCAGTGTGATGAAGTTTTAAATTTTGGTTCATTTTTCTTTCTACTTTCCCAAATAACAAGAAATGTTGGACTGAAAATGGTGCAAGATGACGATGAAAACCTTTTGGGTGATTAGACCTTAAGGAAATTTAATTATTTTCTTCCTCGTTTGGAAGAAAAAGGGTGTGACTATGTTTGCATGTGATTTTAGATATACTGTTAGTGGTAATCCTCTAGAGTTTTCATAGTAGGAAGATCCTTAGATCTTGCCTGCGTTGTGTTTTAGTGGTTTATTGTTCATCTATAAGCATTGGAAATATAGTGAGTTCTTAACAACAAAATGATAGCTAGCACAAGTTGAGGGTAATACAAATGATGAAAATGTAGCATCCTATTAGTTCTTAAATTAGTAGGATTAAATATCTCCTTATGGACTACTAGAAGGAGGACACATATATGTGGGAGTGAAGTTATTCAAAAAGTGAAAAGAGAAAATCTTAATAATGTTGAGTATAAATAAATCCAAGCCGAGCCAATCTTTCCCCATGTACCAAAAAGTGAAGATTAATAATGAGTTAGTAATAAGATCTACTGCATACTCTTTTAAATGCATACTATTTTGAATCAAGAAGGAGGAATTCTCTAATAAATTTCAACCTGAAAAAATGTTTTAATTTGATTGTTATATCTCTAATGAAGAATATACTAATGGAAAATTTATATCTAAATATTAATAGTTGGAATGGTACCATTAAATGAGAAATTTTGTTGCATATTAAATATAGCATATCTTTAATAAGTGCAACGAAGTAGGTTTCTAAATATTGCTTCTTGATGGAATTAATTCTTTTCCCACATATTATGTGTCCATTGTAGCTTGTTCTTGTTGTGGGGACAAAGCTGCAACATGTTATTGCAACACTTGCACTAGAGAATGTGACTGGAAGTAGACGTTTATCTAGTTCAAAGATCAAGCCACATGATGAATTGTTTTGGCTTAAGAAGCTAGAGTTGCTTCTTTCTCTGATCCATTTCATACTTTTCTAGATATAAAATACTATAGATTGCTTTTGTGTTTACTCTTAGTCCCTATGAAATTGAATTGGGTTGAGATAACAATGTGTTCTCTTTGGTGTGTGATTTTACAAAATGCATTTGAGTTGGCTTCATTCTTTTGGTTTTGGGTATGGATTAGAATACACATATCTATAGGAGCTCTTGGTTTTTTATTATATATTACCAAAAAGTTTTCTACATTATCTATTGTAAAATTATTTTAAGATATCTTTGTAATCACTTTTTATTTTTAATGTCTTTAATCAATGCAGTGGCAATTTGGATATAATTCTTGTTATCTTAAGAATCACATGCTTGTCTATGTACATCTAATTGTGGGGTATGAAATTGATTATTTTATCACTAATTTCTAAGATTTTCTTAGGGTCCTTTGGATGTAGCTTATGTCTATTATTTTGATGAACAAATTTGCGGGGCAGTTTCTTTGTAGCTTCAATACTCTACCACTTCATGCACTTGCTACTTAGGTAATCCACACACTACTTACCATTTTAGGTATTTTAGAAGGCCTTCAGATTGCTTTTGTAGACATATAAATGAGAAGACACACATACATCACACTTTTCACAAGGGCTACACAGATTCATCTTTGGTCTGTCGAATTCTTAATCTCCCACCTTGATTTTTGCATGTACCTCTGTCCCTCTCTGTCCCTCTCTCTTCTCTCTATGCATCATTTCCTACAAAAATTAAAATAGAATGTTCCAGCTGTAGTGTTTCTAGACTCTAGTGTTTTTGTTATTGGTTCCTTTATTCTCCTATAGGTAAACTATATCATATCTATACTAATGCTTTTGAGGGTGACTGACAGACAATATTGACTATTCTTGGCTTCAAGCATATTATATGTGGGTAAGCCTTATTTTGGTTTCTTCAAAATTTTAATATGCTTCATGAAAAGTAGGTTTTTAAATTTATTTTTATTTTTGCCACCTTGATAAGATTTACTATTTATGGTAGGTTGGTCATTATTGGATGGTTTCTTGTGACGAGAACATTTGTTCTCAACAGTGTGTTTATTGCACTTAATAAGTAAGTTCCCATTTGTTGAATGTGAGTTTATTATAAATGTTGTGATTATTAATCTATATCTACTCTGCCTTTGAGTTTTTTTGGTTGAAACTAGGATTCTAAAATTTTTTGGTGAAAAGAGATTTAGATTTAAAAGGGGTTAGTATTATTTCTATAAAGATTAGGATCTTAAAATCTTTTTACTAGAGATAAAATTTGAGGCTTGATTACAGGGTTGTTCAATTATCAATGAAAGTAACAAATAGCCTTATTAGCTAGAGTTACTTTTGTATCTATGAGGCTTTAAAATGACTAGAGCATGGATATTTGGACCTTTCTTGAGGGGATCTATAGCCATTGGATTATACCTATTTATATTGATTTTCTTCCTTTGTGGCTATCTTCATATGAAGATTATTATAGATAGAATAGTATAGTATTCTTTCTCTAGGTTTTCACTTCAAGTGTTATACTTTATTTGATAGTCTTATACCTCAACCTTGGTCTTATACCTCAATCCTAGTGTTTTTTTGTAAATCTAAAAGGATGAAGCTTGAAAACTTGATTTTAGGTCCTAGGGTATAACACACATTTCCAAATTTGCAGTAGATTTTTTCTGAGATATCTCAATATTTGAAAGTTGAAATGTCTCCTTCCATATTCCCCAAATAATTTTTCCTATTTAATTCTCCTAATCTAACATTCTCTTTATTTCAATATTCATATTGATCTTGATTTGATTCAGCTATACAAGAAACAATAAAATAATGATGGAACTAAGCCTTTTTAGAGATTGGATTTTTTCATTCATTCATACCTTTTTCTTTTTTAATAAACCTTGCACTACTCACTTTTATTAGGGAATGAAATGGTTATTAGATGTTGGCAAATACTTATGCTCTTATGCTTTAGTAGCTAAATTGTTTTTGGATACAAAGGAAGTGTTATGCTTCACTAGGTGATCACCAGTAAGGGGGTCAGACTTGATTGAGAGGTGAGACTAAAATAGGAATTGTATAAACAAATAACTAAAATTTTCTATAAAGGGTCCCCTTATTTGGGTTTAGCTTTAACCAAAGATAGAGATAAAGAAGGAAAAATCCAATAGAAAGAAGGAAAAATCCAATAGGGAGAAAGAACATAACTTAATATTGATGATGATGATGAGATTTTTGAAGACATGTGATGTTGAGACTTTTTGGGTGCTTATTGACATTATTATTTTTAATTTTAATAATGAAGTTAGAACATTTCCCTCTAAATATTGGAGAGTCTTTAAATTGACATTGCAGAGCTGATTGGGACATTTTTCATGACATTTAATAGATTTGCATTACAATATTTTAAATATTTATGGTAGTTTAGTTAATTTTAAGATGTTGTGTGGTATTTTGAGTTTAATTAGTACTTATGTGATATTCTAAACTTAATATCTACTACAAATTTGAATAAATTTGTGATTTTACATGTTTGTTTGTGGATGAACCCAACCCCAGAAGCTTTTGGCAGAGTTATTGAACCTAAATTAGAACCATTAATTTTGATGTCATTCATGAGCATAGAAGAGAGGCCTATTTATTAATTCTGCTATAGGATTACTACTTGGATTGAAATTTTGATGCTAGCCTTTGTTCTTGTCTGGTGTATGCCAAGAAAATTTGTCTAATTTGGCTTGTGTATTTTTAGTGAGGATCCTTGTATGGGATTGGTTTTTGAATTTGCATTTGAATACATGCCCTTTATTAGTTGTACAACTTTTTGAATCCTCCACTATAAGTTCCCCTTCAACAGCCATGGTAACTTCATCATATTGCCACTTCTAAGGTCTTGAAGTGTTTCCCTGTTTGATTTTTAGAATAATCTTTCCTTGAGGAAAACATTGCTATATAATATGTTTTGATCTTTTAGTCATCTTCATTAGTTGATGCATTAATAAAATTAGTCATTGCTATCAAGATTAGTCAAGGCATGTTGCTGATAACACCTAAGTAACTTTAACATTGTGACATCTCTTTGAGGCATTTTGCAAATAATTAAGATACATTGTCTATAACTCCACATTTTGCAAACATCTAGGACTTCTAGAAATTATAGGATCATTTTAGTTAAATTTGAAAACATTAATCAACAATTTCCATATCTGTAGATATAAACATTAACTACAACATGTCCAATTTATTTGCAGATATATTTTCTTGTGAAAAAAGACCACGTCTGACAATATGAACCCATAACAAAATAATGAGACAATGGCTGCATTGTGGGCTCAGTTTCGAAGAAAACCTGATAAATTTTATTATCCTTGCAAAAAGTGTAAGGGCTTAAAGAATCAAAGAATTCTAATAACAATAGACTAGAGTCATTATAAGCAACATGGTCACATTGAAGGGGTCATAATTTTTGTCCATTGCTGAATGTGGATTTCCTACTGGAGGAACATGGAGTGGTGAATATCTAAGTTGAGGATAACACTTCCATGGAAGAAGATGATAATGTGCTAGAGGACATGATTAAAGAAGATGGTATTGGGGTCACTAATAGATTTGGCATTGATTTGCAATGGCTATGTGTCGCAATTATTACAGCAATGTGTCGCCACTGCGACAGACATAGACGTCGTAGTTATTTAGTCAAAATTTACGACATCTACCCTTGCCATCACAATTGCAATGCCTATACATCGCTATGCAACCACCTTGTTGTCCTGTCATCCTCGTTGCAATTCTTGTGTTTTTTGTCACAATTGCGACAGGGTTGCCATCACACCTATAGCAACCCCGTTGCAATTGGAGGGTAGGTGTGATGGCAACCGCGTCACAATTCAGGTGTTTTCCATTGCAATTGCGACGCCAACCCCTCCAATTGCGTCGGGGTTACTGTACGTGCGACGGAAATGCCGTTGCAATTGCGATGGTTGAAGGATTAAAACAAAAATAAATAAATTTTGTGCTTTAAGCTGTCCTTCAATTGATATTTGGATACCTTTATTGAGGGTTTATCCAGTAGGACCAGTGCTGCTTCCATAGGCAAGCCATGCATTATGCTAGAAAGGGCTAAGAGTACTTTGTCTCAAAATGAAGCTCTTTTTAGCCTGGAACTAGCTTGCTCAAACTATCTACTAGTGCCATGTTTTTCCTGTGATAGGAAAATGTACAAGATAGAAAATAAAATGTAAAATCCATTGGAACAGGCTGAAGAGATCAATAAGGCAAACTCACTCACCTATACAATTCTAATGATTTATAGATTTCACTAAAGTTGACACCTAGACGGTGCTCTTCTAACATAGAAGTTACTTCCAGCATCCACGTAGCTGGATTATAACCTTCCTACATGAATCATTTTCAATTAGCTGAAACATATAAGATGATTGCAGCTAGTGCTTGACTCTTAAGCTCAACGTATTGAGAATGTTTGCTAAAAGCTTAGTGGTCAACACTATCCGGCATGACCAATTCCTTGTATATAAAATCAACTTCCTATTGGTTCTAGTACAATAAACTATGACTACTTACAACTCCAAAATTCAAATTGCTCATCAAAAGGTACCAGATTCAGATCTAAATCTCTCAACAGAATAATACCATAGTGGATGGCATCTTACTGAAAAATATTCTATAAGTTTGTTAGAATTGTGACCAAGTGGACCTGCATAGATAAGCTGACCTCCTCGCTTCATTAAAAATAGCTACAACATATTTCATTTAGCTTAAGAAGATGCCAATTTCAAATGCTTCACAAAGCTATTTTAAGAAAACCAAATCTTTACCTCGTCAAATACCTCGAAGATATCAATACTAGGTTGATGGATTGTGCAAACAATAGTTCTCCCCGTGTCAACTATATTTCTTACTGTTCTCATAATTATAGTTGCTGCTCGAGCATCCAAGCCTGAAGTTGGCTCATCCATGAATATAATTGAAGGATTAGCCACAAGCTCTACTGCTATTGTTAACCGCTTACGCTATTCAATAGATAGGCCATTCAGTCTAGGAAGCCCAACCAAGGCACCTCTCAAAGAAGTGAGCTCCACAAGTTCCATTACTTCATCCACAAACATCTGAACATTGAATTTCACATTGTAATATTACATATATAATTAAATAGAATAAAAAAAAATTAGAGCAATGAGGCTAGAGTAGGAATTTAGAATATTAAAAAACAAATAAAAAAGATGGTGCCAAAAGAATTCCAGATTAATTCATTGGGAGTTCAATTTAGAAGGAGATTGTTACAGTGAATATTTTCGTAACACTTATCAAATCTTTGGTAGCCAACAACCTCTTTTCACTGGACTTCAACTAGGTTGTTTATCCAGCAGTAGTGAGTCAAGGCATTAATAACGAGAAGTCAAATGGAGATCCTGATATTCAATGCTCACAAGATCAAAATAGCTTTCGTGTATACACCAAATTTATGGTTGGAAATGAAACTAGGGCTAGGTTTGAGGCACCTACCAAGCTTCTGCATGCTCAATCTGTCAAGTAGATGAGGACACTACCAATAATCTATTTCTCAATTGTAAGTGGACTGTTCAAATTTGGTGTCTACACAGCTATGATTCTCTATAGCCATGCTTGGATTGATGATCCAGATATCAAGAGATTTAAATTTAATTGTGTTATATCCATAGTAACAATATGGTTAATAAATTAGAGGTAAGCATTAATTAGAGAGAGATGCCTATGTTCCAATTATGACAATACAAGGAAGCAAGTGGGGAAATGATTATGAACCATCTTCTCCAGTGAGTGATTTGAACTGCTCTCACAACTCCTAAGTTGCCAAATTGGAATCATAATTGGGAATGGGTAGTTGCATACAACATACCAATACAAAAATGTTTTTTGGGGCTGGGTAACTCCATACAAAAAAAAACAAAACAAAAAAGTTACATTAATTTATTTCATTAAGTATCCTATACAACTAAATAGTAAATATACACAGTTAACAATACTTAATCATACTATAAAATAATCTGTACATAAATTGTAAGACTAAAATATCCAAGGTAACATATTTACACAATTTGGTTACTTCAGGAAAAGATGGTGACTTATTTCAATTTGGAATATGTATCAAGTCTCAAGTCTATCTGTGATATCTTATTGAGAACAAAAATATGCATAACCTTGCAATGAAACACGGTAGTACAAGCCTTCCATAGAATATTCAACTATATGTTCAAAAGAGTTAATGCATATACTGTTATTGCTTGGTGTTTTCAAATTTGTTAGTACTGTAATTGTTGAATAAGCAATATAATTGATAAATTGTTATATTATCTCTGTAAAAGAAGTGACAGATTTAAACCAGAGAAGCAATAATTTGCAAAATCACTGATTATACCTGATTAATCATGATTGTGGAGCCAACCAATATCTTCCCCGAAAAAATCTCAATTCATGTTTCCTTCCTTACAAAAACAATAGATATATGTAAGATTAGATATAATGATTAGTTCAAAGCCAGATTCAATGAAAAATAGTATTTTGCACCACTAACCCTGTTCAAGGAAATCACTCTGCACATCACCATCATAATTTTTGCATGCCCAAACATAGGCACCATCACTCTTCAAATCATAGGCTACCATGTCATCAATAAGCCTATGCTCATACCTGTTCATGAATCAATCATTGAAAGAAGTTATTGTGTGCCCGACAGAATCAAGATAATCAACATTGCAATCTTCATATTATTGTGCCAAGAAACAAAACCAACCAGATTCCTGCTGCATCATATTTATCTTTCCAATTGGCCTCATATACCTCCTGGAAGATATCAAACCTACCAATTTAAGTCACATATAAGAAGAATCTCCGAGAATATGAGGATCCTTAAGCTAGAGAATCATAAAGAATGATAACATGGGAAGTAAGGTGTGTTAGAGAAAAAGGTAAAAATAAGATCATCAATCCTTGTATTGATTTGAAAACATACCTTCCATCATATTTTTTTAAAATTGTTTTTTTAGTACTCAGGTAAAGTGGCCATTTCTTCTCATAAGTTGTTGCCATTGGTGCATCAACAAATGCACGAATAGACTGCACAGAAATAATTTTATGTGCATCAATACCTAATTTCTTCTCATAAGCTGTTGCCATTGATGCATCAATACCTATGACCAATCACGGAACACTCTAAACAAATCAAATCTAGAAATTTTACCTTCTTATCAGCCACCTGGAAGGGTTTCAAGGCTGCACACGAGCGCTCCTTCTGACCAGGCAGTGTAAGATGTATGGGCATCAAACTAGCTATATATTTACATCTAACATGAAAACTATAAGGTCTGTCTGGTTCTGATGTTTACTTACAAGTCCATGATCAAATTAGGAATGAAAAGATACAAACTTTGGTCTACACGAAAATTTAATACACACAAAACTGAAATACCAGCAATATCTATTGTGGGGCTAGATGGATTTATACCTATTTGGGCCTACTTGCATCTTCAAATATGGGATGCTTGGAAGATTGAAACTGGGTAGAGGATGCATTTTGCATAGGAGGACTACTCATTTTCTCATAGCAATGGATAGAGAAAAGAGAAAGAGAAAGATGAATCTCATCCTTACCCCAAGATTGAGTCTTTGCACTGTGCTTTTTATTCAGACTAGGCTTTGATAAGAAGGGAGACAAGGCTTGAGAAGGCAATGGACATGGCGAAGAAGAAGAAGAAGTAGATGGATTAAGCATAGGCCAAAGGGAAAGAGAATATAGTTTCTGAAATCCACCAAGAGCCAAAACAACTTGTCATCTTGTGCAGCTTTATGCCATATCCTATTAACACATGAGGTTGTTGCCAGTGTTCTTGCATCCATGTATCAGTGTAATTGGGAGCCTCCGAGATGACTTCAGGGAGATCAAAATTAAAGCATTTGATATTGGGGAAGGAGCGAGAAATAATGGATCTTGCACTTTGAGTGCATTTTACATCATTTAGGGGCTTTAATAGCCTATTACATCATGTAAACACTACCATCCACCCATAACTCTTCCTAGGACACCCTAGGACTTCAAATGACCCCTTACATCATATAGACTCCCTATTTGTGCCAATTTGAGCTTCACTTACATCTTATTGAGCTTCACTTTGTTTCGAGAATAGTTTAATATTCTCTACTAAATAGGGACAACCACATGAAGGTGGAAGCTCATTTGGCCCCACCCGCCTCCCCCTAACATCACTCTACATTCCCCATTAAAATCTAACATTCATTCATTCTTTCAACCATTAATAAAATGTAACATTCAATCAATATCACATGATAACATTCAATCAATATCACATGATAACATTCATTAACACATTAGATTCGTTAACATGCAACATTCATCAATATTCTGCATTAACACATAATTCATGAACATTCATTAGCACATAATTAAATTCATTGAGACATAAAATACAGTCATTATCAATTAAGGTATTTAGTGACAATCATTTCTTTTTTTTCTTTCTATTTCTTTTTTCTATGTAAGCTCTAAGAGGAGCATCAGTGTCATCATCAATTCCCCCCTCATCAGTTGTTCTGTTCTCTATTCTTGATGATCTCAAATTCCTATGCTATTGCAAAGGGGGGTCCTTTGCAATAACAAATAAAAGAGTTAAATTAAAAATAATTTATTATAATTGTTACAAGTATTTAATTATTTTAAATAACATAACTGTGTCTCTTTACTTGATCTGACCACATCATTTTGTCTGGACTCAACGTCAACACAATCATGAACATTGACCCCTCAATCCTCTATAGCTGCTATACAAAATGTTATGTTAATACAAACACAAATTGCAATTACATATAAAAAATTTAATAGAAAATGTATACCTCCACCACTGGGATGCACATCATGCGAACCTTCGACATCCACAGATTGTGTAGAAGGATTGTCAAGCTGCATTCCAACATCCTACGCATTGTTATCATTGCTTGCTTAAAACAGATATAATCACTTTATATTGGAACTTAACATCAAATAGACTAATTGGTAAAGTATTCAATTTGAAATAAATTTCATTTAGCTTATTTACCTGTGGCTGAGATGCATCAGTATTAGAACCTTCCACACTAATTTCAGCTCGTAGCCGTTCAGCCACGGCTCTATAGCCTTGTTGGAAGCCAATTCTCTTATCGTCTTCTATGAGGCATCTCTTGAACTTTGAGCCCTGTATTTTTGTGTGGTATGGTGAATTTTACTTGCATTGTTTCATCAACCAATGGAGGGTAGTTAAAATATCAACAGAAAATCATCTATATCCATCACAATATAATAGGAGAAAAATTGAGCAGTTTTGATGGAGCAATCTACTATATAAATGTTGCGTGTTTGTATGGTTTGCTTGTACCAACATATTTTCTCCAAATTCTTAAGTTGGGTAAGAGTTAGTTCAGCTCTTTGGAAATAAAAATGGCTTCAAGTGCTGCTGCATTCCCTCATTCTTTCAATCACTGCCTTTATTCTCAACTATTGGAGGAAAATTTAGTCAAGGGTGAGATTTTAAATAATGTCATATTAGTGAATCACAAGTTTTCTTCACTAATCTAGATTGCAGAGTCTTGACTTCAATTGTTGAATTGTTTATATTGAATATGAAAATCCACTACCATTATTATATTCTATTGACCTATTTATAATTGATAAGCTAAATAAGGGAGTCCTAGCATTTCCCTTCACATTATATAAAAAATTTGATACAATTTTTCAATTACTAATACTTACAACTCTTGCTTGAATTTTCAAAAAACCACCAGAGCCGAGCTTGTGTGTCCCGTGCTTTTCTAGTCTTGCCTTTGTTGCCTTTGATGTGTCAGGCAATCTATGAAAAGTTTGAAACATGTTAGATAGTATAAATATGGAGGTTAATTAGTACATAATTAGATTCTCAACAGTATCACATACCTTGCTGTACTCTCCACTAGTGTAATATTATTTTTCTTGTCAGCTTTATACTTTCCATCCAAAATTAGAGCCTGCCACTCAGCCTCAGGAACATAGGGTGGACGCTCGTACCTGGGGTTATCCCATAAATTTTTTCTGTATTGGTCCCTAATATACTTCAAACATAAACCAACTTTTTCAAGGAGCTTGTTTCTCTCGAATGCACAAGGTCCAAAGAGTTGGGTCATGCTCTCTATAAGATCATCCTTCAACGGTTTGCGTTGGTGATTCCACCTTTTAAGTAAAAAAAAAACATGTTAGACTCATAAATGAAGTGAAGCTACCTTTAATATAGTTCAAGAAATGGATGAAAAGGAAAACTATTATAGCAATGATATGAAATCAAAATAGTGGTTTGGGGTTTTAGTTAGGATATGATGTTCCACCAGGTACACATGGTGGGCCCAAATATTCACAAACACTCATCACCAAGTTTTCTCCAAAAAAGATCATTCCCTACAAAAAAATCATGGGATCATTAGTCGATGAAGAGTGATCAAAAACTAAATTACTATTATATCATTATAGAATAATAATAACTTTAAAGTACCTAGAACTTTGGCTACTTTTAATGGAATGCCTTCATCGTCGCTAACGATCAATGTGACATCCTTCACTATTCTCGTACTAGGAACATAGGAATATCCAGGAAATGATGTTGCAGGTCCTATTGCAAAAAGTTTAATAAGTGTCATAAGTCTTTGTCACGATCGAAGTATAAAAGAACAAATGATAATTGATGTTATAAAGTTGTAAAAAAGAAACTGTTTGTTGCTGTCATAAGAGAGAAAAAGAGGGATTTGCGTACCAGCAAATGGTGCAACAGTCGATGCATGTAAGCTGCATGTTGCTGACTCAGCAGTCAGAAAGAGATTTGTGGTTGTCCTCGATGGAGGCGGCGTCATCGTAGGATTCAATTGATGTGAAGCTGAAGAATAAAATTGTTAGAGCATGCATAAATATAGAATGTGTGGACTAGCATGGACAAGATTGTTAGAGCATTAAAAAAAAGGATTGTTCGAGCATGTATTGTCAATGATTATGATCATTCCTATATATATTCAGTGGAGAACAAAAGTGGGGAATGGAACATGCGATCTACCTGAACCACCTGCAGCACCCTCATCATGGGAACGGGGCTCGAAATCAAGCAAAAAACTCTGTAAAGATAACGCATCCATATTTTAATTAATGCCATAAAAGAGCATAACATAAAAACCATTATTGAACTCTTGTTATAATTAAAAATTTCATTAATACTTACTTTTAAGGACTCAGAGGTGTGCAACAATTCAGATGCCCTATCTTTTATTTGTTGAGTCATAGGCTTTATGGTTGCCAAATGTAGAATCTCTTTGCTAATTTTCTTTAAATTAATTTTAATCGAACTGATCGGGTCATCGGTCTTTGCTAAATCGATATAGAAAGGGTCCTCCTCAGGGGGCGCCTGCTGAGGGACTACAGGTTCCTTTCCCTCCCTCCGACCACTAGCCCTCTATGAAAACAATAATATTAGTATTATCAAAATTACTCCAAAAAAATAAAGAAAACAACATTAAAAAAATAACATTTTTCTTCTATCTAGTTTGCACAATTACAAATGAGTTTTACCTGCTCATGTGTAGATGAGCCGGGAGCATCGTCAGCATCCCCTCCGGGTGGTTGCTCAATATTGTGCCCCTGTGTCAAAGATGAAATATAAAAATGTTAGCCAAAAATTTATTGACTAAATGGTATGTTGGAGTCATTGATTAGAAGTTGGTTTAATAGTATGTACCACCCCCATGATAGTAGCCTCGTTTGTATCTATGTGGTTCAAATTGTAATCAATAATAAGATCTTCCCCTGCACGTATTGATTTTATCGCACAGATGAATACACGATTTCCCTTGCGCGCCTCAAATATGCAATTGGGTTGCTTTATAGTTGACCCAAGTCATGTACTATATATAAAACTTGCAATATTCCCTGTTGCTTTTGGCCTTCCATCAATGTATATAGCCACACTTTTACTTTGATTATTGTCTTGCTGTTGTATATAATTTGCCGAGAGGGCATAACTATGCATACTTTTTTTATATTTAACAATATGCATCCAACTTTTGTAATCGTAACATGGTCAAACATACTCCATCAATTCAGAAACTTTGTTGTAAGACACCTTTATGCCATCCATAGAAAATAGGCCCAAACCATGTAGTGACGATGGTGCTATGCGATATATCCTCTCGTTAACACAAAAATCAGTGTTTATTGGAGGAAGTTCCTTGGGTACCCAATGTTTTTGTAAATGTTGGTACCTCAAGGGCACCTCGATGTTGCCTTCCATCTCATCATCATAAGAACATGACCCCCCTTGAGCAAGGAAAAATTTCATGCATTTATTGAATTTCCTTCTAGTCCTTTGACCTCTAGTCAATCTCCCTATTCTAGATAAACTACATGTCTCACTTTCCTCTTCTATTCCTATATTTCTTTCACTTGAGGAAGACACTTCTGACAAATACCTATTCGCTGGTACCTAAAAATGGGAGAGATCTTAGAAGACATCAATCTTACTATTGATAAGTGTATTAAATAGACTGTCTATAAGGAGTATTGACTTATACCTGTCGATCCATGAGATTGTGCGGGATGCTCCTGAAAGGGGTTCAATTTCTTGCAAATGTAATTCAATTATCGTGAGCATAATCACATCATAATCATAATCACATCCATCATTAGCATCACATAAAAATTAAAAACATTAAAAGGTACACAATAAAACACTTAAATCAGGCTCACATTATAAGCCTACTAGGGAAGTAGGCCTAGTGAAGGGCTAAAACTGGGTTTTTGTATCAGTTGATGAGTTGTGGGCTTAGTCACCTTGGGGACATGCTATTTGAAGTTGTTTGATGTGTGTGGAGGTGGAGGAAACACCTAGACTAAAGCAACTTGCATAACATTTTGAAATTCAGTTAGATATTTTATATTAATTAAGATAACTGTAATTTCTTCCAAAACCCATTATAATAATTTTAAAATGGATTATTGGTTTCTTTTTACTTACCGTGTAAATCCCATAGATCCAAATACATGTACTGAAATAAGTTTTCTAGTTTTAGTCTGTAAATCAACATAATGATACAATGTTATTCCTATTCTAAAATGAAATGTTAGAGATACTTGAATTATTAACCAACAAATTGGGTAAGCACTTATATTATGTTTTCCCTATGAATTATATTCTAGGTACAACTCCCTTTGATAGATATTTAATGAATTCCCTTTTCTAAACTAAACACTTACAAATGCTTTTGACCTGAAAGAAAATAAGGCTCAATACATTCACGCATTAATATGTGTTTTAAATAGTTTTATTTAATTAATTTATATTAATAGTTAATTTAGATTAGCAGTATTCTATTTGTAGTTGAAACTTGTAGCTTTTAAATAGATAATGAATAAACTATGTAACCATATATATAAGACAAATATATTTCTATCAAGAAATGAATATTAAATAGATTAAGGATTGATGGCATACCTCTAAATTCCATCATCATCATCCTCATCGTCGTCATCATCATCATCATCATCATCCTTGTCATCATCATCATCGTCGTCATCATCATCCTCCTTGCCATCATCGTCGTCGTCATTGTCATCATCGTCGTCATCATCAACATCATCATCAACATCAACATCATCTTCATCATCATCATCAGTAGCAGAATCATCATCATCATCTTCTTCTACTTCTTCATGAAAATTTGTGTCAGGAACATCATCCAATAACTATTGATCGTGATCACCATCTACATCATCTTCTACTTCTTCGGTATCTTCTTCTTCCATCGCATTATAATTTATTGGCCTTCCTCTTGGTTCATGTCTAACAACAAATGACCAACCCGGTTTATGTGGAACCTCTGAGTAAAATACCTGCTCACATTGGCTTGGAAGAACATAAGGCTCATCCCCAACTGGCTCAAACGACCTTGTATTAACCATTGTAAATCCATTATCATGTTCAATAACAGTTCTATATGGATCATTTGGATTAAGTCGTAGCCTGTACCATTTGACAATGAAGAGTACTAATTTGAAGGAACTAAAGTCACACTCAATTATCTCATCCAAAATGCCATAGTATCAATTTTCAGACTCTTGAGGATGTAAGTCATTTCTAGATGAAATATTAGTCACTTGAAAGACTGCAGTTATTCCTGAATCACAAATTTTCTTCGTGTCATCCAACACTTTGATGCAAAATTTTTGACCATTACAGAACATAGCCTTGTGGTGTTTAACCTGCAATAATATGTGAAACATATCAAAATTATTGTATCGTGAGTTGATAAACATACGGGTGATTAATAAATTTGTACGTACCTAGAAATCTCTTGAACCATGTGCTAAATCTATTTCCCTTTGTGTAACATTGGAATCTCCATTACGATGAGCTTCTTTAACCAATGAAGATACACCTTCCCATATTAATGTGCGACCAGAATGTTGACATCATTCAATCCATACCGTCATCCAATCAAGATTGTTTGCAATATACAAATGCAGTGCATCCCACTCTCGAGCACCTGTACAAAAAAAAAATAGACAACTTACAACCGATTTATTTTGAAGATTAAGAAATAATTTATTATAATAAAATCTTATAATTTATTACCTCTCACTTTCCTCAATGTACCTTTCCGCATCAAGTACTCCCCTTCTAATTTTTTAAAAGGCTCAAGATCCCAAATGCGATCTACATGGATATTTGATGCAAACTTAGGAAGATATTCAGTAATGTACACCATAGTCTGGTATACCATATATCCCTCTACCATAGAACCCTCAGGATGTTCTCTTTGTCGAACCAAAGCCTTCAAATATTTTAAATGCCTCTCAACCATCCACATTGACCTAGTGTGTACAGGTCCACACAATTCAATCTCCTCAACTAGGTGTATGAGGTAGTGTTCCTGTGCATTGAAAAAAGTTGGAGGTAGACACTTTTGCATTTCACACAATAAATGAGGAATTCTTCTCTTCCAATAGTTTATATCTTCTTTATGGATTTCTTTAGATGACAACCACCTACATTAAGAGATTCAAGTCACAAAAAATATATAGATATGAGACTTTACAAAATAATATACAATAGATTACATAGCAAGAAAAACAAATCACGAATATAATAAATATATACAAAAAATTGAACAGATATTATTGCTTACCTCATATATTTTTCAAGATCGTATATCACTTGTTTGATGTTATTGTTGAAGTGCTCTGGGAGAGATAGAGGAAGCACGTACTGCAGTAATTATAAACCAATCATTTCATTGTTTTCTAACATAACATAACGAACAATTCACGTAGTTTATGAATATATTGTAAATACAGAAGAACATAACTTACCTTGACGAAAGTATGCCAATCATGCATTTTGAGCCTTGGCCCAAATTCACTTTTTTTTGATATGAGATTGTTTATGTTCGCAGCAAATCCTGTGGGAAATTGAATTTTTTGTATGACTTCTTTTATGGCATCACTTTGCTGCTCCGTTAATAACCATGGAAGAGCACTTATATTAATCTGATCTCTATTGCTATTTGAGTGAATGAAAATTTTCAATGCATGATTGGATTCATGTATGTCATTACAAATTTTGACAATTTTTTCTTTGTCACGCCTTCCATCCAATATTTTCCACAATGTCTCTGTTATATTCTTTCCAATATGCATAGTATCAAACAAATGCACAATTTGTAAGTGCTCATAGTAGGGCAACCTACTAAATTGTCTGGGATAGCTTTTTAGTCCCTTTGGAAGGTTGTCAGTATTGCCTTGACGACCTTCATGATCATCAATTACACAATTAGTCAACAAAAATCACAATAGAAATATATAAATTACAAACATAAACCATTAGGTGGAACAACATTACCTCGACGATTAATTCTATTATATTCCAACTTCCATAGGTGAGGTGTCATTCTTCGCGGCTTTGATGTAGTCTCTTCTTTCCCATTGAAAAGATGTTTTTTCGTACTTCGACACTTATGATTCCTGTGGAGGAAGTGTCTACACTCATCAAACACCTGCTTTCCTAAACTTTTTGAATGATGAGATTTCATCTTTGGACCACAAACTGGACATGCAAATTTTCCCTTTGTTTGAAGACCTACAAGATAATGATGTAATTGGATTATTAAATATGTTGATTTTTATAATTAGAATTATTGTGCGCAACTTGAATTCACTATAACATACCACAAAAATGTGTTAGCCCTGGGGCATCATGTATTGTCCATGCAAGTATTGCGGGGAATTGAAATTGTCTTTGTCGTATTGGTCTAGACACGTCATACATAGTGACACCATTCCATAACTCCACCAACTCGTCGGTAAGAGGCTCAATATATAGATTCATATCTTTTACTTGATATTTACCTACTTGAATGAACAGTAACATTACATAGTTATTGTGATTATTTTACTGCAAGATTTGTAAGTACGTGTAAATTAATAACTATCAAATGATAAGATACCTGGAACAATCATTGCTAGCATAATGTGCTCCCTCTTTATTGAAATCCACGGAGGAATGTTATTGTTGATAACAAAAATAGGCCACACCGAGTAAACAGATCTCATCTCTCCAAATGGATTGACACCGTCCGCTGCCAATGAAAGCCTGAGATTACGAGGTTCTTCTTTGAAGTGTTGCCACTTTTCCTCTATGTGCATAAATGCTGAACCATCCATAGGAATTCGAATAATGTCATCTTGAATTCTATTGCGTGCATGATAATCCATAAATTGAGCCAAGGTACTACACCTGAATAATTGTCCCATCCATGGAATAATGGGGATGTAGCGAAGAACCTTTTGAGGCACCTTTTTTGTTAGTCGATCTGTTCGATATCTACTCGTATGACATACAAGGCATTGTGTTGCAAATTTATGTTCTTTATAATATATAATATGATCATTGGGACAAGCATGTATTGCTTCATACTCCATTCCAATATCTTTCATAATAGCAGTTAATTCTCGATATGGGCAAGGTAGAATATTTGATGATGGTAACAGAAACTCGCCTATCAATCTACAACAAAAAATATAAGTTGTTAATATAAACAATATTAGTGGTACATTATTCACCCTTTATTAACTATAAAGACATATATGACATACCTTAACATACGTGACATTGTTATGTTGGATAAACCATTCATAACCTTCAAGTTCAACAACAACAATACAATAGAGAGAAGAGTTGTTTGGGAGTCTTTGTATAGGGGCTTGTATGCCTTCTGAAGTAGAGGTACATCGAGGCTATCATCATCATCATAATCAAATACGCTTGGACTAGATGTGTCATGGATCAATGTATTTATACCATCCTCTTCAATTGTGTTTTCTGGCACATGATCGTCATCTTCCATGGGATCATTATCTTCACCTTGGATATTTGCACCTCCATGTTCCTCCACTTCGAAAACCATACTCTTTGAATTGTTGTGGTTCATATCATGCACTTCCCTGGGAAGATCAACCTATATAAAATTGATTAACATAAATAAACCATGATCATCAACTCATCATCAAGTGATTTTATATGTATATAAATTGTTAAAATGATATAATGAACAACTTACCAGTGGATGATAGTCATGCCCCCCTTCAATGTGACCATTCTCCCTACAATGTCTCTTAACTATTTTGATTAGCAGTCTTCTACAGTTTAAGCCCTTACAAATATTGCAAGGACAATAACATTTCCATCACCTTTTCTTTTCAAGTTAGACCACAATCTAGCGATTGTCTCCCTGGTTTGTTCTTCACTTATATTATCTGACATGATCGTTCTTTGCAGGAAGCAAAAATTGAGCTATGAAAACTTTGATCTACTGCAACTTTCAAAAACTAAGCAAAACTGTCAAAAGTACACAAATCTTCTTAGACCTAGCTAAATACTTTAATATTTTAAAAATACTTTCTTTGACTTTATTCCTAAGATTATTTGTAAAACTTTGACCAACTGCCTCAAGGTCTTATTTCAAGAGAACTTACAACATTAATCCACTAAAAGAAATTTCAAAACATATAAGCTAAAAGTCTAGTTAAAATATACATTAGAATAAAAAAAAAACAATTTTCATACCCGAGCGCGCGGCTATAACTCGTGCAACAGCCTTCTTTCTTAGCTGTAGAAGCTCTCCAGCAATCAAATTATACAAACTACAAGGCCTAACAAAAATTTCAAAACATATAAGCTACAAGTAAATAGCCATCTCCTCTAATCTGGACTCCAAACACGAGGGGGCATTCACATACTCTTCCCCTAAAGGTATCCTGAAGAACAAAAGCCACTATTCTTGAGTTTGTGAATTGCACCTCGAGATGAATGAAGCTTAAAAGGAATGAAAATTGTTTTCATCCATTTAAATCAGGATGTAATATTTATTCATAAGTATATACCTTGCAAGCACTTAAAATTGTTGTTATATGTGTTGTGGGAAAAGAAGAATTTTATACTTATGTGTATAGACGCACTTATGTAATGAAGATTTTACTGCAAATGGAATGAACCTAGGGGTGGATTGGTAAACTGATTATTTGTATCAAATGGTGTAAAATTGAAACTAAAATCATTTCAATTGGCCACGCCACTCATGGACTATTCCTCCATATGTTATAATACTTTCATCATATATCACAAATATGAAATAGAATATGTAGCACACTGAAATAAAGCATTAAAAGATAGTGTCTAAATGTAATTAAATATATGGAACTAGTTATAAGAATCTGTACAAATCAATCAGAATGGGTTGAAATCAGTGCCCAACTTAAGAAGATCAACACTAATAATATGTCAAATATTTATTGTTAATTTTTGCTCGTAGCTGTAGGGAAATTAGGTAAGCGAGCAACAAAAGAGCTAATAGTTTGTAAGAGTATACCATTTAAACTGTGTATGCTCATTTAACAAGAGAGCCCATAATTTGGCATGAAATACTCAAGACAATATATTTGATATGAATCTTACTTCAGCATTTCATGTAAACGTGCATATCAACTCCAAGTTTCAAATGTCAGCTGTAAGTGCAACAATGCAAGTTTCCATCTGTGTAACTTATTTTTCTACTACAGTCAATGCTGATACATCCTGATTTAACATAAATAGATTCAAAAGGAAGCATTTTCAACTTAAGAAAAATAGTAAAAATATACAGATGGATAAATGATGCATTTGTTTGGTATATTGTTAACTAGTTGAGCAATGACAGAAGCTACGTTGACTGCTTGAAACTTTTTGTATGGCTTTTCCTGCCCCTGTGAAGAAGATGAAAAAATGCCATAGATAGTAATCAAAAGGAATTAAGCCTACTAACAACAGCATGATTTGCTTTGACAGAAAAAACCACAAATCCATACATTTAAAGAATGACTTGAGTGATCTTTCAAACAATTTGAAAATGAGCTCTGAACAAATACTTTTAACCATAAATAGATCTACAAGAAAAATATTACACATGCTCATCTACATGCCAAACTAAACATGCAATTAAACAAGTGTTACACCATTTGTAGAAATGGGAAGCTCAGGAGCACCCTCTACAAGAATGATAGGCCCAACACTTTGGTACTTGCTCCCTCATGCCAAAACGTGCTAGCAAGCACAACAACCTTCTGCTCTCTAACATCTAGATGATAGATCATAGAGTGAGATCTGAAACATTGTGATTCAAAAAACATATACAATCTCTTCTAGAAACAACATCAAGTAAAATATTGGATAGCAAAAAAATTGTTATGTATAACAGAAAGTTGTTTTTAAATAAACTTAAGCAATTTTTAATTTACCAAAGTTTTTGCTAAGCCCACATTTGCCAATTGTGTAAGGAACTTCATATGATGCTGCGAGGAATGTGTTGATGAAGCCAAAAAATGTGATTTTTTGATTAATCACTAATTGCCAATGTTCATGATTATGTAATTCTGAAGGACATGTCTGAATTGTATCTACTCTAATTTACAATCAATTTTCATCCTATCACTGTGAAAAATGGTTGAGAAATGTCAGGATAGCAAAAAAGTGAAAGCTTGACTTGGAAGGAAGACATAGTGGTGCATGTGAGGCTAAGCCCAATAATGATGGAGTGAGAGGTTGTTCTTAAAATTGGTTGATACTCTACCAGTTTTGGAGACCGGTAAGAGTATTAAAGTGAACTAGAGTAAGTAAACAAAAGAGAGACCTACAATTGATTTAAACTTATCTCTAACCTCCCAATTCTTCGAGAGCCTCTTATAATTCTTCTTCTACTCACGGTTGAAGAAGCTGGAAGGTAGCTTAATATTTTGCAGCCACAAAGACTATTTTTTCCATATTATCATCTGCAGGTTCATGCCTCCATCAATAGTCCAAAGATTTATCTCCAAGAACTCAGAAACAAATTTGAGACATGTAGGCTTTCGTAGGTCGTGGAGTTTGTTATGGAAAGTCTGATGACTTTCAATTTGTTCCATTCAATGTTGTTGATTGACCAGTCTCTAAGGATAATATAGTCCTCATTGAATCTTGTTCATCCTACAAAATTGAATTGATATGTAGTATGACATGTACTGTCCCTAATCCTCTGTATGAAAGTGTGATTATAGCCTTCAATGGCATTCTGTGCTTTCTCATAATGTCATACCTTTGTTTCATTCTGCATGCCCCCTCAACCCTACTCTCTCCAACGTCAAGTATCCCTGAAGCATGATCCCTACTCCCTCTATTAGCATGTATCCTTGAACCCAATCCTTGCTATTTGAAACAAATTTGAGATATGGGGGAAGTATTCTTACTTCCTTCTTAGGATAATCAGAAACCTAGACCAAGTTAGGAAAGAGGCATTCCTATAGGCAACAAGGGATTAATTATTTATGTTATTCTTAAGATTGAGGGGGTTATACAAGAAACAATACCCGGCCCTCATGCATGCATGCACACCCTGCAGGTTCATGCACCATCGAATAGTAGGGCATCAGGGCGGTTGGCTTTTTTTGGTATCTAACTAGCCAACCAATAAACTCCATTTCCATCTCATAGATATCCATTTCCTCTTTAGACGCAGCTATTCAGGAATGGGCCAAGTTCTGGGGACTAAGCCATTCTGAGATATGGAACCGAGCGTTATGGTGGGGGTATGGACCAAATCAAAAAACCAAAAATTCATATTCCTGGTCACATCTAGCCCCAAAAATAATACTCAAACTAACTGTCCACTACAACACCTTGTACCATTGAAAGATTTTGCAAAATCTATTCTATTTAAATGTTATATCGACCAGATAATGAATCGAATAAGGCGAGATCAAAGAGGAGGATGTCTCAGAGAAAGAGATATTTTACCTCTTCACATCAAACCTAGAGTCCAATCAAGATTTGTTTCTTTCCTTCATCTTCAAGAGGAGGATGTCTCAGAGAATGAGATATTTTACCTTAGACCTGAAGTCCAATGAATATTTGTTTGTTTCCTTCGTCTTGCATACAATTCATGTAGTATTTGGATTCAAAATTTACTCCAAATAATTGCAGTGCTCTGATGTGCTCGATCGGGGGTAGATTCGCTGATTCGCTGTGCTCGGAGGTATTTTTCTGCTCTGTTGGGAGATCTGATTCATTGGGCGCAAACAATGTGAGCAACATGCCCTTTTTTTTCATCTTATATCCCGATGACATCGCAATTGTGACATTACCATCGCAATTGTGACATCATCAGGATATAAAACAAAAAAAAAATGCCAAATACACATTGACGTCGCAAATTGACGTCACAAAACACTGCCTAATGTATTAGTGGGTAGGTGATGAAGAGGCTCACAATGATGATACTAGGGAATTTGATAATGATGATGAAGATGGTCTTGATATACCTTTACTTGAGAAGGCACATGAACCCTTATACGAAGGCTCCCAAACAACTCTACTCTCAACTATAGTGTTGTTGGTGAACTTAAAGGTTATGAATGGTCTATCCAATGTAGCAATGTAATATATGCTAAGTTATGTCATTTTTGTCATCTTCAATGTTAGCATACAATTACTATTCATTATATTAACAATGCATATTTTTTGTTGTAGGTTGATTAGTGAATTTTTCTTACCACTATCAAATATTTTTCCTCATTCATACTAAGAATTATCTAACATTATGAATCAAATTGGAATGAAGTATGATACAATACATGCATGTCCCAATGATTACATTCTATATCATAAACAACATGACTTTGTAATAGAATGCCTTGATTGTCATATTAGTAGATATTGGTAAGATCAAGTAACAAAAAAAGTGCCTCACAAGGTTCTTTGGTACATTCCCATTATTCCACATCTTCAACGATTATTCAAGTGCGCTAGCTTGGCACAATTTATGGATTACCATGCACACAATAGAAGTTAGGATGACATTATGCGAATGCCTATTGATGGTTCTACATTTAAAGAGATAGAGGAAACATGGTCACACTTTAAAGAAGAGCCTCATAATCTAAAGTTTTCATTGGAAGCAGACAGTGTCAATCCATATGGAGATATGAGATCTATAAACTCAATGTGGCCTATTTTTGTTATTAACAATAACATTCCTCCTTGGATGTCCATAAAGAGGGAGCACATAATGTTGTCAATAATTGTGCTAGGTATTTTTTCATTTTATAGTTATCTAAATTAATTTATAAATAGTGCATGAAAATGGTCATAATAATTATGTAATGTTTATGTTCATTCAATTACTAGGTAAATACCAAGTTAAAGATATGAACATGTATATTGAGCCTCTAATTGATGAGTTGTTGAAGTTATGGAATGGAATCACTATGTATGACATCTCTAGACCAATAGGACATTGACAATTTCAATTCCATGCAATGCTTGTATGGACAATACATGATGCCCCTGGGCTAACTCATTTTGCGGTATGTTATATTGTTAAGATCACATATTTTTAGTTTGTTATAGTGCTTACATATTACTATCAAATGCTTAAGTTGTGCATGATAATTGTACATAATCCAATTATACATGATCTTTTAGGTCTTCAAAAAAAGGGAAAATTTGCATGTCTAGTTTATGGTCTGAAGATGAAATCTCATCATTTAAGAAGTTTAGGAAAGTAGGTGTTTGGTGAGTTTAGACACTTTCTCCACAATAATCATAGGTATTTAATTTTTCAAAAACATCTTTTCAATGGGAAAGAAGAGACATCATCAAGGGCACAAAGAATGACATCTCATCTATGGAAGTTGGAATATGATTGACTAAATCGTCAAGGTAATGTCCAATTTCTCATCCAAAGTTTAAAAATAATATTTTAATATTGTCTTATATTTACTAATGCTATAATTGATTCTTGTGAAGTCATCAAGGCATCAATGACCAACTTCCTAGAGGAACAAAAAGTTATCCTACTCAATTTAGTAGGTTACCTTACTACAAGGATCTCCCAATCATGCATTTATTTGATGCTATGCATATTAGAAAGAATGTAACATAGACACTATGAAAAATATTGGATGGAAGGCATGATAGAGAAAAAATTACCAAAATTTGTACTGACATTCATGAATCCAATCATGCACTAAAAGCTTTCATTGAATCAAATAGCAATGGAGACCGCATAAATACAAGTGCCCTTCCTTGGTTATTAATGGAGCAACAAAGTGATGCATTAAAAGAAGTCATAAAAAAAGCAAAATTTCCAACAAGATTTGCTGAAAATATAAGAACTCTTCTATCAAAGAAAGGTGATTTGGGCCAGGGTTGAAAACACATGATTGACATACCTTCGTCAAGGTAAGTTATGTTCTCTATTTACAATATATTTGTAAGATTGAATGTACTACCTATTGCATTATTTTAATACTATATTCAAATGATCATTTTTTAATGGTTGCAGTTCATCCTACCTCTATCCCTTCCACAATAGTTTGACAACAGTATTAAACAAGTTATATATGATCTTGGAAAATACACAAGGTTAGAAGTATTTTTTCTTAGATTTGTAGCTTTTTATTTGAAGTTTATTGTATAATTTTATTTGAAATTTCATTTATGTGTTTTTGTGTGTTGAATCTCTTTTAGGTGGTTATCATCTAAAAAAATTGATAAAAAAGATATAAAATATTGGAAGAGAAAAATTCCACAGCTTATGTGTGAAATGCAAAAGTATTTACCTCCAACCTTTTTCAATGCTCGAGAACACTACCTCATACATCAAGTTGAGGAGATTTAATTGTGTGGACCTATACAAGCTAGATCAATGTGGATGGTTGAGAGGCACTTGAAATTTATGAAGGGCTTGGTTCAACAAAGAGCACGTCTTGAAGGTTCTATGATAGAGGGATATATTATATACCAGACCATGGTGTACATTAGTGAATATCTTCCAAAGTTTGCAACAAATATCCATGTAGATCGCATTTGGGATCCCAACTCTAATGATAAATTTGAAGGGGAGTACCTGATAGGGAAAGGTAGATTGAGGAGGGTGAGAGGTAATTATAAGTTTTTTTTTTTTTTAGTTTAGTAATTCTTATCCATTATTAATATATATAAGTTGTTTTTAACTAGTGCAATTTTCTTTTTTATAGTTGGTTGCAAGTGGGATGCACTACATTTGTATATTGCAAACAATCTTGATTGGATGATGGTATAGATTGAACAGTTTCAAGAAAATGGTCGCTCATTAACATGGGATGGTATTGCATCATTGGTTAAAGAAGCTCATCGTAATGGAGATCCCAATGTTATGCCAATGGTACTTGATCTAATATATGGCTTAAGAGATATAAAGGTATGCATAAGATTACTAATCATGAGAAATAAGTTTAATATCAACTCATAGATCAATGCAAATAATCTTGACATGTTTGAATAATTGTAGGTCAAACACTACAAAGCTATGTATTACCATGGCTATAAATTTTCAATGAAAAAGTTAGACAAAATGAAGAAAATATGTGATTTTGGGACAAGTGCTATCTTCATGGTTACCAATATTTCATCTAGAACTAACACACATCCTCAACAATTTGAAAATTGATACTATGGCATTTTGGATGATAGATTTGAGTGCGACTTTAATTCATTCAAAATAGTTCTATTTGTCATCAAATGGTTTAGGTTACGATTGAATCGAAATGATCTTGATAGGACTATTATTGAACATGATAGTGAATTTACTATGATTAATAAAAGATAATTTGAGCCAGTCAGAGATGAGCCCTATGTTCTTCCAAGCCAATGCAAGCAAGTGTTTTACTTTGGTGTTCCACACAAACTAGGTTGGTCATTTGTTGTTAGACACGACCCAAGAGGAAGACCGGTAAAGTATAATGTGATCAAAGAAGAAGATATTGAAGAAGCACAAGAGGAAGTAAATGATTATCAGGAATGATAGTTACCCAGTGATGAAGAAGAAGAATATGGTGATGATTTTGGTCATGCTGATGATAATGGTGATAATGATGATGATGATGATGTTGATGACGATCATGATCATGGTGATGAAGATGGTGATGATCATGGTGATGTTGGTCATGATGATGATGGTGATGAAGATGATGATGATAATGATGAAGATGGTGGTAGTGATTACGATGATCAAAGTGACAAGTATGATGATGGTGATGATGATGATGATGATGACGACATGGATGAAGATCATGATCATCAATGAAATGTCTAGGTAGGATCAATGTCAAATATTTTTTTAGATATACACATTAGTTACACTAAATTTTTAACTTAAGAAAAATAATTTACATATACAATCTACTTTATTATTAATATTTTTTTTTGGTAAGTCTATTTCTTTAATTTTGCTGCTGATTTCTAAGACTTACTAATTTTTTTTAAAAGGTGATATGGATGCACCATCTCAAACAGCTTCAGAAGAGGTAAAACTTAATTATTATAAATTTTAATGTTGATATAGAAACAAATTTCATATTATTATGCTCTTTTCCTTATGGCTTTGGAGTTATTTTGATGAAATTTTACTAATATTTGATTTCACAAATGATAGGAAAAGCTAGAATGACTGCTGATCAAATGCGATCTGAAATATTTGCATCATATTTACATGACATCGCCCTTAGTGCTGACCCTATGTTCATCAGCCAAAAAATTAAGAAAAGATACATTGATGAACTTGTTAACGTTATCATCGAGGGTGACAGAAGTGAGGAGAAAGAGGCACTAAGAACAGAATTGGACCGTAGAATTCAATCTTTGAAGGCAAGCAGTAATTTGACTAAAGCAATAATAGAAGTTCAATAGATATTAACATTTTATAGTATCTTATGGATCATGATCTCTAATTTTATGTGTTCTTGTATAGACATATGTGCTAGTTGAGACATCACATGGTGAACATGGTGAGGGTTGTTGTGCACAACCTTCATGTAAGTAACACTTTGTTTCTTTTCATCAACATTATAACACTTACCTTTTTTTTGTGTGGATGTTTCTTGATAGTATCTCATTTGATTTTTATCCATTGCAAATATTTTTGCTAACAATATTGTATTCTTCAGCTCATGATGAAGTGCAAATTCCTCCTTCGGTTGGCTATCCAATATTGCCTAGTGCATTGTTGGCAACAAGGACCATGCAACCATCCTCGTCTATACCTAGTAGAACTAGTAAAACCTTGTTTTGCTATATTTTGTAATGAACACTAAATCAAAGACCAATTCAACATATATGTCTCCCATAAAATCTATTTTATGAAAAAGACACTTTACTAGGAGATATATAGGATGGTAAAATTTTGTTGTATATCAGTAAGATGTTGTACTTGTGATACTTTAAAATATAGATATAGCTAATTTTCTTTCCTTAATTTAATTAAATGATAACCTGTGACATATTTGAGTAATAAAATGAACCAAACTAGGAAAAAGGGTAAGATAGGTTCAATCTTTTAGTTATCTTTAAGATAAACAATAAATAGAATGTTTGATGGATCTCATCGATCAAACTAACTTTGATCTTGGCAAGAAAGAAATTAATGAAATTGAAAAATTAGCGTTCTCTCAAAAGAGGATATAATCCAAGAAGGCATATGTTAAAAACACAAAGAAGTAAAGAAGTTATTGTAGCAATAAAAATTATCCAAAGTAATAGCAAGACTTACGATTCCAAACTTTGTATAAAATGACAGACCCCTAAAATCTAAAAACTTTGTAAGTAGATGTATGCCTCTATGAATTAAATATTGCAATTTAATTTAGGTTATTTATCTTTTTGTAAAAAAGGGTCTTCCCTATGATTTGTAAATAGGTATATGCTCCTATAGTTGGTTATCTATAACATTTTGAGTGGATAAATGTCCCTCGGTAAGATAGAAGGTTTTCTTCACTCTATTCTTTCCTACTAGAGCCAAATTTTGAATAGAGAAAAATATAAATTTTAAAAATGATTATTAATAAAATATCAGGGCTAAATTCTTTTAATAATTAAAAAATGTATTAATAAAATTATTTAGAATTAAAATTAATTTTAATATATTTTATTATTATTTATCATTCCATAAAAGTACTAATCTAATGAAATAAAAATATGACAATATTTAAATTTGATGGGTTAAGATCAATGGTGTTCTAAAGAGGGTTTCATAAAAGATTAGATAAAAGATAATTCTATAATAAAGGTTTGAGTAGGCGGGTCATTTTTAGCAACCTAAAAGTTCAAAAAAGAATTTAAAAAATACACCAATGATCCTCTTAATAAAAAAAACTTAAATCCCTTTATTTTTACTTTTCTTAATTAGCTCTAATGGCTCTAATTTCTTTCATTTAATTGTTTTCAAAATGTGGGGGGTGGGTGATATATGTTGAAAGGAAAAGATCTAGATAACTAGTTTAATTCTATCCTACTATTTCTACTTAAGTTGGCTAATAAATTTGGGCAACCAACCAATCTAAATATTATATCATGGTTATCTCTCAACCTAGTGAGGTTACTTCTCTTCTTCCTCCTAAAGAAGGAAAGATCTCAATGTTGATTGATGTTGAACTAAAAAAAAAACTCCAACAAAACTAAGTTGAATCATTATGCTCATTATCACCACTATAAAATTCATTCTAGAATTATTGTGCTTCCTAAAACCTCTCTTCCCTTAAAAAAAATCTCCAACCACTTATTTAAACCTGAAGCTGCTGCACAACATTTGTTAACATCAGTAATGGCATATACAATTGATAAAATAATGATAGTTGTTGATGGAATTCCGTATAAGTTAATGTAGGTCATATGCCTTGAATTCTTTGGCCTGTCAAATACTCTTGCTTCAAATATACTCCAAACTTATGGTCCATTTGGATGCTTTTGTGATGCATTTACTTGTTAGAATTTCTTTGAACACCACAATCAGTCATCTACATTTTATTGAAAGCAAGAAGCTCAAGCACCTAAGGAATTCTGCTTCATACAACATCCTTACACACAAGAGCTTTAAGCTTCAAAGTATGCTTGCTATTGTGTTGTAGATGATTATGTGGTTAAATATTACAAGTAAAATACACACTCAATTCTATAAGATTACAATTGCCAATTTGAACTACTTTACTAATGTTCTAGATAATGAATATTTATTTTAGCAACTTTTAGTTCCTTTGTACTGTGAAGCTCTTAAAACTCTGGAGACATTTTTTCTCATTTTAGCTATTATTAATGTGAATTCAATTTGAGTTATAATGAGGTTACTAAAGCTCTTGAAATTTGAATGCCATTAATGGCGAGTAAGCTTCCTCATTAATCTCATTCTGTAGTTTCTACATGCAATACAATGTGGCAGTCTTGACATTGATTTTTTTGCCAGCTATTGTATCTTTTAGTGATTCTAGTTTGGTATGCCTATTTGTAATTGCTAATCAAAGAGATTTTAACAAAAATTTATGAGTATGAAATATGGGCATTCTTTCTTTCTGATAGCATCAATACAATTTGTTTAAGTTAGAACCATAATTCCTATAATGATAGAGAAATTATTGTTTGTTGGGATTTTGGATGTGATTTAGTATAATGGTATAGTATGGCATTTATCTGATGGAATAGAAATTAAATAAAGGGGCAATAGATACAAAATTCAAATTCCATGGAAGTGGCATACAAAATAGCAAGGTGTGAAATTCGTGGTAGGTTGTTGAATATAAGTAGCTTTGGATGTTGCATTATCTTGATTGTGTTGCTTGTAGATTGGTATTTATGGTTACTAAAGGGCCTCTTCTATAAAAGGTGGCTCTGAATAGAGGCCTATGGTCAATGGAGCACAAGAAAAGAGGAAAGACTTATGATCATCAGAGCACAAGAAAGAAAATATTTGTGAGGCCTCGCCCCGACCTATTGTAGCATAGTGATACATTATTATTATTTTGATACTCATGAATCAAGATGTCGAGACATTATCGGATACTTGAACATATTATATTATTTCATGTTGTGTGATGTTTACTTTCAGATATTTGAGCTTGTCATTTAATGTTTTATGAACATATATGTTGATGAAATAAGTAAATGTAGGACTAACACTTTGATTATGAAATTGTAATGATTAAGAATATGAGCATGATGAGAGAAACCCTGATTGATTTGAAAGATGTATGTTTTAATTTATGTGATTTCTTGATACGTATATACATATGTGCATGTGATTCTATGGGGCTACTGATGTGTGCAATGAGTGTGCAAGATATTTTAGTCAAGAAACTTGATGGAGGAATGGAACTAATCCCTATGTGCCATTCATGGAAACCATGTTGTTCAGATCTTAGTGTACTATGAGATGTATGAATGTATCTTCTATGATCAGTAAATGTTAATGTTTCGTAACTGTGTTCTTATAGTGTCACTTGACACTCATGAATTTCATATGCATTCTAGCATGCTAGTTAGGGTTAATTATGTAACCTTTGGACCTAAGTTAGACTAAGTTAGTGCCCTTTTCATTAATTTGTCTTTAATCGAGTTTAGTTATCCCTAATTTGGATTAGTGCTTAATCTACATTTTGGATTTGTTGGATAGTCCTAAATATTCCTAGCATTTGTTTGGTCCCTAATCTATTCCTAAAGCCTTAAAACATGAAATATTTATACCCAAGAGGTATGGGTATGGGTTGGGGGCATTTTCCACCCCCCAAGCCCTTTTGTTGACTTTTGAGGTCACTCAAAAAGTCTATTTTTGCCTTAGTGCGAAAATTGAAAGTTGTTATCATGAGTTGAATAACCACAACTCCACTTAGCGGTTAACCTTAGGTTTGGTTGAGTTAGAAACTTCTAGATTTTTAGGTGAGTGGGGGAAGTTATTGTTTTTTTTGGTGGTTGAGTTTGGATCTTATTTAGAGGCCATTTTTTAAGTAGTTTTGGTTGTTACTCAATCTCTACTTTTAGAGAGGAGTCTTGGAAGATTGAAGGCAAGGAAGGAAAAGCTCTTCTCAAATTGTCCATTTTACCATAACCTCTTTGTCAAGGTAGGAGTTCTTCATCTCCTTTGTTCATGTTGTTCATGTTTCTCATGATGTTTCATGCTTGGTTCATGCTTATGCTATTGTGTTGCTTATTAGTATGCTTGGGAAGGATTGAAACCATGTTTTCTTGAATTCTTTTCTTTCATATTTTTGTTTGAATTTTGAAGTTTTCTTTTATGGGTGTTTTGGCATTACTCACCCTTGGATAGGGTAGAAGTGGCCAATTTTGGGAAAGGTATTCAGTTGGACTCCAACAGTGTAGAGTCTCTTCTCAGGACAAGAAGAGGGAGAGAGGGTAGGGTGTTATGGGCCCCTACTTGTCAGCACAAACCATGTATGAGTTTTGGCATGTAAGAATGGAAGAACAGAAGTTCTTAAGTTATAGCCCCTATTGGGCACCTATTTTGGTGTTGTGTCTGACATCTCCTATTGGAAAAATCCACCTTTTCCTAGTTTTGATTCAATGTTGAATCTTGATGTGAAAACCTAGTATGGATATGAATATCTAATTTAGTTCTAGTTATGTTGTTTTGTCCCTTGGTCAAATTTTGTTCCCTCCATGATCTTAGCAATGTAATTTAGAGAATGATATGGATCCCTTGATAAGGGTCATGAAGGAAATTTAATTTGATTGTTGAAATTTCAGGATTGGAATCCTATAAAAATTGTATTTAAAACCTTTGTTGTAATGGCAACGATGCTGAGTTTTCTTCTTGGTTCTTTCCCATCTAAGCCTTTGAATCAGGTTGTCAATAAAATAGTGATTGAGTAATATCGCTTCTCTTGAGATTTTTATATTTTTCAGTTACATGGATGTATATAAAAAATAGATGAAATGATGATATTCATTTAGGCAGAATTCAATTTTTATATATGTTGAGATGAAAATTATGTTATGATCATAGATTCATTTTTATGATCAAATTTTTTTTAAGTCTTTATTTTTCTAAGTATAGATTTTCAAAGCCTTCTATTTGGTTGGTGGATGCCTACTAGCACTTTCTAGAATGTATTCCTAATCCTTAACCCTCTGGGGTCTATTTAGGAACATTCTTGGCATTGTAAATGGCAGTTCAGAGTGGAGTTTGAGAGGAGGTACTAGAAGGAGAAATTATCTCCAAATTTATACTGTTGTAAGCCCTTAGAGCATGTTTTGAAGTCTATTTTCTCTATATTGAATGTAATAGCATATTTGCATAGTTAATAAAAATTTTCCTTTCCTATTGTATCCATTCTATGCTTGGGTTGTGTCCCCATCAAGTGGTATCAGAGCTAGTTTTCTTGAGTGTGTAAATAGAGCGCCGACTGTGAGGCATTTTGCACTAGGACTATGTGGTTGTGGGTTTGAGTTAAGAAGATGCCTCCATAAAGAGAGCATGGTGGAAGGGCCAGAGCTATTAATCCCGAGGAGGTTAGAGCCCTCCAAAGGTAGGTACAAGTGTTGCAGGAGGAGCTCTATAGAGGAACAAATGTTGTCGCAGGCGACGAAAGTGAGGATGACAATGAAGAAGAAGAAATTGGACCAGAATGGGAATTTGACAGGGAAGTTCTGAGTCAGGTAGAGGAAATTCTTTTTAGGGCCATTACTAAGTTTGGGAAAAGACCTACAATTGATGTGGGTGTATTTTCAAGAAATTTGAAACCAGATGAGTTGATCGATTGGATCAATGAACTAGAAGAATACTTTGAGTATGAGGATATCAGGGACCTAGATAGGGTTAAGTTTACAAAGGCCAAACTGAAAGGACATGCCAAAATCTAGTGACAAGAAGTTCAATTGGAAAGAAACATAAGAGGAAAGGAGAAGATCACAAAGTGGGATCGTATGGTGGACAAATTGAAGAAGCAGTTCATTCCTGTTGATTATGAGATTGATTTGTTTAAGAAGATGCATGGGTTAAAGCAAGAAGAAAAATCAGTCCAAGAATATACAAAGGAGTTTTATCAACTTCTGATTAGAGTGAGGCATGCAGAAGCAAGTAAGGAGAAGGTTGCTCATTATATCAGTGGGTTATGACCTAGCATCCAGGAGGAATTAAGTCTGGTAAGAATGACTAGCATTGAAGAGGCATACTAGTTTTCCCTACGAGTTGAAGAGAAGCTAAATAAGAGGTTTGAAGGGAGACAAAGAGGGCATGGTCAAGGAGGAAGAGGTAGTGGTAGGTCATCTGGATGCCGAAATGAAACCCAAAAGAAGAATGAAGATGTGGGTACTAGTAGGAACTAGAGGAATGAAGGTTTCAACTGCTCCCGAGATCAAGACTTTGGAAATCAGAGAGGAAGAGGTAGAGGATGTGGACAAGGAAGAGGAGGCTTCTGTGGTACCTATTTCCATTGTAATGAAGAAGGTCATCATGCTTTTGAATGTCCTCAATGATAAGGAAGGAATGATAGAAGAGTTGAGGGTCAAGCTAGGGTTGGTCATGTGGATGAGGATACACAATCATCACATTCAGAAGATGTAGAAAGAGGAGAGACTTTGGTAAATGAAAGGGTCCTACTAAGTGGTGAGATTGAACCCAAACAAAGGAGGAGTTTATTCCATATGAGGTGCAAGTGTGAGGATAAATGTTGTGATGTGATCATTGATGGTGGTAGCACTGATAAATTGGTATCAGAGGAGATGGTCTCTAAGCTAAAGCTCAAGAGGGAGAAACACCCCTAGCCCTATTAGATTTCTTGGGTGAAAGATGATCATAAGGTCCTAGTAAGTGAACAATATTTAGTGAAATTCAAAATTGGGAGTTACCATGATGAAGTTCTTAGTGATGTTATTCCAATGGATGTTTTCAATCTATTGTTGGCAAGATTGTGGTAGTTTGATAGGCATTGAGTACATGATGGTCATGCAAACACATACTCTCTAAAAAAGGATGGAGTTCACCAAAAACTAAAGCCCATGAAAAAGGAAGGTGAAAAGGTATGTAGTAGTGCTAGGATTTGTCTTGTTGATAGAAGGAAGTTTTTAGATGGCATGAAACATCAGTGTATGTGCTATGCTTTGATCCTTAGGAAAGATAAAGAACGTAGTAGTGAAATACCACTTGGAGTTTTAGATTTACTAGGTGTGTTTGGAGATATTATCTCTGATAATGTTCCAGAAGGACTGCCACCAGTAAGGAAAATTAGTCATCAGGTAGATTTAATTCTAGGAGCTAGTTTGCCTAACAAGGCTACTCACAAGATGACTCCTACTAAAATTGAGGAGCTAAATAGATAGGTTCAGGAGCTATTGAGGAAGGGCTTGATTCGGGAGAGCCTCAGTCCACGTGCAGTACCTACAGTACTCGCACCAAAGAAGGATGGAGAGTGGAGGATGTGTATAGGCTCTCAAGCTATAAATAGGATAACCATCAAGTATTGGTTTCCTTTGCCAAGAATGAATGATCTTATGGACTACTTGAGTGGAGCTCAATACTTCAAAAAAATAGATCTCAAGAGTGGTTATCATCAGATATGGATATGAGAAGGAGATGAGTGGAAAATAGCGTTCAAGACCAACGAGGGTCTTTATGAGTGGTTAGTCATGCCCTTTGGATTGACAAATGCCCCAAGCACCTTCATGTGGCTTATGAATGAAGTACTTAAGAAGTTCTTTGGAAAATTTGTTATTTTCTATTTGGATGATATTTTAATTTTCAACAAGACTTTGGAAGAACATTTATTGCATATTCATAGTGTCCTTGAAAGGTTAAGGGAAGAGAAACTATTAATTAATTTGAAGAAGTGTATCTTTGCAAAAAGGGAGTTAGTCTACTTGGGGTTTGTTATATTACCTGAAGGTCTCAAAATGGATCCAGAGAAGGTAAAATCCATCTTGGGATGGCCTACTCCAAGGTATACTACTAAGGTAAGATCATTCCATTGTTTGGTTAGTTTTTATAGAAAGTTTATTAAAAATTTTAGTGGCATATGTGCACCCTTGATTGACACAATAAGAGAGGATAGAAAAGAGTTCAAATAGACTGCAGCAGCTGCGAGAAGTTTTGAAGTGCTAAAGAAGAAGGTGATAGAACAACCTGTATTGGCACTTCCAAATTTTAGAAAGGTGTTCTAGGTGGATTACGATGCTAGTGGCAGTTCTATTAGGGCTATATTAAGCCAAGAGGGTAAGCATATTGCATATTTTAGTAAAAAATTGAATGATTTGAAAAGGAAGTATTCTATTTATGATCAAGAGTTCTATGCATATTTCAAGCCTTAAAGAAATGGAGGCATTATTTGTTGCCAAAGAAATTTGTTTTATATACTAATCACCAGGCATTATAGTACCTAAATAGCCAAGGTAAATTGAATCAGAGGCATATGAAGTGGGTAGAGTTCTTGCAGAGCTATACTAAGTAGGAGATAGTTGTTGCTTACAATAATGAAGGTTGAAGTAGTTGGGTTTGATGAACTCAAGAATCTATACCTTGAGGATCCTAATTTTTCTGAAGTGTGGAAAGCTTGTAAAGAGCCTGTTGCTGTAGATAGAACCAAGTGGCTAGACTATTTGATTCAAGATGGTATGTTGTTCAAGGGCAGTCAATTGTGCATTCCAAGAAGTTCCATGAGGAAAAATCTGATTAAGGAGAAATACAGTGGAGGGATGGTAGGACATTTTGGTTTAGATAAGACCATTTCCATTCTTAGAGAACACTATTTTTGGCCTTAGATTTTATAGGATGTGAAGAAGTTTGTACAGAGTTGTCTGATTTGTCAAATGCCCAAGGGATTTAGTCACAATACTAGATTATATTAGCCATTGCCTGTTCCATCAAAGCCATGGGCAGACATAAGTATGGATTTTGTTCTTAGATTGTCGAGGAGACAAAGGGGTAATGACTCACTATTTATGGTGGTTGATAGGTTCTCCAAAATAGCACATTCATTCCATGCCACAAAACTCATGATGCTGTCCATATTGCAGACTTGTTTTTCAAAGAGGTGGTAAGACTACATGGGCTCCCAAGGAGTATAGTTTCTAATAGAGATACTAAATTTGTGGGGTATTTCTGGAGAACATTGTGGAGGAAGTTGAGAACAGACTTGAAATTCAGTTCCACACATCACCCACAGACTGACGGTCAAACATAAGTGGTAAACAGAAGTCTGGGCAATTTGCTAAGATGTTTATCTAGGGATAAGCCCAAGGGATGGGATTTGATTCTACCATAAGCAGAGTTTGCCTACAATAACTCTATAAATAGGAGTACAGGTAAATCACCATTCCAAATTGTATATGGAAGTAGCCCAAGGCCTGCACTAGAATTGAGGAAGATAGAGCAAGGGGAGATTACAAGTGCTGAAGCTGAAGAATTTGCTAAACATATGAAGCGTCTACATGTGGAGGTTCAGGCACACATTACCAAGATGAATAAAGAGTATAAAGCTAGGGTTGATCAAAGGAGAAGACATAAGGAATTCCAAGTAGGGGATCTAGTCATGGTAGACTAATGGAAAGAAAGATTTCCAGTCGGTACTTACAACAAGCTGAAAAGGAAGAATTTGGCCCCTGCAAAATTTTGAAGAAACATGACACAAGAAATGCATGAGGTGGAGTTGCCAAATGGTATTCACATTTCTCTTATTTTCAACATTGTAGACTTAATAGAGTATCATGATAATGGTGCAGATGAGGAGCCAATGTTAGAGCCATGTCCAATTCTTGCTTCTAAAAAGGAGGAGATAGAAGACATTTTAGATCATCATGTGGGCAGGAGTACCAGAAATAGGTAGTATGAAGAGTATTTGGTCAAGTGGAAAGGGTGGCCAATAGAGGACTCAACTTGGATATTAGCAGCTAAGGTTTCCCATTTGGGATTTCCTCTACCATTCATAAAGTGATAGGGTCACTTTTCAATCTACCCCTGGTGTTTGATGTAGGAGCATCCAGAGGTATAAGGGAAATCCTGTGTCAACCAAAAAATATACTTAGACTTAGTTTCTATTTTAGGTGTTTTCATTTCTGGATACCCATTTGGGTCAAATAAAGGTTCCAACTCTCACAGTTCCACTATTAGTGTTCTAGGATAGAGTATTTGAACACCTTGGGATACATGTAAATTTTAGAAAAATAGGAGTATGTAATTGAGCCATCATTTTGGTGAACTAGACAGTGTAAATTGGTTGAAAGATTTTCATTGTAATTTAGAGCATTCCAGAAAAAGAATCAGGTCAAAAAGCCCCACGGTTTAAAAGTTATCACAATTTTTTGATTTTTGGAGACATCCTAAGAATGCTTCAAAGTTAGGTTAGGGACATTAAATGACCTTGAATAGGGTATAAAAATGGGGGAGAAGTGAAGCTCATCCATAGAGCTATAGAGCGCTTTGAGAGCTTTTCAAAAATGTAAACGGTTCGTCAATCAGAGCTACAGTTCAAAAGTTAAGCCTTCCGAAAGTTCGGTTACCATTTTTGGATTCTTCTAATTTTGTGCCGACTTCTAATTTGACTTCTAGAGCCTTCTATTTGGTCAGAGGATGCCTACTAGCACTTTCTAGAATGTATTCCTAATCCTTAACCCTCCGAGGTCTATTTAAGGACATTTCTAGCATTGTAAAAGGCAGTTTGGAGTGGAGTTTGAGAGGAGGTACTAGAAGGAGAAATTATCTCCAAACTTATACTGTTGTAAGCCCTTAGGGCATGTTTTGAAGTTTATTTTCTCTGTACTAAATGTAATAGCATATTTACATAGTTAATACAATTTTCCCTTTCCTTTTGTGTCCATTCTGTCCTTGGGTTGTGTCCCCATCACCTAAAGTTCACCTATAAAAATTTATGTCTTAACTTTTTTTCCCGCCACTACAAAACTTACCTAACTAGCTTTTGGCATTTATTTATTTTATTCTCCCTCCTATGTTGGGCGCAATCCTTGCTTGAAGTGTCTGAACACATTTTTCTAAATGGGTTTGTGGGGGGGACAGGTTGTATTAAACCCAAGACTTTGCATTGGTGGGAATTACCTTGGAACCCCCACCTTGATTTCGTAGCCCTCCCTTGTTGACAACGTGGCTTGAATGGGGGAGGAGCATGTTTTATATTAGCATTTTTTTACCATGCTAAGCATAGAACTTTGAACTATTGCGCCTTACCTTCATTGCCCTGGAAGTACTTTCTCTACCTTGTACCCTGCAAATGGCAATTGTGGACAGCACTTGGGAAGCACATTGACTTAGGGAGTAGCGCATGGGGGTGGAAGGGAGATGTGACGTGGGTGTAGGGTAGTTATTAGGTTAGGATTGTTATCTTACTTGTTAAAGTTTTGAATTAAGTTTTGTTTTTTAAATTTAAATTAGGATTAAATTAAGTTGAGATTAGTTTTAGTTTATGTGATAGTTAGTTTATATTAAATTTAGTTTAGTTTATTTTCTTTTAGGTTTGATTCAAGTTAGTTTTAGAGTTAAGAAATCTTAGTATCATTAAATAGTATTTTTTTGGTAAGTTTATTAAATTGCAAGTTGTGTTATTATATTAGTTTAAGTTTTAAATAGGAGTAGTAATTAATGACATTTAAAAAAATTTTAAATTAGTATTGGATTTGTTTAATGTTAAGTTAGTAGTGTTAATTTCTTAATTTTCTACTTTTTAAATTTCTATTCAATTTAGTTTACATCTTTTTATGGGACTTTTCAATAAATTGGTTAGATTGTCATTTGATGTTCGGCTAAGAGGTTAATAATTGATCAAAGCTAAATAAAGTATATTTGTGTGTATGATTAGATATTTTTAAATTAATTAAATTCGAATTCATCTAAATTGGTATTCAAATAATTTTTAATATATTGTTTTAAAGTTAATGTAATAACATAACTAATGTTGTTATCAATTTAACATCGAGAGTATAAATTAAACGATTCATTCCTTCTCTTGCAAATCAAACTCTTGTACCCTAGTGAATCTAGTTATTTATTATTATCTTTCAATTTTTTTTTTTGTGTGTTTTTGCCCTTGTATTTTGGGCATGACAAGATTTCTCTTGTTTTGCAGATGACATTTGGATTATATAGATGTCTAAATTTAGTACTGCTACTAATTTATAGCTAATAGAATAGGAGTACACAGGGGTCAACATTGTCAATTTTGGAAGATTGAATTTATGGAGCTTTAATTGGCTCATAATCTACTTTAGATTCTAAGATTCTAGTACTATAAGTTATTTATGGCTAGTGTGATAGTTCAAGTTGTAAAGCATAGTGATACAGGTTATTTGTACCTTAAGGTTACATTTTTCTTGAGGTTTATGGTATAACAACATGAAAACATTTTTAATATAGAAATTACTTGATTTCAAGAAATTGGGAGAATTTTTTAAAATCCAACAAGTTTAATGGTGTATTTTACACAATTATTTTAATGATTGATATGTAACATTTCATGTAGATAAGATAAATGAAAGTAATACCTGACAAGATGGATGTGATATATGATCATTTTATAATCTGGGTCTATTTCTTTGAGTACTCATAAATTTGTATGCAAAACTGTACTCATCTTCAATAATTGTGTAATGTTTTTCACAAATTCAATAATCAATTGTTACCTTATTTAGCATCCACCTAGTTAGATGCAATTTTGACCAATTTTATTAGATTTTAGTATCTCTTAATTATGTCATTTTACCCAAAAAATCTCTTCATGTTTTTAGAACCTAGAGCACTCTAATAAAGTCCTACATATTTTTTGACAAGACTACATGGAACTTAACTATTTTTACTTTAGTGTCATAACATATGTTCCTCTTTTAAACTAACCCTTTTCTACTTTGTTATAGGGTTAACTATGATTATATCGTAACACTAACCCTTTGATTTGATTATTGGGGTAGTCATAGTTATCTAAGATGCAAGTGTGGTATTGCATACTTGAACTAGTTGGTCTTGTTTATCTATATTTTTGTACCTTGATTGTCATTGAAGGCCAGGTTGATTTGTTTGAGTTGTAACTGAATTTGCCTATTTCTGATAGTAGACACAATTTTTATGTTAAGTACATTTGTGAAGTGAATTGTAGTGTTAGCTAATTGTTAGTATTCATTTTTTATGAATGGTCTATGAATGTTAGAGGTGGGGTCACTTTCCCTAGGTGTTCAATCAAGTGCATTTGTATGCACATGTGATTGGTTACGTTCAAACTATTTCCTTGACTTAAACCCAAGGAATCATTGTTGTAGCAATCTATTATTACCACAGTGTCATGTATGTTAGATGCTAGTAAATCATTATTGATCTTAACTTTGAAGCTTTATAATATTTTTTGGTGAAGTGTAGCTCTTTGTTTTTGCATGTACTATTTTATTTCTCATTTTGGTCAAGTGTAGCTTTATATTCTTATGTGTGTAAAATTACTATATTACAATATGATATATTGTACTATAGTTTGACATGCATGTATTATTATGCTACATAGCTTATTGTGTAATTGTGTACACGTGCATAAGAGTTACCATATGTTACATAGTCCTAGAGTTTAATATACATGTACATATCATATATTTACCACATTTGTGTTTTATATGGTAATGCTATATGTTATTTATATATAGAAATGATATAAATACTATTTTATCATCTCTACATGACTTCTCACTTTATAATTTTGCTGCTAACTTTGTGTTGAAATTACTAGTAAGAATAAAGCCTTGTGGTGTGTCATCTACAGAGATGGTCAAGATAGATTTGCTTCAACCCATCTGATTGTATGCATAATTCACAAAATTTTCACTTGTCCTTTTTCTTAACTTTTGTTTACTACATGTATAACTACTCTTCTACATTCAGGAAACTAATCTTACATCAAGTTGGTGAACAATCAGATCCAACTTAGAAGCTACTGCTAACAATGTTCTAAATGATGCGAGGAAAAAATATTTTTTCTAGTCAATTTCTTCAATTTGATTATATCCATAAGTATGCATATGTATTTGCATCTAAAATCTATTATGGGAAAATATACAAGAATTTCTAAGCTTGATTATTCAAGAATGAGTTGTATCTTTAATCCAATAGTTGTTTGGCTATTATTGAGTACACCTTTCATAATCTTTGGTATTGTATTCTTCTCTGGTATTATAATTTACATTTGTTTCTAGGTAGCATATTAATTGGTCATACTAACAAAATGTGACTAGTGGTGTCTCTCTGCTGTTCAATTCATTTGGTTTCTGCTTTAATTGTCATGATGTTTAAGTTGATAGATCAACAAAGAGTAGTATTGCTGAAGCTAATCCATTTCTTGGAGTAGTCCATGTGATTAGTACTAGTACATATGAAGGGACATTGTTTTTGAATAAGAAAACTATGTTTCTGTTAAAAGAACGGAAGCATCTAAGTGCTTTAAAATTGTTATTATTTAAAGTGTAAATTTAGTTTACTTTTACATTACTCATTTTGGATTGATAAATCCTTTATGGTTTTTTAGGTAATAATGCTTTCTTTGAACATCTTTTTCATACGACATTGAGACTATTTGGACCCACCATACATAAAAGGTACATAGTTTAATATCATTGCTACATAATTTTTCTTTTCTTTCATTTATTGTAATCTATTAAAGTTATTGATCTAAATAACTAATTTTTTTAAAAAAGGTGGAATTTACAAGCTATGGAATTAAAAAATCAGCTGATTGCCTCTTTTGAGGAGAAATTTGGAAAAAAGATTTTTGACACTGGCCTACTTCTCAAAAGAGCAACAAAGCATATAAAGACTATGAGGGATCAATATAGAAGGGCTCTTAAGGATAACCCATAGTATGAATTTCCTCCTATGATTCCACTGATGGAGTGGAATGAAATAATAGAAGATGTAAAGGAGAAAAGGCTATCTGAAGATAGAGTTAATGAAGTAGCACAGGGAAAAAAGAGGTATGTCATGATAGTATTAAGTACATTGTAATCATGCATTAATTATTGATATTTGTAAATATATAATTTAAAATGTTTGAAATTGTTCATAGATTGCAGGACACATCAACGACTACAAAAGTGAGACTAGAAAAGTTTGGTCAACACAAACTTGGCTCTGGTGGCTATATGAATCTCCAGTCTTGACTTGTAAGTAGGAGCAATGAAATTTCATTTAAAAAAAATAAAAATTTGTAAACAGTTTTGTTTAATGAAACCATACATGGAAAATTGACAATATTAAGCAAAAAATACAGGGCACATAATTCAATGCAGAGGTCACAGATGAAGATAGAAAAAATGCCTTGAAGGAAGGCTATAAAGTCATGGCTGCACGACTACGTGAAAAATTTGCAAGCCTTGCCCAAGAATCTAGTGCACCAAATGATATCTCATAGGTAAATTGGTCAGATGAAAAGTAAATGAAATTGAATAGTTGAGAAGATTTTTTTTGGTATTAGTTTTGAATGTAAATTGACTGCATAAAAATGTGCATAACATTTTACTACAGCCTTCATATCCTACCACAGAACCTGCTCGTGACGAAGGCCATGATGTGCATTATAGTGGTGTAGGTATTAATTTGCTATTGGAAATTAATTATGCAATTATGAATACAATTTAACATCTTCAATTGCAATTTGATGTGTATCCTTTTTTTGAATATTTCAGAGCATGTTGAACATCATGCTAAAGCAGTGGAGCATGTTCCAAGTGTTCAACATGTTGATGTGGTGACAGATCAAAATGTTAATGTACATGATGTGGCATTTTCAAGTAACAAAAATTCATGTTATGTTACTACTTAATTACAGAATTGTAACAGTTAAAAAAAAAAAAAGAGTATGCCAATTTATCCCATTTACTTGTTCTTGCAATAGAGCCCCCTTTAGTGCAGCAACCTCCTACTCCTCCAAAGAGAAGGAGCCATTGTAATTTGACATTACACATGCTAGAAGAGGAGGAGAATAATGCAGATGTGGATGCTCCTATGAGTACTTTTCTTAGTGAGCTCAGAAAAACAAAAAGAAGAAATGATGTTTTAAAAATCTTCTTTGATAAACCTTGTTGGATAATGAAAGAACTTTGTTTTAAGTAATTATGTATGAATGATGCATATTAATACTGATTTTTATTCTATGTTAATGAATATTGTTATGTGTTAATGAAGTCTTGATTAGTATTGTGTATTAATGAATTTTATATCATATTAATGAATGTTATGTGATTGTATTGGTTGAATGTTATAGTTCATAAATGGATGAATGAAGTATGTAATTAGATGATAATGGGTACTTTAAATTGATGTTAGGCAGAGGCGGTGAGGCTAGATGAGCTTCCACCTTCACGTGGTTGGCCTTGTTAAGTAGAGAATATTATAGTATTCTTGAAACCAAGTGAAGCTCAAACTAACATAAAATGGACACTTTGCATTTTGTAGGTCTAAAATGATACACGACTACTGCTGCCCATAACATGAATTTGTGAAATACATTTTGATATCACCAATTTCAACACTCTATTCAAAGCATAGGAGTGGCCTATAGTCATAGAATGAATTTTGAGTAATGCCTCAGTCCTAATCCTTATTAAGAATCTTGTCTTCTAGCATATCTTTGACAAAACCTAGTGCAACTTTTGACTCACAAGAAAAGTTGACCTTTAGTCTCATGTTGGAGACATGACCACATGCTTTTAGCTCCTTTCCCTTTCTTGAACTATACACTTTCTCACTATCCCTCAAAAATGGGTTTAGCATCAATATTCCTGCCAATCCTCCTTAATTGATGTTTCAGACATGCCTCATGAGAAGTGTAAAATTTTTAGACTTGCCTCATGGCAACAATTTTAGGTTCTTATAGAATAGAATGACTTAACACATGCCTATCAACATGATCATATCTAACAAAAACATGGTGCCTAAAAACATAGGTGTCTTTAAAGATCAATACAAGAGCTTTGAACTGACTGGTGCCCTTAAAGATCAATACAAGAACTTTTAGCTAACTATAGATGGTGTGCCTTTAAAGATCCATGCAAGTAGCAAGACCTTTGAACTGACTATAGAGGGCCATTATAGGTTCTTGAATGAATCTTTCATTAGCAAGATAATGTGCTACATGATTGCAAGTCACTTGCAATGTGAAAAGCTGACAGAATCAAATTTCTCCCTAACCCAGATGCTTATTCTACATATTTATTGAGCATTCAATTTAGATTGTTCCTTTTATTAATTGCATTATCAACACCTTAGTCACCTTCAACTATTGGAATTCTCTAATTTTGAGATTATTCCAAATCCCGCTAGCAATGCTTCCTATTTTACTTCATTGTTTGTACTTATACCAAAGAATAGCAACCTTCCATAAATCTCCTTCAATTAGAGAAATTTTTTGAAGTCATCAAAACATTTGAGTTTTGGTGTTTTCGTTATGGGGAGGGTTGAAGTGAGTTTAACATAGAATGCAACTTTGATATGGGATTTATGTGTGGCTACCTACAATTTTTGATATTTGATCATTTTGTTCCCTTTATATATTTACATTCTCAAGGTAGATTTGGAAAAGTCATTGTGGTCTAGCAATTTTGACTTTTGAGTCCTACTAAACTTGTTATTGTTGAATATGACTAATAGGTGATAGTTGCCTTGAGATAATTTGGGCTTGAGTTGTCAAACTTGATTCTTGGAATCGACTTCACCAAGAATAATGAGTGGACTGGTATCAAAATATTTATACTAATATCTCACTTTTATGTTGTGTAGTTTTTATAAAGCAATGACGCTCTCCAGACCTTGCCTAAAATCATCACTCTTGGAGATTTCAACTTGCTCAAGAAGAAATGTATATATTTTTTTGATGCATTTAATTTAGAATGTTCTGACAATGTTAAGTTATCTGTGTTATTTTTTCTTTTACCTAAAATAATGCAAAATATGGAGAAGTTCATAGTCATAGTGATAATGAAGATTTTGTTTGTTTGCCAAAAAATAGACTATAAAAGGTATACTAATGAAAATTTAACAAAAAAAAAATGCTCAAATAGATTGTAAAAGTACTAGATTAGTTTCTTCCACTTGTAGGTCAGGTTGTGTTACTTGTTGGGAAACAAATTTTTCATTATCTGCATAATTGAGGGTGTTGTAGTTGCCAACACAAGAGCAAGTCCCCAAAACATAGCATAAGATTTTGTGAACTTTGGATTTCTATCCATAAACCCTCTCACTCTCACCATAGCTTGGTGTTTTTACCACTTATTGATATTAGACTTCAATTGGGAAAACTCATCTTCATCAACAAAAGAAAAATTAGATTACTTGGGGATATATTTGTGTCATGTTCAACTTCAGGGTAGTGACATTTTGGGGGCATTACTTGAGCATATAGATGTCTTCTTCTACTTCATATTCATGAGAGTTTGTGTGTGGAGGCCTTTATGTATCAAAAGTTTCAACTACATTTCTACTTGATCTTAGTTTGTGCAGTTATAATGTTGCTAATGTTTTATTCTTATCATTTTAGTTTAGCCATATTTCCATTTTGACTTTTTTGTTTCAAATCCATATAGTTCTCACAAATTCATGTTAACATATTGTATATGCCTTTTTTTTACTTTTGGGTGACAACCTTCTGCGTCAAAACTTACCTACTTGGATAATCCATCTAAATGGATTCAAGGATTTTTTAAATCTGAGCATGGGTGGGGATTTGTCAAATTTTGTTTATCTATGAAAAGAACATGTGACAACTTGAATACATATAATGAATTGGAGTTCACCAATTGAATCATGATAGGAAATATTAGTGCAAATTCTCCAAGTCCAACTTTTTGTTTTTTTTTTTTTGAAAAAAAGAGGTGTAAAAACTTTATTGAACTTTAGAACAAAGAAATACAAAATAGCAAAGGGCCAAAGCCCCAAGAAACACTAAAGACTACAAAAAGATAGAAACTAAATCATCTCTCCCTGATTCCACTTACATCCTCAGCCAAAGTCCTCTCCAAGTCCTGACATAACCTGCCTTGTAGCTGCTCCCACTCATCAATCTTCCAACCATCTATATTCCTAGAAGCAAATTTTTCCAAGCTATTAGCTGCCCTATTCCACTCCCTTGGAATATGGGCATAAGACATTGAATCCATCACATAGCTAACCTATAAAATCTACTACACTATCATAGACAACTACCAGCTAACATCCGAACTCTTCCTCTCAAGGAGGAGATTCACCAAAACTTGAGAGTTAGATTTCAAATCACCTTATGCCACCCTAGAGCATAAGCCCACTTTAGAGCATAGAGGATAGCCAAACCTTCCATCCTATTAACAATCTGCAACCCTTTATCAACTGAGAAAATAAAAACCACCGATCGAAAAGAGTCCCTACCAATCCCACCAATACTATCTAGCCTCGAATTTCCCCTAAAAGAACCATGCGTATTAATTTTCAAAATCCCAACAGGAGGGGCCATCCATTTCCCCATCCTTTGAACTTTTTGCTTCGCACTTCTACCTCTCCTAACACAGGCTGATGCTGGAGATATTCCCTGTATTCCAAACCTTTCAACCATCATTGCATCATCCCTCTCAAGTGGCAACACTACCTCACTCTTAGCTAAGATTGTATCCCAAATCATTCCCATAATTCTAATCCAAACCTGTTGAATCCCCAAAGTTTCTCCTCAAAATATTCTTCGATTCATTTCAACCAGACTTGCCATAGTAGAAAGATAGGTCCAACATACCTAACATCCTACAAAAAGGAGCCAAGGATGGGGGCCTCCCCAGGAACATCCCAAAATTTTCCAGGGAGGAGGCATGAATGCATGGGCATTTCCAAACATCCCTCCAGAAATGCCATAGTTGTAGGGTGAAAGAACAATGGAAGAACAAATGCGAAGAGTCTTCCTCCTCACAACTGCAAAGGACACACCTTGAAGGGCCGGAGAAACCCCTTTTGCGAATATTGTCCCAAGTCAAGCATCTATTCTAGACCAAATTCCAAATAAAGAAATTACATTTTGGCCAAGAAAACTTATTCCAAACTTTCTTTGACCATTGAACCTCCCCCCCTACCAGTTGTTGGGAGAGCAACTCTTGATATCCGAAGGAAATAGTGTAAGCCCCCTTAGGATTAGGGGACCAAGCCAACACATCATCATCCATAAGGGCACTATAGTTTCAGCCAGAAAGAATATACTAAAGCTCAACACACTCCACCTCCAACTTGAGAATAGGCCATTCCTCCAAGTTCTTCCACCTTGTCTCCACTAGCTACCCCTGAAGGGAAAAGGACTTAAAGTCTTGCACCCTTGACCAACCAATATCACAAAACCTCTGGGCCAATATGTGCAAATGAGGATATTGAACAACCATGGGAGGGTAACCATCCCAAGCATCATACTAGAAATGAGCCTCTAATCCACCCTTGCAGATCCAAAATAAGCCACCCTTAATGAGCGCAACCCCTTTCTTGAGAGTATTCCAAATCATCGAGTCTTTCCCATACAAGCTATATTGAGGGATATCTTTTTGGGGGATCCCTGGAAAGTACTTTTGAGTCAAAATTCTAGCCCATACCTAATCTTGTTCCACACACCATTGCCAATACAATTTGGCTGCCAAAGCAGTACTGGTTAGCACTGATTGTCATAATCCAAGACCACCAAACTATTATGGGCTACAAACAATTTCCCATTTAATAAGACTCCACTTAGTTGAAGATAGATTGCCAGCCCATAAAAATTGTCTTGCTAAGGAATCTAGCTCCCTAACAAAGCTCATCGGTGCCACCTGAACCATACTCCTATAGAGAGGAAGAGTCTGAACCACAAATTGAAGCAGTTGGACCCGACCAGAAAAGGATAGCCAGTGATGGGTCCAATGAGTAACTTTGACATAGAACTTATCTAGAATGGCCTGCTAGGACTCCTTGGACTACCTACCACCTGAGATAGGAATCACAAGGTAGAGAAAAGGAAGACTTCCAATTTGGAAATTGAGAATATGAGCGACCCTCCTCTAAATAGAAGGCAGAGTGTTGAAGAAAAAAATGGAAGACTTGCCCTTGTTAATTAGCTGACTTGAAGCTGCAAGATAAACATCCAACACCTTACGTATATTAGAAGCCTCCCGAATGGTATCCATGCCCATCAAAGCCATATCATCCAAAAACTAGAGGTGAGATTTCATAGGAAGGCTTCCTCCCCAATTCCAACCCTAAATAAAGCCCCCTTCCACATTGTATTTTATCAACCATCCCAAACCTTCCACCAAAAGAAGAAACAAGTAAAGAGAGAGGGGGTCGCCTTGTCATAATCCCTGAGAAGCACCTAAAAGATTAGAGTCTTCCCCATTAATCAATATTGAGAAAGAAGTCAAATTTACACAACTCATAACCCACTGGACCCATTCCTCCTCAAAACCAAAGGCCTACAAAACCTTTTGGAGAAATGACCAACAAACTCTGTCATATGCCTTAGCCATATCTAGCTTGATGAACATAGCCTTATCTTTAGAGTTGGAAATAGAGTGAATAGTCTTAGTAGCCACAACCACCCTATCCAAGATCTGGTGACCTATCACAAAGCCACTTTGTTCTTCAAAAATGAACAATGGAAGCCACTTTTTAAACCTGTTAGTAATCAACTTAGATATAATTTTATAAATAACATTGCAAAGAGAGGTAGGGAAAAATTGACTTATCCGATCAACCCCTTCCCCCTTGGGGATGAGAGCAAGGAAGGTATAATTTAGGGCCCAAAGCATTTTCTTATTCTTCTAGGATTCTTGAACAATTGCCAATAAATCTATCTTGATAATATCCCAAAATTCTTGGAAGAACTCAATCGAAAATCCATTTGGACCTAGAGCTTTTCCTTTCTTCATCTGGAAAATAGTCCTCTCTAACTCCTCCAAAGATATGGCACTCATAAGATGCTCTTTCATTTCCAAAGAAACCAAAGAAGGATAATAAGAAATGACCTAAGCCTCTTCAATCGAGTCCCCCTGCGATTCCTCCCTAAATAAAGATGCAAAATACTGCACAGCTTCACTGAAGATACCCTGAGAAGAAGAGAGAGCCTTCCCCTATCATTCACCAAAGTTGATATAGAATTACCATGATGTCTAGTCTTCACTGAATTGAAGAAGAAAGTAGTATTCTTATCACCTTCTTGAAGCCATTCAATTCGAGCTTTTTGTTTCTAATAGATTTCCTCTCTTAGCTCCCACTCCTCCAAGGTTTTTAGAGCCCTAGCTTCCTCCTACAACAAATACTCTAAAACCCTATCCTCCCTAATCAACCTGGTAATATCATTCAACTCTACTTGGGCCACATTTTTTGCCTAGAAAATATTTCCTAAGCAATACCTGTTCCACCATTTAAGCTAATACTTAACATATTGTAGGAGTTTAACAAAAATATACATTGTTGTACCAAAGGTAGGTCTACCATCCTTCCACCACTTAGCCACACAACCATATAGGTCTGGGTCCCTCAACCACATGAGTTGGAATTTGAAAGGTGGCCATTGAGGCAACTAGTTAGAGGAAATAGCTAACTTAATGGGCTAGTGATCCGAACTTTTCCAATCTAATATCTCAAACCTGGAAGACCACAATTCACCCACCCAAAAATAGGAGACCATGAATTGGTCTAGTCATTCAGCAATGCAACTGTCTCCCATCCTTCTATTATTACAAGTGAATTGGCCATTGCTAGGCTTGATATCCATGAGATTGAGTGCCAATATATTATCCCAAAGAAACAAAGAGGAGGGCTCAAGTCTTGCAATACCCCCTCGTTTTTCAGATAGATCAAGAATATCATTAAAGTCTCCAGCAATAATCCATGGAAAATAAGGAAATAGACCCCAAACAAAATGAATATTATTCCATGTAAGAATCTTACCTTGGAACTCAACAAGAGCATAGACATTGTAAAAAAGAATAGCCTCTCTTGACTAAGGGCATAGAGAGACCAAGGATAAGGAGGACCTAAAGGATATCCACCATAGATGTTGGATCTTTTGTGGGTTCTAGAAGCAAGCCATGCCCCCTGAAGATCCCTAAGCTCCAATGCACTGACATTGACCATTCTTCCACAATTTGGGTGCTATACTCATCATGCACTCAACAAAAACATTGGTCTCCTGAAGAAAAAGAACATCAGGGTTATGATTTCTAACCAATTCTCAAACAACTTTTTGTCTAGGGCTGCTGTTCAAGCCCCTTACATTCCATGAAATAATGATCATTTTGGGGGAGTCAAAAAATGGGAATCCAAGGTCTTCATAGATCCTAACTCCACTAGAGTCTCCCCAATCATCTTAATCTTCTCTATGTCCTTCTTTCATCCACTTTTACCACTTTTCTTAGAAACCCCCTTCTTGCCATCCTTCTGAAGAATACCCAAATGAGGAGAACACTTACCACGCTTATCCATATTCGAAGCAACATTCCATATAGGAAGGGCAATTCCCTCTTCTCCCTATCCCAAATCAACATTTGACCCCATAATCACCTGAGCCCCTACCTACCCATCAGTGACCATAGGCATGGTAGATTCCACCTATGGGGTAGGAGGAGGACTAGAAGAGATTATCTCTAGGTCAAACTCCACAACAAATTGATCCACACTGATAAATCTTGGATTAACTTCTTGCTATCCCAATTCATCCAAGACCTCAAATTTGTAAAAAGTATCCTCCTCATGTCTCTCCTTTAGAGTCCTCTTTTGTCCTCGATTACGATTACAAGCCTTGACCTAAACAAAGCCCTTAGCATCCTTACTCTCACCAGAAATTAGCTTCTTCCCTTTATCAACACCAGGAATGTTGCAAGGAGGAGGCAAAGGCTGTTGCTCCCTTGTCTTAGCCTTTGGGCATCTACATAGCAAGTGGCCATATTCATGACACAAGTGACACCGGAAAGGAAGGGTCTCATAATCCAATTGCTGCATCCAAGAATGTGAACCCACACACATTTCTACCACATCTGGCAATGGTCTACTCAAATCAAGTTCCACACAAATTCAAGCAAAAGTCATAACCTTCTTACCAAGGGTTTGAGTTGAAGACCCCACTAGTTTCTCCAACATCGAAGCAAGCATATGAAGAACATCCTCCTGACAACACTCTATTGGAAATCTGGGTAACCAAACCCACACTAGAACCCGATTCGAGAGTTCCTCAGAGGGATCAAATCCTACATGCCATGGCTTAACAAATAGCCCAACCTGGTTGTAAAAATAGGGCCCGCGCTCAAATACCCTATTACAATCAACCATGCAGGTGAATGAGATCATGAAAAATTTATTTGCAAGCAACGTGACCTCCATTTCACCCTTTGGTTCCTAGCTTCTTCAAGCCCAATTCTCTAAAAATTGAAGGGATAATCTTAATCCCAAAAATTTACAATACAAAAAATGTTTTGAATAGTATTCAACATCCTTAGCAATCATTTTGTAAGGGATTACTAGTTTGGGTCTTTCTTTGCATCACTCAAGGCACTCGTTAATCTTCATGATCCATGATCCACCAGGCGGGCTTGAATCCATAGCTCCTGAGCTATGAGAAAAGAGAGCATTATCAAACACCCTCACCCCTTGTGTTGATGGATGCACAACCTCTAAATCATGTAAAAATATGTTGGGAAAAGCCCCAGAGGGCTCACCTTGAGACATATCCTCCCTTTGGCCTGGAGTGAACATGTAGAGATCACACACAGACATACTCCTCTCCCATTGTAGATATTCATATCAAAATTCCTCCAAGTCCAACTTTCAACAAGCTTTAAGTTTCAGGTTTGGAATTGATCAACATTCAAATCAGAGATGAATTGGTTACACAGAATTGATAATTCAATGGTAGACTATTCAAAAGCCAATTCAATTCTTTACTCATCCATAAAAGCTGAACAATTTTCTATAATACATGTTTATTGTTTATAGAAGTAATCATGTAATATTAACCTTTTTCTCATCATAAAAATATAAATATCCAATGTAAATGGTCATCAACCTTTATAGTTTTCACAAATTGATGAAAATTCTTTGAAGTTTTTTTTTCTTCTCCTTGAAGATAATTAAAGGTCATTTTCCAGTACTTTCCCCACTTACTGATACATAAGGTCAATGGTAATGCTCTAACAATGCCAAAATTTGATACAAATTATGGACTAAAGAATTGATTGATTAAATCACAAACTATTTGAGCACAATATTATACTTCTATTCTTCATACTAAAGAATTGATAGATTAAATTAGTATAAACTTTTTCCATATCTCACTTTGGTATTTTTTGCTTGTATCTAGAGAAAATCTGCTTCTAGCTACATACTTCCTTATACCTATTCCCAATCTTTTGTCACCTTGAAGAAATTTCCCTATACAAGGAAAGCATGCATGCCCACTTTTGGAAGAATAGACTACTACCTTGTTACCTACAATGTATTCCAAATCTGAGACATTGACCCAATCACTACTACTATGCTGTGAGAAATATATTCTATATAATTCTCCAGAGAAGTTGCTTATTTGAAGAGTGAAATGCTCCCAATCACAAACATGCTCTCTAATTTGACCAAGAGGTAGATTCAACATCCCAACATTTGTAGTGGCTGGTCCATTGAATGGACAAAAAACCCACATTGCCATATCAGTGAAGGTCCTCCAAGTGTAGGTTTAAGATGCACATCGATCTCTACAATTTCCAGTAGGAAGTTAGACCAAATTTATAATATTACATGTCTAAAGATTTGAGTAGGAAGTCAGACCAAATTTTCTCACAAGGGAGCTAATAGTTTTGTACAATATAAAGTTTAAATAATCACATTTTTGTTTTGGCCACTTCTGTTAATCTATCTTGATGATTTTTGGTTATATCACTAAGCTAATAAATGAATACATAAATATTCCTTAAGACCAAGATTTTGTTATGCCTTCTGAACCAAAAGGATAAAAAAAACTAAAGCATGGTCCTATTATTTTTAAAATTATTGTTAAAGGAACTTTCAATTTCTCTGTTTAAGATGATTGCTTGAATTATGCCCGAAGAAATATGCTTTCATTTGCACAAGGTTGCTTGGTAGTTAATTTCTTTTCAATTGCCACCTGAACTTGAAATGCATAATAACCTTCTTTTTTTGTAAATTCAAAATCTGCTTATGAAAAATAGGTTTGTGAACTTATTAGTTTTGCAAATGCATATTTGGTTACAACTCCAATTGGAGTTCGCATGCAATATTTTCTCAGAAGCTGTAGAACTTTAATATTAGTCAAATCTTTTCAGTTAGTCTAATGTGTTGAGATATAAATTTCGATAAGATTTAATTAGGAGTAAAATCTAACATCTTTTATTTATTGGGCTATCTACTTGCCCCTCTTTGACAAGCCCATGATGAGTCTGAATATGAATTATTTCAAACATCACCTTAAGCTGTAGTTTAAGTGTTTGGAACTCTTATCTTGGCTCAGATTATACCACATGTTGACCTACAACTTATATATATTAGCCATGAGTCAAACTTAAAATCCCTCATGAACAACATTATGTTTCTATGATTGGGATGAGTTTATTATGTTAATCTAATGCTAAAACATCTTTAATTTAGTTGAATCTTCATTGGAGAGTCATATAATGAGCAAGCCCTAGTTAGATGAGGGTTTGTAAGAGAAATTTGTGGCTTTCATAGTTACAGGGTATATAAGACTGAATTGGTTGTAATCTATTTTGATTGGGGTTAACCAACAACATTGTTGAAAGCTTGAGGGCTAGAGGCCACATATGTCACACACTTGTTATGTAAAAGTGGGGTCAAATAGGCCAAAAACTAGTGATAGTCATCTATTGGGGACAGTTGGTCCAAAACACCAATATCTAATTTTGAGATATGTTGAAATATAGCCAACTAGGTATCAAAATATGTGATTATGAGAGTCTTTTGGAACATCTAGGATGAAAAAAAAAATCTCACTAGAGACTTAATTGCAAATTAGGCCTAGTAGACTTAATTGCAAATTAAAGCCCTCTGTTCTAACATCTATCATCATCTCTTTCTACCAACTATTGAAAACACTTACCTTTCCAATGGAGTTTCAAGAAACATGCCTTTGCAGTTTGTACGTTTGTTTTCTCTACAAAGCAACATATAATTCTTCATAACATGCCTAGTGTAGCTACTTTTTAACAACTAATTTTATATTTAATTTTGATTCCTTTAGTACAATGTGTATTTTTTTCTTTTCTTTTATATTGACTTGTAGAAAATTAAATGGATAAGGTATATTTTCATGTCTAAATTTTGGAGAGATGAAAGAAGAATACTTTCCACCAAATGTAGATATCTTTTTGAAGAATCGGATTGTTGGAGATTTTTACATAATTATTTCTAGAGCAGTGGTATGTAAAACATCTTATCACTTATCTACATTTCTATCTTTAGCGATCCATTTCTAATTTACTTACCACCATACCCACCTCAACACTTATAACATCTACATTAAATTACCATCTCACTATCTATTTGCAGGATATATTCACACATGCAAATGGAATTGAACAGGCTAGTATTATTTTCAATTAAATAGTTCTCACTATTTTTTAATATTAACAACAATTTAAGAGAGTATCAACATTAACTTTCATGTATAGTTCATTAATTGAACTGGGTGCTATACATTCATTAACATCCAAGAAAGTAATTTTCTTTTCTTAGCACAATCAACTCTAGTTGTTTTAGATTTTTACAATCAATGTGAATATCATTTATGAATGAAAATTGTGGTTGTGTATGAGATTTTAATTATAGTTATTTCAAATTCATGAACATAAGAGAAAATTCAAAAAAATTAATAGAATTCCATAATTGTTTTATAGCTTCTAGAAAAACAATGAACTCCAAATTTGATTGGGGAGCTTGCTATACTTTTAGACATCCCACAACCATTTATAGTGAGAACTACAAGACTTAGCTAGCTTCTTCGATTGGGTTGCCATGATTTTACTAGAATCATGCAAATAGATATAGAAGATGGTAAAATCATTGAAAATAATTTTCTTAAGGTAGGGGTTAATAAACAACATGAATCAGACATGAAATATTGAATTATTACCTAGAAATAAATTAATGAACAAAATTCAACTTGCATTAAGGTTATAAACTATGAAATAGAGATATTAAATGTACAATCTTCAACTTACATAGATATCAACCATGAAGTGAAGATATTTTCTGCATTAAATTTATTGTTGAAGATTTTTCAAATTATAGTTTTATTTCAAATTTCATATTTTGAAGAACTTGTTTGATCTTGAATATTTAGTTGAATTTATCTTGACTCTAAATGAAAATGTATAAATTATCAACGTTGGAGCTCTATTTCTCATGACAGATTTTGAGTTTTTGATATCTTCATGTATAAATATTTCAAGATCTGAAGAAATTTTTGGATGGAGATGCCATATTAACATTAGATCCAAAAATAAATAGAACCTTGCTGCAAACTTGGTGATAGAGAAAGTGCAAGATGCATGCAAAATGTCATATCATATGCAAGGCATGCGAACTATTTTATAAAATGCCTAAAAAAAATTTACCCCCAGGCATTGGTCAAAATTTCTACCTTCATTGGTCAAAATTTTCTGGTATCACTGGTCAAAATTTCTACCTTCTTTGGTCAAATTTTTTTCCTTCATTGGTTGAAATTTTCTTGTAGCCTTGGTTGAAATTTCTACCTTTATTGGTCAAAAATTTCCACCTCAATTGGTCAAAATTTCTACCTTTATTGGCCAAAATTTTCCACATCAATTGGTTGAAATTTGTACCTTCATTGGTCAAAATTTCAATCACTTCTTGGCAGTACTTGTCCCATGGCTCTGGAAGATTTTTGACCAATGGGTTGGTCAAATTTGGTCAAAATTTGGGTCAAAATTTTGACCAATAAAGGTCGAAAAGTGAGCCCAAATGTACTAGTGTATGATAAGATGTGTCTTGGATATTTCATTGGAGAAAAATCAGCATATAAATTTGAAGATAGAAAGGAATTAGATCTAGTTTCTAAAACCATTGAACCTAAGAAGAATGATTAGAATGAGACTAAGCCAATCTAACAAAATACCTAAAGAAGTTGAGCAAGTAAGTCAACTCGAGAAATATGATGAACCTAAGAAAATAGAGCAAGTTGAACCACTTAAAGAGGTAAGGTATGAACTCAAAGGTAGATGTTTTACATGTAATGAAGTTATTCATATGAAGAGAGATTGTATAGGTAATTCATTCAAAACTATTACTAATTTCTATTGTTATAATTGCAAAAGTTTGGTCATAAAGTAGTTGATTGTAGGAAACCTAAGTTTGATAGTAATAATAGCAATAGTAGAATGTTTAGGGATACAAACCTTATAGGAAATGAAAGAAGGATATCCATAAGCATATCTAATGAAGGAGAAATATGTAATGGAACATGGAGTAATAGTGTGTGTTACAAGTGTAACAACTTTGGACACATTTCTAGGAATTGCAGAGCACTAGTTAATTAGAATGGCCCTAATTAGAGAAGCAATACACCTATATGTCAGTTATGCAACAACTTTGGTCACATTGCAATATTTTGAAGAATGAATATGAGGAACATCAATAGGAACCCAAACTTCAGAAGTAACAACAAAAAAAATGTTAGAAGGAATGATATCAGCAACAACAATCAGAAAGATGAACTTAGAGAACATATTAAAGAATTCAAAGTGGTATTTGTCAAAGCAAAAAATCCATTAAGTTCAAATTTAGTATTGGAAGAAGAATATTTTAATGCACTTGATGAAAGATTGAAGTCAATAATTATATGTTATTTATCCTATTTGAATTAAGTATTTTTTTATTGAAGATAGAGAACTAGATAGATGGAACAAGACTTAGAGATTGAGTTAGAAGTTATGGAGTTATTATGTGGTAAAACATGTCAAGAGGAAGCTTTGGTTAAGAGCACATATTATTTGGAGATCACACAAAGATGTACAAATGAAAACAATTTTATTGGTTGACAAAAATATCTTTTTATGGATTGAGTAGTTGCACAACCAATGTAAATTTTGATTTGAAATGATTTAAAGCATGCAAACAAGATTGCAAGTACCATTCCACTATGACAAGAGTTAAGGAGTATTTGAGATAAAATTGACAACAAATTAAAGGAGAATTGAAGTATTTCAAGTGCAAAGTAAAAGAATCCCTAATTACATGTAAACTAGGTATTCTTTCAGTTTATCAGTTGAATTTTGGAAGTATTTGAATCAAAAGAAAATAGAGAATCATATTATCTATGATATTAGTGAGAGACCTAGGTATAAATTCAAGAAACATCCATTTGTATCATTGGAAGATGATCCTTTGGGAGCAATTTTACAAATTTTGCCAAATGTATTGAATGTAAAGGATGTAAGGGCATACATTCACTACAAATTTGAGACTATTGGTGACAATAAAATTCATAAGGACTTGAATGTAGTGTGTAATAATGATTTGACTTTAAAGAAATGTTGTAAGCACCTAGAAGAGTCAAACATTATTAGACATATGTTTCATACACAGTTTGATAATCATGAGTGGACCATAATCACATTGAGCCGAATCCATGAGGGAATGTTATGGGTAGGAAACATCCTTGTAATGATTGAAAATGATATGATTCATAGGCTTACTAGACTAAGAAATGAAGGGAGCAATCCTGTGAATGAAAATAATGTGAAGAAAATAGTTGAGACCAATTTGAAGACTAAATCAGATGGGAGAAACATGAGAATTGACTTTATAAAAGAGGATGACATGGGAATCATCAAGAAAATTATAGGGTATAAGATGAATTATGGTTCAAGGATAAATTTTGTACCTTTTGGATTCATCCATCCAGCTTATTTGATGACAATAAAGAAAGAGAAAATCAATATGTGTGAAATTGTGAAGCAACATTTGCTTGACAATATTGAGAGATTAAAGTGAAAAAATAATGTAGTGTTTAGATTTGAATCACTAATAACTCACTTATTCTTTTAAGTTATTAGAGAGTTTATAGGCATGCCGGATTATGAATAGAATGGGAACAAATGCACAATGAACTTGATTACTCACCATTACAGAGGATAACCAGAGGGAAGAATTACTAAGGAAATAATAAAAATAATGAAGAGTTTCCAATTAGAAAAGAAAATGAGATTCATAATTCCTCCCTCAATGGCAGAAAAGTAAAAAGATGATATATGTTTCATGGTTGAAAATCATGTCACTTGTATGGAAGCAATAGAACCTAGAGTTAAGTTCATAGACCCTATGGGCTATGAAATGAGAAAATAAATGATAGAAGGTTATGCAAAGACCATAACCTTCTATCATTTATTTTCTCATTTCATATCCCATAGGGTCTATGAACTTAACTCTAGGTTCTATTGCTTCCATACAAGTGACATGATTTTCAACCATGAAACATATATCATCTTTTTACTTTTCTGCCATTGAGGGAGGAATTATGAATCTCATTTTTATTTCTAATTGGAAACTCTTCATTATTTTTATTATGTCCTTAGTAATTCTTCCCTCTGGTTATCCTCTATAATGGTGAGTAATCAAGTTCATTGTGCATTTTTTCCCATTCTATTCATAATCCGGCATGCCTATAAAATTTCTAATAACTTAAAAGAATAAGTGAGTTATTAGTGATTCAAATCTAAACACTACATTATTTTTTCACTTTAATCTCTCAATATTGTCAAGCAAATGTTGCTTCACAATTTCCCACATATTGGTTTTCTCTTTCTTTATTGTCATCAAATAAGTTGGATGGATGAATCCAGAAGGTACAAAATTTATCCTTGAACTATAATTCATCTTATACCCTATAATTTTCTTGATGATTCCCATGTCATACTCTTTTATAAAGTCAATTCTCATGTTTCTCCCATCTGATTTAGTCTTCAAATTGGTCTCAACTATTTTCTTCACATTATTTTCATTCACAGGATTACTATGATGAGATAGTCAGAGAAGTTTATAGTGAACTATACAAAAAAAAAATTAAGAAGAATATAGAAAAGAAAATTGAAGCAATCATAAAAGAGACTAGTATGACCAGAAAATAATTTGAGGAAGCAAAGGGAATTGCATTGGAGATGAAGATAAGTGGAAAAACTGAAGTTGTTATGGCTACACCTTTAGCAATTACAAAAGTAATAGTTGTTGAACCATGCACACAGATCCCTAGTACACCTTATGCATCATTGTCACAAGTATAACCTACTATTGTAAAACCAATTCAAATGAAGAAAGATACAGAGGAAGTTAAGATAGTTGAAGAAACATCAGGCACAAGAAAATAAGAGAGAATATCACAGTTCAAACAGGGAAAAAAGTTATCTTCTAGGAAGATGACAAATCAATTGTCTAGTAGTCCAGGGAAGAGAAGAGATACTCTTCATTTGATTGAATTAGATGAGTCTGGAGAAGAAGAAGAGATAGAGGATAAAGCCATCAAGAAGATGAAAACATAAGTCAAAACTACCTCAAGTAAGAAACCTTGGAAGCCTAAGGTAGAAAATCTTAATGTTCAAATTATTGACAATAAGAACTTTGATCATTTGAAGAAGTATTATCATTTGTATAACAACATGGATAGAATTCAACTAGAAAATGTAGTTGTTAGAAACATGATTTTGGAAAACAAAATATTTGAGGACATTAGAAAATATATCCCTTAAGATCTATACAATAGGTTAGTTAATAGAATGAGAGTAGCAAAAGAGGATAGAGGAATTAGAGAGAATCAAATCAAGAATATTTGTGAGGTTAACAATGATGAGGACATGAGAAGAATATTAAGGGGGATTGATCCCTTATTAAGGAAAAAAAGAAGAAATTTTTTACCAATGGGTGGTAACTACGAGGAAGTGAATGAGGAGAGAAAGAAAGCTATTGTCAAGTTCATGACCTCAGTACCTAGCATTGTCAAATAGAGTGCAGAGTTAGGGGGACCAATCCCTATATTTGTTGAGTAGAGTGCACCTAAACCAACAATAGTAGAAGTCAAGGACACCAAGATGGAAGAACTATATAATTGGTACTGAAACCATGCAAGTGGACAATACTAAAATAACAATTGATGAACAAGAAAATAATTTTAAGGATTATGGAATGAATATTGTTGACAATTTGGTTAGCTACACCAATTTTGATGATGATGAGGAAGAAAAAAAGAAAAAAGAGGAGGAGATAAAGAACATAAGAAAGGATGAGGAGAAAAAGAAGAAAGAACTTGAGGAGAAAAAGGAGGAGGAAGAAGAAAGGAAAAAGGAGGAAGTAAGGAAAGTAGATGAAAAGAAAAAGCAAGAGGAAGATAAAAAAAAAAAAGGAAGAAGAGGAAGAGAAAAAGAAGGAAAAAAAAGAAAAGAAGGTAGAAGAAAGAAAGAAGAAAGAGAAAGAGGACAAGAGAAAACACAAAAAGATGAGAAGGCAAGTGTACATATTTCTTCTAGGAAACCTATTTCATTAGCAACATTGATGTGGATAGTCAATGATGATAAGACTAAACTAATCTCATCTCTTAGCAAGATTATAGAGAATAATAGGAAATTCTATAGAGTACCTTGATGGAAGCTACATAGAGAATTGAGAAAACATTGCCTACAAAGATGACATAATCAAATCCCCAAGATAGAGAAAAAGATGTGATACATGCATTTGACACAAAATTTACCAAGCTATTAGACATTGTGGAGGTACAAGCACATGCTAAGCATGATTTACAAATGTTCAACACCATTTGCTAGAATATTAGAAATAATTTGAGAAATTTTGATGTATACATCAAGGAACTGAGAAGATGTGAAGATGATGTATGATAAGTGTGCACTAGCATTTAGCTTCACTAAAGATAAAGATGAAGAGCTGAAGAAGAAAAATGAAGAACTTGAAGCATTGATAAGTAAGCTTTAGCAACCAAATTAGAAAATTGAGGATATTGAGATGTAAATTGAGAAGATAGATAAGGATCATTGAGATGGAAAAAGAGAAAATTGCAAAGATATTTTTACTTCTCAGAGAAAATCTATCTTTGAAAAATGGAACATTGGAGCAACATATAGAAGAATGTCTTAAGACCAAGACATCATTTGAAAAATTTGTCTATTTTGACTTAAATGTAGTTGAGATTGCATCTTATGGACATTGTGTCCTTATTAGCATATCTTAAGGCATCAAAGATTAATGGAAGAAAAGATTCAAGAGTCCACAAACAAGTTTTGATGACTATATGACACAACTATCGACCTGATGCATAGGTATCTGGTAAATAAAATTTGACATCTTTGTCATTGATGTCAAAGGGGGAGAAAAGGTATGGAAAATTGTATAGTTAAAGGATAAATGTATGTAAGTCAAAGGGGGAGTAATGTAATACATTTAGGAGTTATAAGGAAAGATGATTGATATAAAGATCCATAGTTTCGAAGTTTTGAAATTTTTTGCAAGGCCAATTTTGTAAATAGTTTTGAAATGTTTTGAAGTGATAAGTTTCTTTTTGGACAACCAATTTTCCTCATGTTTCCATCAATGAAAAGGGGTAGATTGTTGGAAATTTAGCTAAGGTAATCATCTAATGTTTTTGTTTATGACAACATGATTTTAGTATGAATAGAGAAAATCTTGAAAAAGAAGTTGAGGTAGTTTACTTAGGAAATTGTCTGTGTCAGATAGTTATCCATTAGAACAAGAATTTTTTTGTTATGTATAGATGACAGAGTGATAATTGGCACATGTGTGGTTAAGAATATGTAGTACGATATTTCATTATGATGTGTGTAAGTGTGCAAATTTGTATGGACTATTAGAAAGGTGTTATACAATAAACACTAGTAAAGGCAGTGATTATAGAAAAATAGAGCATAATGGTAAAAGATGAAATATAGGTTAAGAAATTATTTTGGCTACAAAATAATTTCTTAACTAATTAGGGATGACATCCAAGATGTTTACCTTAAGTTAGAAAGAATTAGTTTTGTGTTTTTCCAAGCATGTGGAAGCTTGAAGGTCAATTGGACAAAGTTTTGTGAAATATAAAGAGATAAAGGAAAGATTGTATTATGTGAAGTAGTGTGTAAGTTGAATATGATATGAAAATTATATGATATGAATTCTGATGTATGATCAAAAATATGCGAAGAACAATGAAAGTAAGATAAAAAATTGAAGATATCAACAATAAGAGGTTTTTGTATCTATCTTTTTTTGTATAAAGGAATTGTATTGTGTAATTGCATGTTTGGGTAGTGGGCTCATCTTGCATACATTATGTAATTGTAATACCAAATCCTAATAGGGTTGAGGCTTTTAACAAGGCCTAGTCCTCTAACAAAGATTGAGGGACTATATGTACTTAATAGACTCCTAATAGGTTCAACATCTTTAACAAGATACTTTTGTTTAGTGGATCATTTTTTTGGTACCATCCCCACCAAGATTTTCCCTTTGCTAGGGTTTCCCTAGTTAATGAAATAACGTGTTATGAGTTCTCTTTGTGTATGGTTATCTTTCCTATTCCACATTGTTAGTTTACTTTCATATGCATGTTATAAAGTAATTAACAATATTCAACTCTAGGAAAAAGTTCATAGAATAATAATTCACCCCCTCTCACTATTACCTATTTCTAACATGTAAAACACACCTTATTCCTGGAGTATATCTTCATGCATAGACACTATGTCCAGATTCAACTGGTGATCAATAGAATCATTTCTTTTTGGATTGATTCATTTGGGTCATCTTTGAACAATGCCCTCCATGCATATTGACTCTTGTTCACCGCTCACCCCATTTTAATTACACACAAAAATCAACAGGAAATTCAATGTAACCCATATAGAAGAATTTTCCAACAAAAAATAAGAAAAGGAAAATGACACAAAAAAATTCTAATTCTAATTATTATTATTATTATTATTTTTTTCTGTTTGGCAGATTTGGGAGAAAATTGAACTTAAACACATCTATATCCACACTTGATCTTGCCCTTCCACACTATGAGAAAATCATGCACCCACAATTGGAAATATTGTAACATCTCCTCATAACTTTGATTTGCACATGGAAATCTAGTGAACATCATGTTTGCAAGTGATATCCCCTCCAATCCTTGGCTTTAATCTCTGCTTCTTCATAGCAAGAAACAATTTTCTAGATGAAAATGTCATGGAAAGACAATCAAATTAATCCTCATCATCTCCAAATAAAAATTTTCTTTAATCGTTAACATTACATGATACTTTTCCCTATGTAGTGGACTTTGGTTGAAATGAATGACCTATTTACTGATGTTATTTTTCAAGAAGTAACTTTGTTTTGAACCTTCCAAGTCTAATAAATAGTGGAATTTTTACACGTGTATGCCATGTCTCTTCAATCCATCTTGGAAATTTAGTTATCTTGCATTGACCATAATGATCTCTCCCTCATTCCAATGTGTCAGTCTTATGCAAGGAATGGGCTCACCGCTTTCTTCAATCAGTCTTAGATGAATAAATATGGCAACCCTTGCCATATGCAATGCACATTTGCCTTTAGTTTAATCCTCAATCCCACCATTGCAAACTCATGGCATATTATTTTTAGAGAAAGACTTTGGATAGTAGTTTAATAAATTATTTATTTATTTATCTTTAGCATGTGCATCTCTATCCTTTTAAGTTAATGCCCCTCCAAATGGTTTTGACTCTATCATTTCCTTGTATCTGTGAACATACTTGGGATAGAAGGCAATGATGAGATAACCCATTTGAGTCGCATCTTATTTATGGATAACTTATATCCCTATATCTCATTAAAAAAATCTTCACAATATCACATGAATGGCCACTGGTAAAGAAGATTTTAAGTATGAGCTGTGGTATCCTCCATGATATTTTTAATTTTTCCATTGCACTTCACTCTGTATATAGACAGTATGCTTATTTGACCTTTAAATGATGATAGTTGCATACACTCTAAACTCATTCCCCATAATACCTTTGTTATACCCAAGATATCTTTAATGTTGTTTGCCATAATAATCACAACTAATGAAAAGCCTTTTAAAATTACATTTATCTTTGTCATTTCATTTTTCCTTCTCTAAATGTATAGGTGTTTATTTCAACAATTAGAATGATTATAAGGTCAATTTGTGAAGGAAAGCTTTCATGCATCTTGAAAGTTATAATTATTGTAACTTCTTGACACCCTCAAAATCCATGGCATCACATTGATCTAATAAAGTTAGTCGATTCCTAAAGTGGGTCCGGCTAAAAAAAATGACAGAAAATAATAAAATGCATCCAATTTTGACTTCAAAAACTGGTCAAATGAGCTTTTGAGGATATGAAACTTGGGTCAATGGTAGAATTTAATATGGAGAGTATGAATATGAAATTTAGGCTCAAGGAAAATAATTGGGAAAATTTGGCAAGCATTCAAAGTTGGCTACTTGGAATTACAGAACTAGGAACACTGTTAAATAGTAATTTTTGCAAACGAAATGATCCTGGGAAAGTGTGCGGATGGATTCATGAAAATTTAAAATTTGAAACCTTTGGAGTATTTTCAGTGTAGAAATAGTGGTATAATTGGTTTAGATTCATCTACCAAGGTTTTGGAGTTATAACATTTCGAGTGGGGCTCCTGACAAGACTGCATATTCATTTACCAATAAGAGTTTAGACATTGCATATGGAATTGCATTTGAAAACTAGTCAAATTGATTTTTCATAAGCTCAAATTCAAAAAATAAAAAGTCTCTAACCCCTAAAATTTAGTGGAATTTTTTTTTCACAATAGGATCAACTGGGTCAAATCTATGATTGGTCAAGCAAGGCTACTTATAAAGTGTCATTAAAAACAATTGGGCAGATTTAAGTAATTACAAATGGAATCAAATTGGAAAATTCATCAAACATATTCATCAAGACCTCAAATTGAAAAAATAGGATGTCATTTAGGATTAAAACACAATGGTAGAACCATTTCTTCAAAATTTTCCATGAGTCCCAAAATATTTACTGTTAAACAGGGCTTTCCAAAATTTTGAACAATGTGCATCAACATGACAAAAATGAACAACCGACTTTAAGGGATTCAAAGAATTGTTAAAACATATCAAAATGAATTGAAATATGAAACATAGGTTCTTTGATATAGATACTACTAATTCCCAAAGTGGTGAATCATGAAACTTTTCTAGGTGTAGAATATTCAATTGCAAGCTAGGCTTCCCATCACTGTTTGACACTTACACAAATATGCAGATTATGACGAGTGCTCAAAACAAAACTTCATGAAATGAATTAGAATGACAATGTATCATCATGAGATGCATGCATATGATAAATGAAAGGTGATAAGCACTTGGAACAAAGGAAGCATACTCTTAAGGTAGCCTCTTTAGGATGTGATGAATCAACTTGTCATCCTTCATGGGATTTTCACAATATTTAAGTAGTGCCCTATACTCATTGGCTTTGTTGATGTAATCCTGAATTGTGTCAAAATTCTTTGGATACAACATAAGTAGATTTTCCTCAATGTAAAAACTCTTTTCATCATCCACCTTACCATACAATGATTCAAGTTTGTCCCATGTAGGTTTAGATTCCTTGAAATTGGAAATGTGGAAGAAGAGATCTATATGTACACAATTCTTGATAATTCCTAAAGCCGATTGGTCTTGTTTTTTCCAATCAATGAGTTTTGTAGTATTAGTGGGTTTGGGAATTGAACCATCAACATAAAGACTTAAACCTTTTCTATTAATCTACTCCATGCAATATCTTTCCATGTAGAATAATTATGTGAAATTAGAAGTGGAGCTTTTCCTCATCCACCTTACCACATTATGATTGAAGTTTGTCCCATGTAGGTCTAGATTCCTTGAAATTGGAAATGTGGAAGAAGAGATCTCTATGTACACAATTCCTAATAATTCCTAAAGCTGGTTGGTCTTGTTTTTTCCAATCAATGAGTTTTTTAGTATTAGTGGGTTTGGGAATTGAACCATCAACATAAAGACTTAAACCTTTTTCCATTAATCTACTCCATGCAATATCTTTCCATGTAAAATAATTATGTGAAATTAGAAGTGGAGCTTTAAGTAAAACCATGATGCAGAAAATGAAAAGAGCACAAAAGAGAGACACGAGAACACAATACACACCACCCTTTTCACTCAATCAAAAGACCCCCCCAAAAAAGATTCTTTTGGCACTTTATATGTAGTGCATGTACAATAGGCCACTTGTCAAAATGTACAAAGTGGATTTCTAATTTTTTCTGTTACAACTATGTTTTGAGGCCCAAATCTGTCACTAAGCAATATAGCTTAGATATACAAAAATTCTAAAAAGAAATCAAAGCATTACAATGCAGAAAAGGCCCTAGTTCTAAAAGTGATTTTTTGTCCACACAACCCTAGAATCTAACTATAGATCTGGAAAGTAGATGAAAAATAATGTACTTTCAAAAAAATGGAACCTATTTTCGTGTCCAGATGAGCCCGTATGAAGTGTTTAAAGTTGCAAAATGTAGGATTAAGTAGGTATAGTTGCCAAAAAATGCAATTTTTGACAAATCCTTACACCAAAACTAGAAAAAAATACCACCACTAAAAAGTTCAAGAAGTTCTACCCAAAATCAAAAAATCATACTTGATTTGGAGTCTAGATGATCGAGTTATGACCTCTCAAAGTTGGGTTGCCAAATCAAAACCAATTTAAAGAGGGGTTTGGGCAGAAAACTATGAGCTTAAATTTGATGGTCAAATGGTCATCACAATAGTTATAAAATCCTTGGAAATAATGGTCAAATGACCATCAAATTTAACATAGAGTCTGATTGACATTAGCAAAAAAAAATTGTCGAGTGATGTGGCAGCTAATTGGACTATTGACTGGGTGTATAGTCATACAAACATGACACATGGAAAATGCCATACATATAGAAAAGCTAAGTCAGCTCATGTGGTAGCTTAGGTGGTAGTCTAATGTGTCAAAGCTATGACTCAGTGTACCTTCTATAGCTAATGTGTTTAGAGCTACAAGTCCCGCATGTTAGGTAGTTGGACCCTGTGCAGATGCCACATGTATGCTATGTGCGGCTGAGTTGGTGGCTTGTTATTAGTCCATGTGGCCAAAAAAAATTGTAGGCATTTACATGTCAAGCTCTAACTATGATGCATGGAAGGAGGAGGGGTGGTCCATGGATTCTGTTTGTTCAGCTAGGATCCTTGCATGCCAGAAAAAAGTGTCAGTGGGGTGGTTGACTTGCTGATATTTTAAAATGTTGCCACTATGGGAGTTGGAATGCCTGCTAGAGGCTAGATAAAAGGTGGGCTAAAGAGATAAGTGCCGGTAGTGGGCTAGTCAAAATTTGGTGAGTGGGATTTATCCCACATGCATTGCACAACTGTGTTGTGCAGTGTATAAAATACAAAACCTGCGATAGTGAAATAAGAAAGGACCATAGGTGGAGGGTCCTTGGCCTTGTGTGTCCATTGGTTGGGTTGTTCTATGCTCACAAAAAATTTGTAAGCCTTCGCTTAAGGAATATTTTGTAGAATATTTAGGGTATAGGGCTAGGGTGTGATTGCCTAGTACTTGTACCAAAAAAATTTCTTTGTTGCTTGAAGGGAATTTTTTTAAAAGAATAATATAGAATTCAAAAATTTAGAGAAATAATTAGATTTGAAAATTAATTAAATAGATATAAAAAATGACGATACCGAAGTTGCAAATCAGGGCCTTCAGGTGCTGATTTGCAATTTTTTTTTTGCCTCACGATCAACTTTGGCTTAGGATAGCTAAATTTATAGCTGATTTGCACAAAATTGACATTCTATATGCAATGGTGAGGTTCGTTTTGGCTCTAGATGCTCCTAATTTTTGTGGTACTTTGGATCTATGCTAAGATATTGAAGCAACAATGGTCTTGAACGAATATGTGAAGAGAAATTCTCCAAGCTCTGATACCATGTAAGAATTTTCCTTAGGACAAAATTCACCCAAGAACCAAGACCTCAAACACAAACATAATTGTAGACCATAAAGAGTATGATCAGAATATCGATATGTATTCAATTCAATTTAATGAAAGTACACTAGGAGTGCCTATATATAAAGGCCTTTGAGATACATCTAGAATTCTTAGGAATTAACATCATGATAAGTCATACAACTAGCCACATGTCCACTAGATATGGATTATCCTACATTATGCATAGGAGTAAGTGTGATGATGAGAAGATAAGCCTACAAGGGTGTAACATGCAAATTTATGTTGTAGACACCATGTGCTAAATTAGGAGTGTGAATAACTATGTTGTCTACATGACAACTCATTGAATGATGCAAACTCTAATGTTAAATTAGAGTTACTTACTTTTGTGTTCTCAACATGACAACTCATGAAGGTACAAAAACTTCTAAGTGTCTCACAAAATAAATAATAAAATAATGCAGTATAATAAAATAATGCATTAACCTAAGTAAAATTAAGTAAAGTGTAAATAGTATATATCTATTTACACCAACATTTCACAAGAAAACAAGATCAAAGAAATCTTGCCTTTGTACTTTCCTTTGCCTTTGGGAAATCTTCTTGCAAGTAATGCTTCAATGACTTCAAGATCATCATCAGAACCATCTTCATCTTCATTGTCAGATTTCCTTCTTTTAGATTTTGTAGCTTTCTTCTTGAGTGAGATCTTAGCTTGAAATGTAGAGTCAATGTTGCTAGAGTTGGGAACATAGTTATCATAGTTACCTAACTCAAATATTGTCAACCTTCCCACTAGTGCATTCAAGGTTATATGATTTTTGGGACTGCATCTCATCTCTTGAATTGCTGAAACTATAATTGTATAAATAGGAACAAGTGTTCTAAGGACCTTGTTTACCATTGTTTAATCTTCTATCTTTCTTCTTGAGGCTTTCATTGCACACACACTGGATTTGATCCTTTCACTATATTTTGCAATGTTTTCATCTTCTCTCATCTTCATTTGATCAAATTAACCTCTAAGACTTTCTTCCTTTTCTCTCCTCACATTTTCATCTCCTCCATAGATGGCACTCAACATGATACACATCTCATAAGTAGTACCATAGTCTTTGAATTCATCAAATTTAACATAGTTGAAAGTTGAGGCAATATCAATCATCATAATGTTATGATTCTTCTTTTCTATAATCTCTTCAATAGTCATAGTTCCAACAGGTACCGCATATTTGGTGTCTAGGTACTTGGGACCAAGTCTCCAATGGTTTCCAAATGTAATCTTATGAGTTTTTTCCATGCCTTGAAGTTATATCTGTTCAAATTAGCAATCTCCCTTCTATAAAACATCTTGATATTTAGCTTAGGTCCTTGAAACCTTCACTAAAAGCACCAAAAGATCTGATACCAATTGTTGAAAATATAAGAGGAGTAATTGAGAGAGGAGGGATAAATCAGTTAGTAGAAAAATAAGTCCAAGATCTCTTAGATGTCAATACAGATCAAAACCAAAAAGTTTGCTGAAACTTTATTATTGTTGCAACTCGGTTAGCATTGAAAATTACTATCACTCAACAAACACTAAGAATTACTGTCACTTGACAAATACTAAGAATATTTACTTCTTAATATTTTTAGTGTTATTAACCATAATTAACTTAGTTATAGAAACATAAATCAAATAACATGAAAACAAGAGACACCAGGTCTTAATGTTGAAACTCCATTTGGGAAAACCACCAATTACAACTAGTTACTATTTTTCACTCTTCTAAAGTGAGCCTTGTTAGGAGCCATCCCTATTAAAGTTTACAAAACACACTGTTAGGTGTGACCTTATTAAAGGATCTAGATCACCCTTTTAGGAGTGGCCTTGTTAGAGGTCCTTAGACACTTCAATCTAGAAATGCCACCTTGTTAAAGGATTTGGCAAATAGCTGTTAAGCTAACTCTGTTAAGAGATTTGATTCACTACTACAATTATTAGAGTGTAATAATGATATGACCTAATTTCTGATGCAAAATTTATTTGCTGATTTTAGATCTCAATTCTATCTCAAATACTTGATCCTCCTTGATCAGAATGTTCAATGCAGCTTGGTCAACTCAAGATACTCTGTTATCCTTCCAATTCACTTCCTTTATTCATCTTCTTCTATTCCACACATTCTCTTTTCAATCTTCAACTTGATCTTATATGATTACCTTGTCAAGTTGGCTTGAATACACTTTCAAATATTCAATAATCAACCCTTAAGTTGGCTTGTCTTAACAAATAAATTCATCAAACTAAATATGTTGACTCAAGAAAATCCTTTGTTAGCTGACCCAATTCGGTCAACACTAACTCAATTTTTTTTCCCTTAGACATCTTTTGGTAATTGAGTGAGCTTGGTTAACACTACATCCTAAACTAAATTCCTTTGGTAATTGAGTGAGCTTAGTTAACACTGGTTCCATGCCAACTTCTCTTGGCACCCGAGTGAAATCGGTAGACACTATCTTTCTACAACTTCCTTTGGTGCCAAAGTGAACTCGACATACATTGACTTATTAAAAATTCCTTTGGTGCCTGAGTGAACTTGACACATACTATCTTCCTTATCTATGGAATGCTTGGTTGGTACTAGAAATTGTCTTCTTTGCTCGAGTGAGCTCGACAGACATTGACTAGTAAAGACTTGACATTTTGTGTAACATCAAAGAGAATATACAGTTAAAAAGTTATTTTCAACACTTAGGATTTCCTAGATTTGGTTTGGTTGTGAGAACCTTGAACCACCTATTTGAACACTTGAGATGAGTTTTTGGGCATATTGACTTGAAAAATCCATTTTCTTATTCAACACTTCAATGAAGAGGATCTTGAGGGCTCATTTCAGTCTTTGAATACTTTTATGGTTGGATCCATTGTATCAATTCCAAACCTATTGGAACACCTATGTCTACTAGACATAAGCTATCCAAGAATGATGATTTAGAAGAGGAAAATTAGATGACCTATAGATCTATGATTGGGAAAATTCAGCATATTGTTCATACAAGACTTGATAGTTGAAAGCTTCTATGCAAATCCTAAAGAAAGGAGGAAAATTTGAGTTGAAATCCTTTAATAATTTTGATTGGGTTGGAAGCATTGATGAAAAGAAAAGCACCAGTGGAGGAGCATTCTTTCCTGGAAAGAGGTTAGTATCTTAGAAAAGTAAGAAGCAAAATTGCATCTCTTAGTCTACATCAGAGCCAGAATATGTTGTTGCAATAGTTAATTATTCCAAAATTATGTGGATCAAGCAAATAATATAAGGAATGAAGGAAGAATTCAAGGATCCAATGGTTATCTATTGTGATAACACAAGTGAAATCAATATATCCAAAATCCTGGTGATGCAAACCAAGACAAAAAGTATTGCAATCAAGTATCATTTTATGAGAGAGTTAGTTCAAGACAAAGAGGTTAAATTGGAATATGTTAACATAGAGTAGTAGGTTCCTAATGTATTTATCAAACCTTTACCTAAGGATGTATTTTTGTATCTAAGAGGAAAGCCAGGGGTCATTCCCCTATCTAATGCTCAATAGAGTATAGATTAGTGATGTATCAACCAAATTGTATTAAAAATCTATTAAGTTGATGCAAAGAAGTTAGAGCTCATTTCATATGAATCAGTACATAAAATATATTGTAAATTCATTACGTCAAAGTCTTTGGCATTTTATGTCAAAGAGGGAGAGAATCGTGTCATATATTCATTGAGAGAGATTAATGTAATTAGAGAAGAATCAGAGGCAATAATCTGTAAGAGGGAGAACTTGATTTGATGGAGTCTCAAGATAAGATGGCAGAGAAATAATCTCACAGCGATTTCTCATGGATGGATAGAGCATTAGAATGAAACTAAGGATATTATAAATCTTATAAATCATTTGATTGCTCTAATTTCTCTTTGATTAATGACATGTTGTGTGGCCATTAATGCCAAACAGAGAGATTTTTGATAATAATTATACAATTGTATATTATCATGGATGTTACATAAATGTTGTACTCTAACTATGCACTTCCAGCTGGAATCAGTTTAGAAGACTCCAATATTCATCGCACATTAGATTAGAAGAAGCCAAGTTCAGGGATTCTTGTGTAAACTGAACCAAGTCAG